>JAOWBC010000248.1:12425681-12443904 GCA_028566105.1 Hypoplectrus providencianus | reverse complement strand
ACAATAGAATGAATTCCAGTCTGACAGATGTAGTTTTGGGCTCCTGGTATCAGGGAACAGTCACAAGCTCACAATGATGGAAGCCAACAACGGCCATGATTTTTTATTTTATTTATTTATTTTTTTAAACATACTGTTATCGCATGGAGTCATTATCTAGATATGACAGAGATGGTTTTCTTATCATAACGAATTGATTTAAAGTGTGTTTGTCTTAATTTCAACCTACCTACCTACCTAAGAGCCGCCAAGAACGGCTTCTTCTTCTCTTGCTGTCAAGAGAATATTTTCTTTGTTTCTTTTACCTAATTGATAAGTGCCAGGAATTTTTGTTAAAATGTAAAGTTAAAACATGAGAAGCACAAACAAAAGTCTCTCCACATACTACACATTCTGCGTGCCTTACTTTGTGTATGGTAATTGACCAGCTCTTTCATCGCTGAATGTTTTTGAGCCCCATGAGGTCTGTGAGGCACAGTGGTGTTGTTGACATGTCTGGGTATCATAGTCCTGTTTGTCTCCCTGCCTCTTCTGTCAGTGTGTGTGGTGAGTGCACGTCAGGGGCTTGAGCTCAGAGGATGGGTCAGGGCGGTCCACGGCCACTGGGATTAAGAACTGTGGGAGGGATTACTTCAAATGTCAACATAATGTCATGAGCTGTGTTAGAAGGTCAAACGTTCAAACGGTGCTCAGTGGCGAGCAGTTAATAGATCAGGTACAATTTGGATTGTTGTGGCTCCTGTGTTGAGTTGACTGGCGTGCTAAATCAAGCTGTGTTTGGACCTGTTTTTGTGTATTCATTAGAGATACTGGAGAAAGGTTAGATGTGTGGTGCAGTTTGGAGCTTGCTTTGCTGCTCCAGCTGCTGATAATATTGCCCTGTGCATATTGAAGCACATTTCTACTTTTCTTGATGAGGAGCAATCGGTTATTTGATATGAAAAAAAGTCTTCAATGCCTTCTTTTTTTTTTTATTCAGTGTCTGACTGATCGATGCAAACCAGCATACTAATCAAGCAGCCAGTGAGCCAGAGGGGGGCAGTGTTAATAGCTGCTGAGGAACACCAGCCACAGCACTCGCACTCAAATAGTCCTCTGGAAGTTAATTGATGAAAACACTGTGTCGTGTTTGTTAAGTACATGTTGATGACTTCTATTAGACATTGGATGAAAGAACAGCATTTAACACTTGACTCTTAGGATGTTAACATCCTAAATATTATAGCATTTAGTTATTTATGGTCCTTCTTAAACTCTCTTTATGAAACATGTCCTCTCTGGGGATTCTTTTCTATTGGCCACTGCTATGTTACATTTATACACAGGGGAGAATGGGTTGGTTGTCACATTCATTAAATCTCAAAAACCTTAAGAAACTTTCAGAGTTTGGGTCAAAGGTCACTTGAGACTGATGGGAAAGGACTTTGTAAGTGTTTTTTCAGGTTTTTTCCTCAAGGCTTTAACAACAAGTCTTCCAAACCCTACAACCACATAAGTTGTTAGTTCCTAATGTGTAGTACAACCTATAGAAGGTCTTATTAAATACAGATTTGGCAGCCTAGCTGGTTTCAGAAGGTCAACACGTAGTCATGGCTAAATGCTGTCATACAGATGTCCTTAACGCCACAGTTTATTTAGGCTACATCCCTATGGTAAAATTAAAAATATAAGTAGTTATGCTTTTAAAAAATTGAAAGTTTTCACTAAAAGTTCCCTTTTTTAAAAATGTCTTTGTAGTGTGTGGTATGGTCGTGTCTCACAACACCTTATCCGCGATTGTTCCGGCTCCTTAAATCAGTTTCCATAAACTTGCACGAATATGGATAAAATTAACATTGCGTGCAGACAGAAGTCTCCATCCGTATCAGTATCCAGTGTTCACCATTAATTTACCTTAGGCCTCCATTGCAAACGAGATAATCTACCGTTCAATGAAAGTTTAAAGTGTAACACCAACCTGATCCCCCCTACTGCCACAAAGCAGTGACATGTCTCCACTAAATGGAGAAAAATCCTAACTCCTCTCTAAAATGAGCTTGTTTTTAAGCGTCCCTCTTGGAGCCTTTTGCATGTTGCACAAAATGTGACTCATTAGATCCCGGGCCACCTGTGCACCCCTAATGAATCGTGCTGTCCTGATCCCCCCCCCACACACACACACATCAAACAAAACTAAAAAAGCGGCCACGTCGGCAGAGGCCATCATCAAATGAAGCTGGCTCGTCATCTGCCTGCCATTGTTTAGCGCATGTCATGCTCTGCTTCTCATGGCGGAAAAGCCCATTTGAGCTTGACTAATGCAGCCATGCAGACGCAGCAGTAAGAGGTGGGGGTGGTAGGGCACACCGCATACTCTGTGTGGATGGTCTCTGCTCTGAGGTCACTGAGCTCCACATTTGCTAATTTGCTTTGGAGTGCACTAGGAGCCAGATTTTTCAAGGCCGCTCTGTAAATAGGAGGGACGTTTGTTTTGATTGAGTTAAGCACATAGGAGCGAGGGAAGGAAGGGATGTGTTTGATGGGTTTTTTCTGTGAATAAATTGCATCTTGAGAAGGATCAATCCAAACATTCACTCTCCTGCTTCTTCTTCTTCTTGTTCTTCTCCCCTGCCCATCATGCTCTCCTTCTCCATTTCCTCTTTCAGTGAGTGTTCTTGTTGCCTGAGGTCAGTTTGTCACAGAGAGCACAAGCTTTTCTCACTTGGTTGCAGCGATTCAATGATTGGTGTGTACAAACAAGCATATCACGCAGGGATGACATGTAGCCTCCAACCCCCACCCCCTCACGCCCTTCTCTCTCCTGCAGACATACAATATGTCCTTCCTGCCCTCTCTCTCCCTCTCTCTCTCTCTCTCTCTCTCTCTCTCTCTCTCTCTCCCTGTCTCTCACTTACACTTGGTGGGAGTGAGCGTCCCCATGCATGAGGTGGGTTACACAAGCTGCTGCCCTGGGAATCCCAGGCCAGCTCATTATCCTGAACCCCTGAGACACAGCTCACTGTAAATTAGGACATCAAACGACGCAGGCTTGTTAGAGAGCCACAGATACACTCATTAGCATCAGCACCTTTCCTTGTTAGAGCCCGTATCAGCGTTCGCTCCCACCACCACCGCGTTATGTCCTGTCATTCCTTTGCACTGACTGGAAGATTTAGGATTAATGTCAGCTCTAGCCAGCAGGTCAGCGCTGCTGTGGCTCTGATTGATCAGTGGTGGCGGGAAGCTGTGGAATTTGTTGACAGCTGCCCACTATCCCTGCCACTCTATCTATATTTTATTGTGTAGAAGAGAAGAAAAAAACCTGTCTCAGAATAACTCGTCTGGCAAGTGACTAGCTGTGTGTCACAGCCACAGGGGATGGACAAAATAACTGAAACCCCTTTAATACAACATGGTGGTTTACAGTAATCTCATTTAGTTGATTCTATAAGGTCTTTAATGAACACAATCTTGCACCCATATGTGTTAAATACTGCAAGTCAGTACCCCTCAGCGTTAGTAAAGGCGCTCTACCTACTGTGACACGTGGGGAAAAGCATGACACTTTCCACTGGTTACATTCATAGTGGCTTTCAAATAAACTTCAGACTTCACAGGAAATAGCTACATAAAGGGGATAAAATATTTGTTCAGTTTAGAATAAAATATCAGGGTAGGGGTTAAAAATTACTGCTCGATGTAGTTATGTAACATCTAGTAGGTGAACTATAATGTGGTTCTGTTACACAAAGCTAATTTACAGGTACATTACAATAAACTTTTGGTTGGTTATGGTTTTGGTTTGGTTGGTATTAAAGTGGCATGCATAAAACTATCTAAGCCTTTAATAAATTTGGGTTGACCTGAGTAAAGTACCACATCAACATTCATTTATTTGTTTTTTAATTAAGAGTGAGAAATTGGGCTTTGACAACAAGGAAGAAGTCCTTATATATATGGCTGAGCTGCATTTGAAAGTAAAGCACATGTACATGCTTCACATCACAGACTGAAAGACACTTAATGTTGCATTTACTTGCCCATATGGCTTAGTACGGCTTCAACAATGGCCATTGAGGCCTCAACAAAGCCCTGCGAAATTCACTGCTATAGACGGAATTCAGTGTTATCTGTAGGACTCAGGTTAAATACACAGCTAATGATTGTCCTCGATGGTTAAGCACTGCTTAAGTGTTTGTTCAGTACCTCCATCACTGTCTCGTGTCAATCCATACCAGCAATTTTCTTCATTACTCTGTTTGTCTAAGACCAACTACTGTGCTTTACTGTGATAACGTATTGATACAACTGCAAGCAAATAGTTTCTTTAGTACCTGCACAGCCTTTTCTCATTCCCAGCATGCTCCTGTCTGTCATCAGGCACATCATCATGCTGTCTTCAATGTGCCCACGTCCAATTTTCATTCATTCGTTCATTATCATTAACCGCTAATCCCAGCTGACATTGGGCAGAGGCAGGTTACGCCCTGGACAGGTCGCCAGTCTGTGGCAAGGCAGACCCAAAGAGAGAAACACAACGACTTACGCTCTCCCTCACACCTTTAGAGTTTTCCGATTATAACTAGGCTGCATGTCTTTGGACTGTGGGAGGAAGCCGGGTTACCTGGAGAGAACCCACGCCGACACGGGGAGAACATGCAAACTCCACACAGCAGAATCCCTCTCAACCTTTAATGCATTAAAAAAAGAACAATGTCACAAAGTTTTGGTCTCTTTCCTGTACTGTTCTGTCTTTTCCGTCTCTTCGGCATGCTGTCTGACATCTGGTAGCATGCAGCCTGTGGGTGATGGAGTCATTCCTCCTGCATGCCATCACTTCACTTCATCTGTATCTTTAAACCTCACTTCATCTGCGTCCTGCTCTTCTCCTCCCCAGGACCCAGACATCCTCTTCTTCCGTGGTTTCAGCTAAAACAACAACTAATCAGAGGATGTCAAGCAAGCAATTTTTGTCCCATATTGTTTCATTTTGAGTTTCTCCTCTCACTCCATCTTTTACTAAATGTGGTTTTCATTCATGTGCACAATCTGATATCTCCATGTAGTCATTTAACATCTGATCTCCATGAAGTTTGTCCCCTTTTAAGATCCACACCTGATGTAACATCATTCCACACAGTGGCTTGAAATTAAATGTGGTGACACCATGCAATGATGGAAATTTACACTCACACACACATATATCTATCTGTATATATATATATATATATATATATATATATTAGTTAGGATTGGAGAAATCAAAAATAATTCACGGCAGAATAAATTCTTTAAACCTCAGTAAAACATCAAACATCCGGTGCAGAAAGGTGTAGTCATCAAGTTGCACTGACTTCTGTTAATTCTCCTATAGGCTGATGTGAAGAACCTGCTGTTTGTGTCAAAGAGCATGCATGCCAATATGATAAAACTTTCAAGTCAGTGATAATATTTCCTGCAGATTGCACATTAGGACAGCGTAGAGGCCTGTGGCTCAGATAGAGGCAGCTGAAACGTCATCTGTGTTATTCCATATTCTGACTTGCTTTTTTTTGTCTTCTTCCTTTGCAAAGCCAGGATAGTGAGCTTTTGAGCTTTATTTACAATTGTCTGTGCACCAATACTTGCACCAGTATTAGCCCCCAAAACACCAAAACAAAACAAAAGTTTATTGTTTCTTTAACAAATAACTTAATTTAAAAAATATTTAACATTTTGAGTTATTTATTCCATCATGGCTCCAAAGCAGTATTACATAGAGTGTCCATAGGAGACATTCTATCTTCACTACTCAAGTTTCCTTTGTTTCTGATCAGATTGTGTAAATTTCCATTCATTACATGTTAATGCAACAGAAGCACTACATCAAACGAACCAGTAAAAGCACTTGTAACTATTATTTGGTGTGTCTCTCCACAGCTGCAGCATTAACTTCTGCTGCTGTTTTTCTCTTCAGTTTTTCTCTGTTGAAAAATCATGGCGGTACCTTTCCTCTCAGTGACAGAAACACCGTTGCTGAGAGGACTGCATATTTGTAATAACATTGTATGTTACCGGGCATTAAGCAGGCTTTGAGCGGAGATTTTCAAAGCCCTCCATTCATGCTGCCAGTATGTTTGACTCAAGAGGAATCAAGTGGAGTTGTGCTCCTCAGTTTTTCCTGATCCATCACACAACTCTGTAGTGCTTTTTCATTTACTGACCTCACCTCATGAGTCTCGACTGCAGTGAACAATGGTGCTGAGCTGAGTTGCTGGTTCTAAGGCTGAATCTTCAGGTTGAGCAGGTATTTTAGTTCTGCTGTATGACCACATATTATTACACAGCCTGCATATCAGCACTTACGTCCAATGAACTGTACTGTACTGTATAACTGCAGGCCATGCTTGTGCCCTGAGGGGTTGATTGTAAAATCTCCAGTGTTTGAACCATTCAACATTATTCTGTGTAAAAACTGTGTCCACCAATAAAACCTTGAACACAGCTGTCACTCTATTGTATGTTGTGTCATGTGAAAGCCATTGCCGTTAGCTTAAGGACCACAGCGAATTAAGACAAGGTGACATCTCCTACAAGATATTAAGAGACTTCAGTGTCTTAGTCTCTGTTTTTTTTTCAGTCTTTTTGCCTCCAGTCATGCCTTAAGCAAATTTCTTTAAATATGGTTCTTACGTCCCCTTGGACTCATGGTAAATGATTTGTGCTGTGAAAGGTCAAGGTCTCTTAAGACTAAATATGCTAATTATAACAACATTTTACACAGGTATCTACTGGGATTTAAAAAATTAAGTGATGACATTTTATATTCAAAAGGTCAAATTCACCAGCATCCAGCAAAAATACCTTTTTTTGCTTTTACTCCACACTATAATTGATTTGGTCGAACACTGAATTGCCAAATGTAATCTTTGATACCCGCCTTTAGAGCATAGTGCTGGTATAGAACTGGCAGGTTGAAGATGTGTGTGAAGCATCTACATTTAAGAATTTGTTTAGTGCATCATACATATTTGAAGCCTTGTCCGCTGTCATGGTACGGCTTAAATAATGCTGCACAATGAATCAAAATGTTATCAAAATGCTTTATAGACTACATGCAGGAGTAAAAAAACTATTCTGAATAAGGTATTGTAATGCTGCAGAAAGACCCTTCCACAGACTTAGGAAAAAGAACTTTTGAACAAAAAAATAGTTATACAATAACATTAATTACCTCCAAAATTGTTAGTCATATCTTTTCTCATATCTTTTTTATTTCACTATGGACTGAAAATAATTGCAATTCGATCTTTCTTTGTGCATGAGTCTGGACAAACATGCATGTAACTCTCCTGGTTGATGGTTGAGTCCATAATAGTATTTCTTCCTACTTCTTTTCAATACTGTGATTCTCATTCACATTGGAGTTTGCTAAACTAAGTGCAATACAATACTATGAAGGTCAGGAACTGAGCAGTTTGGTTTCAAAGCTTCAGTTTTCTGAATGAATAGTCATGTATGCTGTAATTGTGTACAAGTGAAGAAAAGGTGCCACCGAATGTTAAACATTGTTAAATAACCCAGACACGTTCCAGTCGATTTCAGCAGGCCTCTTTGAATGCTGAGGTCAGAACAGAGCGAGCTGATTGTTTCTCACCGCTGAACTTTTCAGCCTCATCATGGGAATTGTAAAAGTAACATTCATATAGTAATAGATTTGCCTCCACTTTTTTCTCCACCTCTGCAGCATGTGATCCTTACAGGTTACATCCATGCACAAAGAATTTGAGTCACAAGAAGGAATCTGAACTTTAACAGAAGCTCAATTAAGCAAGGCGTACAGTTCTCAGGCACCATGTCTGATTTCAGGCACAGAGCAGTGTTTAATTTATATAATACTTAATTCAATACTTTGTGCATATTTCATCCTGGACATCTTTTCAGGCTCAAACATAGTTTCTTGCTTTAACCCCTTTCAATATAAAACTTAGTTCTGCATAACTTTTTTTTTTTTTTTTTTTTTTTTTGCAGAAGAGCAGATATTGTACCCTGTAGCCTAAGTGACTCTTCTGACTCTAGTGTGGGTTGTGTGGTCCTTTTGTGAACAACATTCCTCCATTCTGGCATTGAACTACATAGACACCACTTTGGAAAATTGTTTAATATATATTTATTTTTTAATCAACAATTTAGTTCTTCTGCAGAATTCAATAAAAGGAAGAAATCTGATGTTTATGTGATTTCAAATAATTTCATTGTTTGTTTGTTTGTTTGTTTTTGGTGTAAGTTTTGGAGATTTGGCTCTAGAGTGTGCCTGTTTTAATAAAATGTAATTATTTGGTACTTTGCTTTATTTGTTGCTCATAGCAAAAAAAAAAAAGTTCAAGGTTGGCAAGAATATTATAAAGGATATTCTGTGCAAAAATACACAACCATATAACTATGTAGAAATAGCTACAAATGGCTCTGAAAACAAATGTTATGAGTTTGGTTGTGGTCGCAAACCTGTATCGTTCCTCTGTTTTCTTGGTATAATAAAACAGCATGGGCTCATTGGGGGGGGGGGGTCGGTTGGGAGCTGTGTTGGCACCATTTAGCCACCCGCCACACAGCACAAACAGCCCTTTCTCTCGCTACAGCAGCAGTCATTAATAAGGCATCTTATGACTTTCCTGCCCAAACTGGGAATTATTTTCTGCTCTTCAATGACAATCACTTTAATTTGGCCACAAGCTTCTCTGCTGTGCTTGTGAAAGGGTCTCCTCAGTCATTCAGCACGATCCGTGTGAGGAAACTACTATTTTAGGACTGAGCCTCAGTTGTATAAAGACACACAAACACAATTCATCAACAGGTGTGGGAGGAAATCATTTTTTCTCCCGGCAGAAGGATGTAATGTTTGGAGTGTGTGGGGTAAGTGTGAGAGTGGCAATGTCGCTGGCAAAAGGCATTCAGCCGGCGGGAGGATTCCCTCGCTCTGCAGAGGAAAGAAGAGAGGGAAGCCTTGGTGTAGCTGGTTGTGCAGAAGCATTTATACAGATGAATCAACCTCACTTCTTTGCTATTTAATAGACACAGAGGTTTGACAGTGATCAGCTAAGTCTGAAGTCACTATTTAGAGTAGCATTAGTTTGAATTAACCCGCATAGATAATGTTTACCTCCCCAGCCTGTTTTCATGTTAAGAACCTATGGAGAATAATGTATATTTTGTTTTACTTTTAAGCTTTAACAGCACTTTTGTGTTGTGCTTCGTGAAGCCTTCAAACTTATCTTTTACAAAGAATAGTAGCCACAAAAGCAGGACATGTTAAAGTAGTGCAGATTGTCGGAAAGCCATTCATGTGAAATCTTAAAATGTACTTAAAGGGAAGATTAAAGATGCAGCTTTGGTTCGCTAAGGTGTGACTTGAATTGGGGAGATAGATAATGGGGAAGGCAGATGAAGCCATATTAGTGGTATGTTGATTTGTAATGGTTTTTCTTTAATCTCTTTGATACCTTTCATTTGAGCGTTGGGATGCTTGGCCTTGCCATCAGCAATATTTTATATATTTTTTTCCAACATCATGCTTCAATCCCCTTGAAGGATGTTTTATGTAAAATATGCTTTTTGTACCCTGGAAAGACATTTAATCAAGATTAACCTTGGTATTTTAGTAGCCAGTGGTCTAGCTTTGTGAGGGTTCATAATGGAAGACAATTAAGCACTACCTTCAGTGCTCAGGATCTGCTCTTGTGGAAAAAAACAAAATATATTTATAGTAAGAGAGTTTTGGTAGATTTTAAAAGGACTTACAGAGGGAAATTTCTTTTTGCTGGTTTCATCATGAAACACGTTGAATAGCCTGACCTATAGCTTTTAAGTTAACTTTTCTAATACATTTAAGATTTTATTTACCTTCTTTGTTTTTATTGTTTTTATTTTCAAAGGACATGATAAACACCCAAATATTCTGCAAAATGTTCTCATTATTTTAATACATAGCATAATGTAGAAGTGCAATGATAAGTTGACCAACAGTAATTACCAAATATATTTGATTTTGTTGAAGTCATTTTCATTCAAAAGATGGCAGAAAAGGCTGTTTCTCAGATTTTTTTTTTTTTTTTGTTTAAATTAAAATGATTATTTTGTTTGGGCAGGCAAAACAAGAAATTAAAAAAAAATCACATTTGATAAAATTGGATGGACATTTTTCAATAATTCCGAAATTTAGGCCAAATCATTTATTCGATAAAACAGTCATTCATCAAGTATGATATTTTTCCACCCCTAGATTTAATGTAATTTTTCTTTTAGAGCTAGACGCATTTTGATTTATTTAATTTAGGTATTATATATTTATTTTTTTCCACACATCATATTGTAACTTTTTCTGTCCCAGCTTTATGCTCCGCGCTCGGCAAAACAAAATATACAGAAAGAATAAAATGATCTCTGATTTTTCCCAGAATACTTCACTCTTCTTCTTTTTAAACACTTTAATCAGTACTTGTAGCAGCCATTAGCCTGCTGGAAATGTGGCAGCAGGGGAGCACTGCTCTTGTGAATGTTCATTCATGGTTTTCAGAGCATGGCAGACTCGAGTATCTTCACATTGTCCGCTAAGAAAGTGCAGAGAAAATAGTTTTTCTGGGTGGTCCGACTCATTAATACACTCCGCACTTCTTGATTTACGGCTCACAGTTCAACTGCTGCCAATTAACGTGAAAACGCGTAGAAAAAAAAGAGGAAGAAAAAAAAACGGGAAATGCAGAGAGGGGGAGGCCACCGAGTTTCCTCCACAAAACTTGAGTCAGGATGAACCTGCCCTCCACATCAAGGTAGGACACCAGAAACTATTAAAAACTTTCTGAGCAGGACCCAAATACATTAGCATGTTAGCATGTGTGTTTAGGTTAGCATTTAATTAGCTTCAGGTGTAAGCTAATTAATGATAATGTCTTTAGCTCTGCTTGGGCCTTGCTTTAAAACTGACGCTTGAATTCCTTGTATCTGTTTAAATGACACGACAGCATTTTTTTATTGTCTTGGAGAATGCTGTTCATTATATGTACTATGTTTTATTATAAATAAATAAGCGAAACAAGTGTGCTAATTAACTATATTTGCTATATTTATTGTAGCTGTATGTTAAAGACTAGCAAACATGTCGTTGTCAGCTCATTTTACAAATCAAACTGCCCTCTTTTGAACAGAACTAATCTATCGTAAAGTACCCCTCAGGTTCTCTTTATTTTTCGCTTGATATATTTTTTTATGCACATACACATAACATCTAAAAGAAATCAAATGTGTGTGTGCTGAAGGGCCGTGTGTTTTTTGTTTCATAAATGGATCCTGACAGTCGGTTTTTATTCCTGAACAGTATTAAAATGTTCATTAAAACTATTTAATGAGGTTCAAGGACATCATAGAAATTGATATGCAACGTTCAGTAAAAAAGGCTTATCATATCTTGTTGAATAAATAAGACAGATTTAGCCCAAGTTGTTAATCTTACAATAACCAATACAATTTGATAGATAAGTTACATTCCGTTGCTCATGCCCTTTTGATTTTCAATCTAAAGCCTTTTTTTGTAAACTACATTGTCAAAATAAACCACATACAGCCATACAGCATTTCAGTTATTCCAAAATCCATTCAAATTTGTTAATTAACTTCTTAAAGACATCATTGAATATTAAAGAAAAACATAAATGCCATGTAACAGCCAAGATGACAATGTATTTTATAATTTTAACTCTATGTGAGGAGAGCTGCAGCTACAGGTGCACATGTGGACATTTGTTATATTATGCTCCTCTTCATAGTCTGCTCCTGACTGGCTGAAAGTTGATCTGCCGCCACTGTTTTCTTTTTTTAATGTAGTTTCTCGGTATCTGTAAAGTGATTATTTTCTTTGTGTTTGCTTTCATCCAAGTGTAATCGCCAGCTTCCCGTCGAGGTCGTGCACTGTTGCATAGTACCCTGTGACCTTGTCAAAAGCAATCACCGTGGTAACACAGGGCTATAGTTTTCCTCTCATCTTAAGACATAATCTCTTTAATTGGTGTCAAAGTTGGGGTCCTTATGGTGAAAGTTCTGAAAATACCCACACAGACAGACACGCTCACTTGTTGACACTTAGAGAAAAAACACAAATTAAACAGGGGTCCTGTCAATGTGGTGCTGAAACTTGTTAGTCTATAGTGGGAGGTGGGGGTGTCACCGCAGGCCCTCCAGCCACTCCAGTCTGACAGGATCCTTCAACTTAAGTCAGTCCCATCTGACCTCTCAGACTATTCAGCCCTCGACTTTACACCTGCTCAGGCCAAGTCAGAAAGACACAAGCTTTGCCTTTAATCTCAGTTTTATTTACAAGTTGGGAAAGGAATTTATCATATTAAAATCTCCTGGAATTTTTGGTCTACTTTAGTGTTGGGCTTTGTCTATATATATTATTATATTATTTTTATACAGTTTTGCTAATTTGAATTTAATGCTCATTGAATTTTCAGGGAGTACATGAATCTGTCATTCAGTTTACGGAGTGTTAGTGTGCATATCTCTATAGATAAATGTTCATGAACAGACAGAGGAATAGAAACAATACTTTTTAAAAATAAGTAACAATGAAACATAAAAGGGGGGAAAATAATTATAATAAAAATTAAAATTATAGCTATGAAAAAAGAGAAACAAAAATAATTACTGTAAAATGTATAATGGTTATATTATATGCAACACAAATGGCAGAGAAATGGCAATGTTGACATTGCATATAAATCAATAACATTTTACATTTTGTAAATAAAATAAAAAAGTTAATATCATGATACAAATAAAACAAAACATCCTACGCAGTGTAGTACAATACAGTAAAGATAATAAGAAAATGTAACTCATAATGGGACTTGTATTGCTTGTATTGTTTGACTATCAGTCCAAAGCTAGGGTTGCAACAAAAAATGATTACACTTAATCTGTCTGTTATTTGCAGATGAATCGTTTGATGTCTGATAAGCCAGATGGTGAAAAAATCACAGTTTCTCAAAGTCCAAACTGACATAATGTCAGTCCAAAACCCATAACAAAAACAGTTTAATAGGATTTTTAGATAAAAAACAGAAAGGCAGAAAAAAGGAATTTGAACAATTATTATCGAAATGGAGACTATTTTTAGGAAATTTGAATAATTGATAAGTTTACTGATCTTTTCAACTGTCCAAACATAAAGGCAACATGATGACAGTGATGACAAAAGATGATTTGCAGTTTTTGATTAGTGTTATGCTGTATTTCTCTATCCAAGTTGTTTTTTTTTAATATCTCAGTTTGAATAAAACCATTGTAGGTAATGTTGCAAATCAATGATCACTACTTTATTGTAAAATTGACTTACAGGTTGTTTGGATGAATTTAACAAAGTATTTGATTTGTCAGGTTTTCAATCCACTAAAATAGCCAAATAAAATTGATTGGGTAAAAGCTATGTGGCTAAATACAACAGTCAATCCTTCATGGAGGTAATAATCCGTTATTGTTGAAACTGTTTCATTTTGGAGGATGTGGTGATTGCATCAAACTGAGTTTTTTTTTCTTCTTCTAAATATTTAGTCTGCCTTTACTGATTTAAATGCAGTGGGTGACATATTAGAAACACCTCTCAATATAACACGATACAATTCAACAGCATTACGAACTGCAGCCTCCAAAATGACCATAAAATTGAATCAAAGGCTCTCTAAAACAGTTTCACGTTATAACATTCATTCATTTGCTGCAGGACTGTTGTGTTAGACTGCATAACTTCGGCTTGTTTGTAACAAGCAGCAACTGGGTGTTTATTTAATACTGAATATACTGTGATAAATGATTTGATTCAGCCTTTTATCCATCTAGGCGCTAGTTCAAATATTTTTTATAAATATATCTATCTATATATATATATATATATATATATATATATATGTGTGTGTGTGTGTGTATGAAGACAATCAGGACAGCAGTGAATAGCAGTCAAATGTTTAGCACTGCCTGATGTGAGCATGAAAGCTTGGGGAAGGATGCCCTCCTAATATATAATTCTATAAATTCTGTGAAATTCAGTCACATGAGCCAGGATCACGAATCACTGACATTACACCTGCAGATGAAAGTGGTGTTGTTAGTTGGGACAGCCAGAGATCTCCCCCAGGGTCACACGAGCTGACCTTCTACCCGGGCCTCCCACAGAATTTACTTGAATATCAGTCACCTCACCTGTGACCTCAGCAGATTCAGGCTTTATCAAGGGGTGTCTTTGGGATGACTAATAAAATGGGTTAGACTTAAATCAATTAAATCACTGAATAGATGTCCACAGCGAGTCAAAGACACACTGGCCTCTGACATAAATCATATGGAACATGACAGATATCACCAAAGGAAAGTGACATTGAAGCTATCAAAGAAAGGTAGTAGAAGGCTGTTTTTTTGTTGTTGTTTTTTTTTTTTTTTACAAGACGCAAAATGTGGCATCGTGCAACCTTCACAAACAATTAAACCAATTGGTTTTCAGCTTGGAGTTGTTTAAATTTCCTGTTACCCAGGCTTAGACATTCACCTTAATGCACCTCACCTTTGCCACAGGAAAGCCCTGAGGAGAAAGAGGGGAAAGCTGGATGAACGTGGAAAACACACATTAATAAAACTGGAAATCAGGGGGCTAAAAAGTGCAAATAATCACTGGATGTGAATGTGTCCATTGAAGCACTCCTTTGGGTGCTAGCCCGATGCTCCCACTAATGGTCTGTTTCACTGAAGTAGGACCAGGAATGCTAACCTTCTCAATGCTTCACAACTCAGGGCAAGCATGGCAGCACTCCCATTTGTGTATGTGTGTGCAACTGTGTGTGCCTCGCTGTCATTATCCTTTCTCAAGGGAGGAAAAAAAAAACTCATTCTAGCATACTCTCCCAATCCTGTAATGAACATGGTCTACATATTTATGTTTTTGCCAGAGAACACTTGAAACACAAGAGGGGTTAAAGTAAAGAGAGGGGAGGTCTTTGGACCATTTTCAATATTTCCCCCCTCTCTGCCCCATAGGGCAAGTGAGGGGTTGCTTCTTTATAATAATCAGGTGACCAGAGGAAAATAGTGTGGCCTTAACAAGCCCAAATTAAAAAAGAACATCATTTTCATTATGCAGTCAAACACAATTACAAGCAAATGTTTTCTCTGTGGAGCTGCCCCTGCTTTCAGGGTCTTTGTCCCTCTCTCCTTAGTGTGTGCAGAGAAAGGCCCCGGTGGTCAATGGGCAGCTGAGTGGCGTGTTCAGCGGAGGCCCACATCCTTAGCCCCCAGCGCAGAATACGTTTTGTTAGAAGAGCAGCCATACATTCTGAGCAGATTTGTTGAATTAGAGAGCGCAGCGGGAGACGGGGAAGCGGGGGGTAAGTGATGGGGAGGACCTGTTGCTAGGTGACTGACATACAACTGCAGCATGCCAGTTTTCAGAGCTTGGCACTCCTTGTCTCTTTTCCTTTTTATTTTGTTTTCTTCCTCATCAAACCCTGCCACCCCCCGCTCCACCTCCACTCGCTGCTCCACCCACCCATCAATTCACTTGTCTAGCTCTCCTTGTTGCTGAAGTGTAGATAATAAAATGAAGAGAAAATAGACAAAACAGGGTGAATCACTGAGAATTCTACAGTACACCTCTAGTACCTATACTAAGAACCTAGCCATCAGCTTTTCAACTGCGTCGATACTTAAAACCTCACTGCTGCTAAAGTGTTGTGGGAAAAGAAAAATGCTTTTATGGGTAAAAGTAAAGGTGGATTCCCTTTTTCTAATGCGCTAGTTAGTATAGAATCTGACATAAAGCATTAGCCTCATAGAGACACTTTGCGCTATCAGCAAAAAAAAAAAAAAAAAAAAGTCTTTTCCCGGGGCTGGTAAGTGACACACAAGGACAGGCAGGAGGATTTCTCTGAGCCCCCACCTCCCTGCAGGCGGTGCTGCTTGGCAGATTTGCCATTTGAAATACTGATATTTTCAAATATAATCTGAGATGAGGTGATCGCTGCGCATGTTTTGAAATTCTCACCTCTTTAATCAATCAAAATTCAGTCAATGATTAGAGCCCACGTGATTTTTTGACAAATTCATTGAATTATCCCAAGCAAACACTTCCTCCAGCTCTCTCCTCATTCAGAAAGTGTATTATCAGTCTTGTGACTGTCTGACTTTGCAGTTTGACCACTTGCCTTGTCAACGCCATGACTGCAAGTCAAGCAGTTCAGTCCCACACTGTCCCTTCCAGAGGCCCATCTGCAGACTGAAGTCAGTTAGGTGGAGAAGTTTTAAAAAGCCTAATTCCCATTAATATTTATGTTTACTGGGTAAAAGTGAAGGAATATTTTATGCTCTGTAGTAGACTTCATTTAAGATTCATAACCCCAAAGCTTGATGAACAACCTGTTTTTTATTTAGATGTTTGTATTGAGCCACAGTCACATACGAGATGGGCATCAGGAGGGGCAATATTGAGAAAACACTCTAATAAAATGTCCTGATATTTTTTTGGCCAAGTACCTTAAAATTGATATTGCAGGGTTGATTATCAGTGATTTTTCAAAGTATTTTTGCAATGAGATTTTTTTTTATTAATCTCATCAGTACTGACGTTAATTATAAATCAGATGAAACAGTCTTGTAAGATCTGAAAATTACATCATTTTACTGTATTGCAATGAAAGACATTTAATTTAAGAAAATATCTTGTGTTATATCAGAATTATGTTGTATCATGATATATCCGCCAGCACTTGATAGGTGTGATGCTTATAGTTTATATGTGATCTTCGTGTATACGTGTGGCGCACTTCTTTCTGTGCGAGTAGATAAAAAGAAACGACTGCGTTTGCTGGTGTTGCCAATTGTGGAGAGGCATTACCTGCACACTTTCGTCTCTCCATTTGTCTGAAAATGTATTACACTTTCAGAATTGGACTTTGCTCCCCCCACACCCCCACCCCCAGTCATCTTTGTACATCCCATCTTCATTCGTTGCTAGCGTAGGGTGTAGAGATTCAGGGTCAGTGGGATTTTTGATTTCCCCTTCGGTGTCGCATTTATTTGAAGCTCTGTCTGAAGGTCAAAACCAAATACACCCAAACGAAAAAGCCATTGTTGATCTGTTTCTCCACCCCGTGCCTCCCTATTCCTTTTCACCAAGAAAGCATCTTTCTTTCTTTGTGCTGCCGGGGCTTATGAGACTATCAGGGCACATCTGTGCCCTGAGGAAAATTCCCCTGCTCTCTCTAAAACTGTATTATTCAGCACAAGGCCATGACAGTCAATGTTTCTAAAAGCATTTGGTAGATTGTAAATGGTGATGCTAAAAACTGTCAGGAACCCACCAAGGTACAAAAAGAAGAAAGATGCAGTATACAATAGCTTCCTTTTATATGTGTTCAGCTAACAAATTGTCGGGAACAAGGAAGAGGCTTCACATTTGATAGTAAAATAACCCTTCATGTAGCTTCCATAAGCTAAAGAAACAGAGCAGTTTGCATCTTCCTAAGAACATGATATATGTTGTTTTTGATATAAGTAGTGAAGACACTTGTGTCAGCCAAGAAAATATCAGCAAATTATCTGGATTCTAACATATTCCTAGTGACTAACTGTGTCGTTTTTTGGCTCATTTATTTAACAGCTTCTTCCTGCAAATGTGAAAGTTTCATTTATTTTTACCACAAATACATTTGAACTTTTCCCCTTATTCAGTTAATGCTTACAAAACCACAGCCATTCACAATTTATTTTAATGTATGATACAAATTAGTATTATTGTGTTGGCAGTTAAATATAATTATAGATAGACCAAGGTAAAAATGAGTAACCATTACTAGATGTATCTCCATGTAGCAGTATTGGCAATAACTCTTATTTAAAAATAAAAACAGTTATTGATATCATGATAATAAAATATTCAGATGAAATAATTGTGAAAAATATCTAATGTCTCTTAAATAATTAATTTCTTTCCATTCTCACTTTGTCTTTCATATTTTGTGAGATGCACAATAAACAAACTCTGCCAACATAGCTGCACTGAAATCATCATCAAATGTATTTGTTTGCCTATGATAATTGCTCATTTATTTATCTATAAGAATGAGCACATTTCTTCTGACTCAAACAGCAGTCACTCTGTGTGTGTGTGTGTGTGTGTGTGTGTGTGTGTGTGTGTGTGTGTGTGTGTGTGTGTGTGTGTGTGTGTGTG
>JAOWBC010000248.1:12406357-12416393 GCA_028566105.1 Hypoplectrus providencianus | reverse complement strand
CACACATCTGCCGGTATAACAGCAATCAATTATCCTGAGTTTTGTATTATTATTCATGCCCCACTTAAAAGAGCATGCATCATCAGAACTTGGGCTTCAATATAATTTATTGTGGTTAATAAATTAGCACGTTTGTGTGGTTGAAAATTGCAAAAAAAAAAGCCTCCACTAACTCTGGTCAAGGTTACGAAACTGAGTTGGCTGCAAATTCGCAGTTTAGTTGAAGTAAAGCGCACATTGACCCTTCTTAAATGATTTTAACAATCAAGCAAAGATGTAGGGAAATATTAGTAAATAAAACCAACTGTAATGTTGTTTTTAATCAAGCCACGTCATGCAGTCGAGGAATAGTTATTATAAGCGAGTATTGCGCGATAATAGTAAATTAAAAAAAAAAGAAGAAAGCGTGAGGTTACTAAAAGCCACGATTTAATAGCACATACTGCACAGCGTCATTGTCAGAGTGTGTATAATGTGATATTGTGTAACATGAGTTTTAGGGCAGGGCGGCTGTGTCTTTTTGCTGTGTAAAGCCCGTTTCAAGGGCTGTGAGGGAGGCTGAGCGGAGCTCCGGCACTTGACTATATAGACTGAAGAGTGTTTCTGTAACACAAAGGCAGAGGGTGTTTGCAAAGCACGGCGGGCAGCTAAACGTTTGAAGACGCCAGGCAAAAAGGTCAAAATGTTTATATTATTTTTGAAAAGGGAGGTGCTGAGATCTCCTTTCCGCCTGATTGGCCGAACTTGACAGTGATTGACGTGCATCCATGGCAACCGGGCAGCCAATCTGCCAAGTCCAATAGGAAATCATCGGAGGGGGCTTGACTGTCTTTTTCTCCCCCCTTAAAAAATCCATCTCGGCTCCGGCTTTAATTCTTTCGTACTTTGAATCCCAGCCTACCTTGAAAAACCCACCGCGGCTCCTCGCACCTTCAGCCCTTTGCCTGCCAACTTTGCCCAGCCCGAGGATGCGGTAGCCGGGCCCCACGCAGCATCGGTCCTCCTCCGCGGCGCTTGGTGTTTGCGGGTTTTTTTTTCTTCCACGGCTGGTCAGACGATTGGTGCGGTAACTTTGGGATTGCCTTGTTTTTTTGGGGGGGTGTCTCGGACTGCCTCGGCGCGCGGCAAGCAGAAGCAGGAGGACCCGACGCGGAGGAGAGAGAGAGAGAGAGAGAGGAGAAAGGAGGGGGAGAGGGAAACACGGGAGAAGCCTCCATGTTTCAGCTGCCCATCTTGAATTTCAGCCCCCAGCAGGTCGCCGGGGTCTGCGAGACTCTGGAGGAGAGCGGGGACGTCGAACGCCTCGGCCGCTTCCTCTGGTCGCTGCCCGTCGCGCCGGCAGCCTGCGAGGTCCTCAACAAAAACGAGTCGGTGCTGAGGGCCCGGGCCGTCGTCGCCTTCCACACTGGCAATTTCCGTGAACTCTACCACATCCTGGAGAACCACAAGTTCACCAAAGAGTCGCACACGAAGCTACAGGCGCTGTGGCTCGAAGCGCACTACCAGGAGGCGGAGAAGCTGCGGGGACGCCCGCTGGGGCCGGTGGACAAATACAGGGTGCGGAAGAAGTTCCCCCTACCCAGAACCATATGGGACGGAGAGCAGAAAACCCACTGCTTCAAGGAGAGAACCCGGCACTTGTTAAGAGAATGGTATTTGCAGGATCCCTACCCGAACCCCAGTAAAAAGAGGGAGCTTGCACAGGCAACAGGACTTACACCCACACAAGTGGGAAACTGGTTCAAAAACCGCAGACAAAGAGACAGAGCAGCGGCTGCCAAGAACAGGTGAGATCCACGCTTCTCTCCACACTAAACAAACACAGAAACACCATGCAGCCTCACTCCATGTATGTGCATCATGTGATTTAATAGTCTTTGTTTTCAAAATGGAGCAAAACAGGCCGTAACCCACGCTGGCTGGAGCCATTCACTTCTGCTGAACATCCTAAGCAGAAATAAGGGCCTTTTTGTTTTGGTTTTTGTTTTGCCCTCAGTCTGTAATGGTATTTCTATTTTTATGGAATGGGAATGCAGAAATTGGCCATCCAGTATTGTTGACAAAAAATGTGATTTGCTCGTAATTATTTTAGTAATTGAATATTATTTGAAAAACAAAGCTCTGGATATACATGGTTTAGCTTAGATTGTTATGAATAAGGTCTCTTGTCATGTGCACATAATTTTCTGCTCATTTAATTGTTACTGCACCCTAGTAAGCCAATGTATATGTTTTTCTTAAATAGTAATTAAATGCATTACATGTGCTATAATGTGCTGTAATTTCCAATATCAGTAATGGCTAATCTGATAAAAAGGCCTCATGCAGTGTAGGTCGAGGTCACATGGTAAATGCAGCTGAAATATCCCAGAAGATTTCAGTAGCCTATAATATTTACATTAATTGATAACAGCCAATCTCTGTGAAATGACAAAAAAAAATTTTCATCATCCTATATTGGTTTGTATTTCTAACGTTTTATAGCCTCAAGGAATCAATTTATCATAACAGTGCTATTTGTTTTTATTAGGGATATTTTTAACCATGCACAACGCAGAAAATAAATAAAATAAACAAACAAATGTCAGTTTTATGTTAATAAATGCTATAGGGTTTTTATTTTTATTTTTTTTTAAATGAAAAGTGAAAGCTAAAAAAAACAAATGTTTGAGATAGTCTTTTCGTTTCACTCAGCTGTTTCAAGATGTATAAAACAGTGGGGAAAAAATACACCACGGAAAATCCATATCAAACAAAATAGAGAAAATGACCCTAGACAATTTTCTCATCTCTTTTTCCCAATTTATTCTCAGAAAATACTAATAATTTTGACAGCAACGTGTGCACAGAAGACGTGTTTATGTCCCCCTCTCTCCGTGTCCTCTGTCCATGCAGACTCCAGCAGCAGGTCCTGTCCGGCGGCTCGGTCCGCTCCCTGGCGGACGAGGACGGCACCGTGGACCGCCTGGGGAACTCGTCCAGCCCGGAGGCTAGTCTGTCCAGCAAAGCAGCCGCCTCGGCCATCTCCATCACCTCCAGCGACAGTGAATGTGACATCTGACGGGCGGATCGACGGTGCTGACGAGTGAAAGACAATCCAATAAAACAAGTCATAGTGCCTGCGTTGAGTTAAACACACACACACACACACACACACACACACACATGAACTGATATCTGACGGGTGCCAAAACATGAGGGGATCTGTGATCTGCGGCGGACTGCCCGTCCCGTTCCTTTAGGCCTGCATTTTTTTTTTTCTTTTTGTTTTACCCACGTGTGGATAAATAACTGAACTTATAATGGACGAAACATATTTGATGGACTAATAAACAACGCCCCGAGATGACGAGTAAAAAAAAAAAGAAGAAAAAAATCTAAACATAAAAAGGGATGAAGGCATCCGAGCGCCTAACCTGCTGTTCTCTGTGGGTATTTCATGTTGAAAAAGAACTGTGATATTTTTACTTTAAAGTTTTATAAATAATGTTTATTTGCCTATTTAAAAAAAACAACAACCGATCTGCTCTGTCTCTTCGAATTTCATATTCATTTGCTTGGTGTTTTTAATACTTACCTTGTACACAGGTGAACCTGTTGAGCATGCGCGCTTTAGTGAAAATGTGTTTCAGTAAAAGGAAAAAAAAAAAAAAAGACGTAAAGATAACTTAATAAAATAATTGTGGATCAAGAGAGTATAACGTTAAGTCTTTTTTTTTTATTGCTGTGTGGGGAAGAAAACCAGTGGTGAATAGAATATAAAAACCCTTATATTCTCATGTGAAATCATCTCTCGTGATGCTAACGCTACAGTGCTATCTATCATCTCTCGTGATGCTAACGCCACAGTGCTATCTATCCCCCGACACGTTTTAGAGCGCGCCCTTAATTGGCCAACATGCTTCGCGTCGTGTAATGCAGGGTGACAGCGAGAGGTCAGGGAGAGGCCGGCTCACTAACCCGGATGATCTGCGAGAGAGATCATAGAGATCAAAACACAGCAGATTGTGGAAATGGGCTTTATTCTGCCCGTGGAGGAGCGCACACTATAGAAACAAGCTTCTTAAATCTTTTCCAAGTGTCCATTTTCCCATCAGCGGCTTTACTTCAGTAAATAGTGCCGTTAGACAGAAAGTGACACACTTATTGTGGATGAATCAAAATAATATATTTGCCGAAATTGTGTAGCATTGTGACGTACATTTGTCTATATTATTAATGGAGCTGTGTTTTAATTGACACATGCTTGTTATTATTAGTTAACCCTAAATTACCCACGTCCACAAAAGTATGATTTTTTTTTTTACTTACTCTCATGGTGTAAAGCTTCTTTATGATTATTACTATTATTATTTTTGCGCGATTATTTTATTACTCTTATTTCGGTAAAAGAAAGCTCGAGAGTATTATATTTTTTGTGTTTGTTTATATAATCTTCTGCAGTATCCTTCCAAATTATAATCTGTTTGTAAATATATTTTCTTCTTCCGGGATGTAAAAAATATAGGCTTGCAGCATGCTATTAAACATTTCTGGAAGACTATAAAAAAAAAGGCTTTAAATCCGACCAAAGTGCGTAGTACATGTCGCGAGGGAAAAAAGGATGAGAGCAAAGTGAGCAAAGCAGACTGAAGCAGAAGTTGAGCTTTTCCAACTGATGGGACAGACACCTGGTTTGGTCCAATTTGCAATTAATTAGGCTACAGTAACTTCTGAAACAGACAAAAGCCTTTCAGCTTCAACAGCACAGAAGCTAAATGTGTATGGAGAAAGAGGAAACAAGTGAAGGGAAATAAATGGGGATGCGAGGGAGGAGAGGAGGAGGAGGAGGGGGGGTGTCTTCTTTTTTATTTTTTTTAAATTTATTTTGTTCTGCTCCTCATTCAAACCACAGGGACAAAATGGCTGAATATTTCCGTTTCCATTGAAAAAATAAGGACGACCGAGGGGACGGGATGAAAAAGTCTTTCTCGCAGTCAATAAGGTTGTCAAACTGGTCAGCGGTAATCAGTGCTAATGATGGGTCTGGGGTCCCTGCTCGGACAAAAGGGGCCCTGCCGCTGTTTTGTAAAGGGAAGCGACCGCGGGTCCCTCACCAAAGAAAAGACTCCTGTGAGGGGAGTCTGGGGCACGGAAATCACAACTTCATCCACTGTGCGTGTGTGTGTGTGAGAGAGAGAGAGACAGTGTGTGTGCGCTGCGGGTTGAGCGCATGGCTTGGCCTGTTAAAAGGATTTAATTACCGGTTTATTGTTTTGAGACTGTGTAGTGGTTCGCACTCTCGCCTAACAGCAAGAGGATCGCAGGTTCAAATCTTCAGTCCAAAGACACGCAGCCTAAATGTCCTCTTAATAACCCGTAGGCAGTGAATCCTGAATGGGAGCGTGAATGGCTCTGTGATGGGGATGTCCAGGGTGGAACCCGTCTCTCGCCTCCAGCCTTCGGTTACCCGGGTTCAGATAAGCGGTTAAGGATCGTTAATGTTTTGTGACTTGAAGTGGCTTCAGCAGGTTATTAGAATATTAAATTCAGTTTTTTTTTTTTAGATAATTAAATTCAGTCTGATCGTGTTTGTATGTATCTCCACAGTGATTCTTCAGGTTAACAACCGTCAGATAAGAGATGTTAATATATGCTGTGCTATATGCTGAGGCTGCAGCCTTGGCGATATGTCGTTATTGTTATTGAGTGTTAACGTGGTTTCTCGTGCAGACTCTGCAGCGATCTTTGGTTTGTCAGCATCATTGACAGCCTGTCTCTGTCTCTGTCTCTGTCTCTGCATCTTTCCCCAGCTCATTGAATCTTATCAGCCTATAGCTGTTTTTAATAAATCCTCAAACTGTTCGCCAGAATGTTAGATGCATATTATATTAAACAGTTCATATCTAGGGATTTCTTAATCTATATATTTTATATGCCAACACTGCTTTAGTTGTTTGTTTCTGTTGTTGTTATCTCAAATTAATTACAGACTGCGGGTATAAGTATTTTTTGTACAAAAATAAGAAACGGAAATGATTATTTATCATGTCACTGAAGAATTTGATATCATATTTTTTTAAAAGTATCGTTATTATTTAAACCGATATGTGCTTTCATCCCTACAGGTGATAATATAGGCCACAGATTTTACTAGGAAAATGATGGTGTGGATTGCTTAATAATGATAAGATAAAAGTAACACTGTCATTTTATTAAAGACAAAAATGCTCTGGACATCTTATTTAAATCATACAGGAATTATGATTACAAAATAAGTAAAAATTAAAAATTAAAAAAATTAAAACCGACTATACGTTGCTAAAACATCCAAAGTGAAGGCTGAGGAGGCCATTTCCGGTGCCGATACATGATAAATATCCAACCATGTTGTTAACGTGTCATATCATTTAAGTTGTCCAGTGAAGTGCCTGTCTGTCCGGCTCCAGTTTGTTCTTATATGGCGAGAAATCCCTTTCTAAACAGGATGGAGGGATTTAAAAATGTATCATCTATACTATAACGTTATTATGAAAAACAAACAAACAATAAAACGTATATAAATTATCAACAGAGGGGAGATCATCGATACGGGATGATGTAAACCTGATCAAACCGTGCAATTAACATCGGTGCAGCTATAATATATACTATAATATATACTCTTAAAGTGCCATCTCCCTGTTTCCGGAATGTAACCAGCACGTTTTGCGGGGTTCCACTTTTTTATAGCAGCTAAAGCTAGCAGCTCAGTGCTTTATCACCACATCCGTCGTGCCGCTATGAAATGTTGTGTTGTTTATTTAATGAGATCAGCAGCCACCTATTAAACAGATGGATCAGCTGAACGATCCCTTACCTGCAGAACACCTGCTTTCTGTCGGTATGGAATCAAATATGGCGCATGAGGTCACAGGGGCATTTTTATCGTTTAAAATGTGATAGGCATAACCATAATAAAAACACAAACAAAAAGAAAAGGTTCAGACGTATTGGTATAGCTTAACATAGGACTTCCGGGATGCAGCTGCGACATGCAGTCTGGGAAACCAGTTACACTCCTGGGCTCGGAGTTGCACACTGTAAAAAGAAGTAATAATAATGATCATAAAAATAAGAGGGGTATTTTATAGAAATGGACTGTATTCTTTTATAGGATCTTCCTTTTTTTCTACATGAAATGCAAATGTGATAAAACAGCTTCATTACGTTAATTACAGACGTTACTACAAACACAGCTGAAATCTGCAAATTAGTAAAATTGCATAAGAAAGCTATTGATGATTTAAATCATATAGCCAAATGTAAATTATACTTTCTTTTCCTTCTTTTTTTTTTTTTTTTTAACAATATAACTTTAATTTGATGTGAAAAAAATAGATATAAATCCTAAAAACTGTTTTAAAAAAAAGAAGAAGCTGCAAACATTTACCGTTATATTAAAGTAATGATTGAATAATACTGTTGTTTAAAGTTATTTAGTGGTAATTGTTGGCAAGTTCTGTTGCCTGAATATTTATGATGAAGTTTTTTTATTATTATTATTATTTTGATGTGATGTGGCCACAGACACCTCACCTGCGTCCATGCAGGCCTGCTCGCTCTGTATTTAAACCCAGCCACTGCTGACACAAACAGTCTCCAACATTAATTAGATGAATCTGTCGTAGAGGCTTGTCATCCAGAAGGATGTTTGTTTGTAATTTTCATGATGCTCTACAGATTCCAGTTGTGGAATGTAAAGTACAATGCTGAAGTACTTGTACTTGAATGTTTATCTCATACTACTTCATGCTCCTCCACTGCATCTCTGAGGCAAACTTTGCACTTCTCACTCACATGTAACTGACACGTTTAGTTGCTTTGCAGATTCAGATTTTTTTAAACACTTTTTTAAATACAAATCCTCAGTGACCATTTTATTAGGTACACCGGTACAGTCTGATGCAATCCAGTGCAACAGTTCTGCCTTGTCTTGTACTGGACTGCATTATATTGGGATGTGATTCTGATATTCTGACCTCTTATTGGTGTAAATAGGGACATCAAACAATTAATAACTCTTCCCCAGTGCAATATCACATTTAATTATGGTGAAATTCATGGAATTATATTTCACAAAAATGGGGCATAGTGAGTGTAATACTGGGCTACAATGTATTATACTAAAAAGTGTTCACTAAGTATAAAATCAACGAGTAAATAATGTCATAGCTATTTTACAAGTAGTCGTATGTTTGAGTGTTTGTTTTAGTGTATAATGTAGTTGGATCAATAATATCAATGATTGTGAAGTGGGGCATTCTGCACATGAGTGTATTTACTTTTGGTGCTTTATTCTGATGCTAATACAACATTTTGAAATGCAGAACTAGTAACAGAATACTGGCGGTACTGCTACTTGTGCTTTCGTGAAACATCTGAATCATTGTTCCTTCACTCAATGAGCTCTCTTTGTTTTTTTCTCTAGATTTAACTGGCAACCTATAAAGTTATCTATCTGGGCTTTGAAACCTTCGCGTTTTCGTATGCAGTGAATAAAAGCAAAGCATATTATTGGAGTGGAATAGTGATAATGATAGAGGCAATGATAAAAAGAAACAGGGCTAACAGTGAAACTGTTACACCGTCACACTTTTCCCTCTCAGCACGCCTCCTGAAGTGGCCGAGGTCACTCAGAAGGGGAAACTTGTCCTTTTCAGCAGCACTTTTGTTCTCCTCCCTCTTCTTTTTTTTTTCTCAGCCGAAGCACTCTCCATCCCATTCATACTACAACAACTTCTTTTTTAACCCCATTTGCTTGTTTGTTTCCAAGGTTAATCCTGAGCTCACTAGGTGACCTTTTGAAGAACTCGCCATCAAAACAGTATTTTCTGTGTACCAAATAAATAAACAACTGGGCGTTCTTTGGTCATTTCATTGTGTGAAAGGCCATGAATTATCAAAATAATAATTTGAATTTTTGAATTGCTCTTTCCTCTAAGTGATTCCCAATCGTAGAAAAGCAGCTATTTCAAGGTCATTTGTGTGAGTCATTGTAACCTGGATGATTTTTGTTTTGTTCCCACCAAAGATGTTGTGTTCTCAAAGAGAAAGAAACAATCTGATCTATGTTTTTGTAGCTGCTTCTTCCTGAAGGCTTCACAGAATACTGAGGGATCTTAACTGCAGACTGGTGATGCCCCCTGCTGGCTGTGATGTCCCACATTGACTTGCAGAAGGATTATAAACACATCTTGCAGCTCTCCTCAGAATTAAAATCTTGCGCAAACTAAAATGAAGTTTTATATCAGATTCAGAATATTTCTCTAAACCACAACCCACTAACCTGTTTCACTTCAAAACACACTGAGTTGTATTCATGTTTTCCCTGGAGCTGGAGGTAATGATTGGATTTTACAAGATACTCATGAATTGATCCCGTCTCCTATATTGTGATTTTTAACCACACAGAAACAATTGTAACCATATTAATGTTCCCATTTAGCTTGTATTCTATTTACAGTAAAGCTATTCCTTTTAAAGGTTGTCTAGATAAACGCATTTTACATATAAACCTGTCACATAAATACTTTTTTATATAAATGTATTTTGTTATTGTAGATTATTTGAACCCAACCCTTTAAAATTGCCACATTTGAAGACATACATGTCAAACAAATGTCCTGTGTCCTTCAAGTCCCAAGTCTTTCAAATCTCTGAATTTCCAGAAACAATACTGACAGGAGTTACCTGACCTACAGTAAGTTATTACAATACATGCACAATGTACTCAGATTTAAACCCAGGAAGCTGTTCTCTGTGACACCATGGACAGAGACACATAATAATAATAATAATAATAATAATAATAATAATAATGGTTATTATCATAATGGGTCTGAATCCATGTGGAAAAAATAAAACCCTGGGAAAGATATTTTTATAATGATCCCCATGGGGGAAATTCAGGTGTTGCAACATCACAAGCATGGAGTTAACAGATTGAAATGAAAGAAGAGAAAGAACAATAAAATGGACGAAAATTAGAAATACAAATTATAGAATGAAAATAAAA
>JAOWBC010000248.1:12379452-12391788 GCA_028566105.1 Hypoplectrus providencianus | reverse complement strand
TGCTAATTTCACCTCTAATCCAAGCACTTCTTCCAGCCCGTGCTCTCACACATGAGATTAAAAACGTAAAAGGAAGAAAGACCGAGCAACAAAAGCCTGATGATGGAAGGTCTGCTGAGGACATTCAGACAGACACATCACTCAAACACAGCCATATGGATCTCTGTAGATGATAGATGGGGAGCACAGCCCTGGTGTTTTTAGTGGACCTGAGGGCTTCAGAGAGAGAGAGAGAGAGAGAGAGAGAGAGAGAGAGGCCTCTGGGGTGCAGAGTACCTCAAGGTCCCTCCACTGAAGCCGGGCGATGCAGCCCTGCAGCCCTGCAATCTTCGCAATCAGGCTGTAATGCTAGCAGCGACTGTTTCAGATTATGCTCAGGAAATCCTCTGTGCTCTCTGCTCAAAACAATTTACCCTGACATGAGCCCAAAGAAGAGTGTAGGGGGTGGGGGACAGCAGAGATGCCCTCACCAGGGTCCACCACATTCTCATAGTCTGCCCTAAAAATAATCTCTGCTTATTTTTGTTATTGTTGTTGTTATTTATTATGATTAAGACCTCTATAAAAGTATTATTTTGTCCATTTAAGAAAAGATACGCCCTAACCTCTTACTCTATTGATTTGGGTTGATTATGTAGACTTCCTGTGTATTTACTTTTGCTTTTATCACATACAGGATATCATCTGTTCAGCTTCAAGTGGGACTATTCATTTAGTCAAAGTGTAGAGCTGCCAGGGGGTCCATAAGGCATGAAACTCACAACAAAAATCTTATTATATAATCTATAATATTATATTCTTATAATATTTTAGTTCTAGATTGTAAAAGGTACTATGTACTATATAATCTAAAAAAAACAACAACAATAAATTTGCCTATTTACATGTACAGTTTATGCGCTTGGAAGTCTATAAATCAAACATAAATAATAAGTAAATATGAATAATTCACACATAACAGCTCTTTAAATTGGTTTCCTCAGCTCGTCTTTATATAAATAAAGTGAGTGTAGATCAACAGATGGACTGCAGGGGACTAAAGCTCCTATCCATTTTAATATTGTTTAGTTTTGTTTACAGAGCATCTATATGGATGTCATCGGGCTGTGAACCTTTGGGATGTTTTCCATGTTTGTGTCAGAACATCCAGAGCTGGTATATAAAGAGGAGGAGTGCTGGCTCTTTCCCATGGCCCGGAACCGACAGAACAAACTCTCAGAGAGAGCAAAGAAAACACGGCAACAAAAAGCCAATGATCCGCAGCACTCGGGCTCAAAGAAAAAAAAAACAAAAAAAAACAGAAAAAAAAATGACGAAAAACTTTCTCCTTTTAGCCAAACATGAATTAGACAGCAGACACAAAGGAACCAGAGCTGCTGAGCCTCCTGTCACACAGCTGCTCATGTTGACTCACGTTTGTATAATTACATTTCCCTTTATGACTCTGTGTTTGAATTCTGTGTTTTCAATTATTATTGTTGAAAAGCAAAGAAACCGGCAGAGCAGGCTTTCATCTTTAAAATGACTCATAATAAGAAGAAGAGATTCACATCCCACCTGCGTAGATCTGGTCATTTTGACTCATTTAAAGCAGCGGCACGCGGATATTTAAATAGGCTAGCAAAAAAAAAAACAACAAAAAACGCAAGTATTACAAAAATAATAATTAAGAACGCGATTGATTAATGACAATAATTATGACCACGTTTCATTAAGTTTGAGGGCCAAGTACGGTATTGTCTTTTTTTTTTTCTCTAAATACACAAATAACACAGAGACAAATGCATTAGTTTTGTTTTATTGGAAACTAATTACCATGACTGATGAAAACCTCTTAGTTTCCACCGCAGGAGGTTGCTATAATTCTTTTTATCTCAACAAAATCTCATAAATTAAGCAAATGGGCAGTCCAGTTAAGTGTTTGGTTGAGTTAAGAGTTTCACACAGGCCCTTTTTCTGTGTGTTTTCATGTGCAGGAGATGAAAAAAGGAGCTCCTGTGTGTGGGGATAATACAGGTTAAGCGCATAAAGGAATTTTGTTCTAACCAAATTTAACGACAGACAAGTCAGTCTATATTATAAGATAGGCTACTATAGTGTTATTTCATACATGTACTCAGTCCTCTTTTTTTCTTGTTGTAAAATAAAATCATCTGGCAGCCTCTTTAAGAGCCCAAATCCACAAGACTGGAGGTTAGAGGTCCCAACAAGGAGTCCTGCAGCTGGTGCGGGTGTCCGTGCATGCTGTGCACCGGCTGTGGTGGCCCCAGGCCGGACATGGGGTACGTGGAGGCCCCGGGGTGGTTCATGTTGCCCTGGAGCAAAAGCGCTGAGTTCTGGTCGGGGCTCTGAGGGGGAGAAAACTCGTCCTCCGAGCTGGACATGAGAGACTTCCCTCCGTCCAGCGGGGACAGCTGGTTCTGTTTGTTGCCGCCTGCGTTGCTGTTTTCACTGTTCTCTCTGGAAAAAGACAACAGGACGGAAATGAGGCGCACATTCTGAAGGAAGGCTTTAAATCCGCGTGCTGACGACGAGAAGGGCAGCCAGAAGTATTTTCACAATAAAACCAGAAATATTTTAGCGCTAGGCCTCGGGAAAAATAGATTTAATTATTTGCTTTATCTGTATTTTTTTTTTTTTTTTTAATATTTCTTTTTCATGTTGGACGATATTTCCCTTTAAACCACGTGCTCTGTGCGTTATTTTACTCCACCAATCTGACCTTTAACAAATAACTCAAAAGTGTTACGCTTTCCAAAAATGTCACCACATTGCTTTAAAAAGTCAAACATTGTCAAACTAAAAATTATCTTAATTTTAGATGTGTATTTCACGTTTATTTTTAATATCCCATATATCATAGAGGCTCAAATCTAACGGGACATTTTCAAAGAAAGTCCAACATTTGTAAACAACATGCTTCTGTTTACCAGCTATCTCTGTTTCAGGATGTGTCTGATCTGGGGACTAGACATATGAAAATGAAAATAATAATAATAATAATAATAATAACCCCAACCCTCTAGCTAAACTAAAATAATTCCTATGAGAAAGACAGTTGTGTGTATGCTTCCACTTTCTTGCAGTGTGAAAACAAACAGTGTACTTTGTTTTTCTCTGCGGCTTGTTGCCACTTTTTAGGAATATTTCATTCAGTCTCCAGCCCTCATTTTCTTTAGAACCATGCAACAAAAGACAGAAATGAGGAAAGTACATGTTGTGTATAAATGCCAGGCATCTCCACGTACCTCTCCTTGGCCTCCGCGGCTCTGTCTCTCTGCCGTCTGTTTTTGAACCAGTTGCTGACCTGCGTGGTGGTCAGTCCTGTGGCCTCGGCCAGCTCTCTCTTTTCCCGCGGGGACGGGTAGGGGTTGTGCGTGTACCACTCTCTCAGGACGCCCCTGGACTTCTCCTTAAAGCAGTAGCTGGTCTCCTCGCCGTCCCATATCGTGCGGGGCAGCGGGAATTTCCTCCGCACCCGGTACTTCCCTACAGCTCCGAGCGGCCGGCCGCGCAGCTTCTCCGCCTCCACGTAGTGCGCCTTCAGCCACAGCTGCTGTAGCTTCGGGTGGTTGTGCGGAGAGAACTGGTGGCTCTCCAGGATCTTGTAAAGCTCTCTGAAGTTCCCTCGGTGAAAGGCCACCACCGCCTTGGCTTTAAGGACGCTCTCGTTCTTGTGGAGGTGATCGCACGCGGGTAGAGACCACAGGAAGCGGCCGAGCCTCTCCAGGTTCCCTCCCTGCTGCAGCACCTCGCAGACGCACGCCACTTGCTCCTGCGTAAACCCGAATGACGGTAATATAGACATGATGTCCGACCTCGCTCCTCCGCCCGAAACGTCCGTATCCAAAACGATAGCTGTCGCTTATTTTTTTCACCGTTTTTTTACTTTGTAGTTGTGATGCAATCCAGCGCAATCCGTTGCGCGTGCAGCACACAGGCCTATAGGCGATCCTCTCCACTCCGCTCCGGCCCCTGATGCGCGCAGCAGATTTTGGATGTTGATTGTTGGGACAATTTGTTCCTGTTGGAGATATGTCAGGCTTAAAGGGAGCCTGTGCGTTTCGGTGATTGGCTCTCCCTCTGCCCTGCACCGTGTACAGCAGAGCAGGACTGAGTTTGCAGCTCCGTTTCCTCCCCAGAGGCAGTGCGTCAGGGGCTGAAATAGGAGCGCTCCCACCTCCCGCCCCCACAGTCCCTCTCCCGCTGCAGCACCTAAACACTAATCAATTATTACAGAGCTCTTAGGAGGCCTTATTAACATCTTCTGAATATACATCTTCTGTTATGGTGGCGACGATATAGGCTTGGGTCAAACCGCACACTGCATCTCCATACGTTATCAGTAAACACAGTCAGTGGAGGGTGAAGCCGCAAAACACACAGCTCTTTATCTGTGAGGGGAAAGTTTATTCACTTGTAGTGGCAGAAGAACACTGACAACACCTCACATAACCAACCAAATCAATACATTGCATTTTCATTCCAAAAAAAAGATTCGTTTTAAAATCGTTTTGGTCACTTTCTGGTTATTTTTGTGCGTTTTTCCCAACTTGAAGTTTATTTACCAGCACAGCTGATCGTGGTTGACGCCCACCCCCTTAATTACATGCAGATTGAACATTTTTGTTGCATCCCCACCTTTTCATAGTCTATTAATTACCGAAGCCGTTTATTTTATGAGGTGATATAATTTAATAAGTGCCTATGATTGTTGGGTCCATGCGTGCCATTACGCACGCCTTTTATATGAGACCTAAACCCACACTACCTGCCAAACGTGTTAAGGGATATAGACCACCAGCAGGAAATCAACCACTTAAGTATGTGTGTGTGATATATGACATGATATATACATTGGCAAAATTAAGTATAGATCTTTATCAAACTGCAATTATGTTGATTAGTGAGTCACTTTTGTTATATGTAAAAATATACACTCGTTTTATTTATAGATTCGAAAAAGTGTTGTGAAATACAGCCTGGGCAGATATAACAGACACATCGCCCTTTTTATTTGTTGTTTTCTGCTTATTTCTGAAGAGGTCCTTCCTCCCAGTCTGCAGCCTACACATTTATATTTCAGGGATTAGACGGGCACCGCGCTGGCTCCAGTGTTTTCTGTGGGGTGAAACACTAAACCAATCCATTAGTAAATGAGTTCTCTGCCACACTGGTTCTTGGTGGTGCAGTTGTTGGTTTGAGCCATATAGATCACATTTCTTTATCTGCACCAGTCTGAAACTCAACTCCCCTTTTCAATATGTTAAGGGAAAAGATTTGACCCAGAAAATAATATTAAACTTCAAACAACTGTGCACAAATTATTTGAGAAAATTAACTCTTTTCCTAAATGATTTTGTGCTATGAAGATAAAATGGGGTTGGAATTTTGTTTTGGTGGCCACAGACACCTGAAAAAACAGAGAAGCTCTAATCTATTTCTAATGTAGCGTGGTACGTGGTTTTATGAACAAATGCTTGTAATGTATATGCATCTTTTAAAACTCAATATTGGGGAATTTGAGCACATGTTTACTGAAATAAAAAAAATAATAATCAGGAAATTGACCTTAGGAATATCTGGTTCGCTCATTCAAACCCGTTGAATGTGCTCCTTATAGTGTAAAGTCTACGAAAACAGCAGGTAAATCACAAGTACCCTTTTTTGCACGATTTATTTTATCATTAGACAGATGTACTGAACCCCCTTATCAGATCTTTCTCACTGTGCTGAAATGAAAGTTTATGTGGAGGAAATATCACATTATTGAAAGATTCAAACATGAAATGCTGTAATTTATAAGTACTATTTTAGAATTTTTTTTTTTTTTACATTATATACTTAAAAGAAGCAATAAAAAGGCAGACACATACACAACATTTATACGATGCTAATTAGAATAATGAAAATGAAATAATTAATTCCTGCTAGGTGTAGATTGTTTAAAGTTTAATTTTCTGCTTTTTCCTTATTCCCATCCATACCATATCGCTTATTAAATGAATAGTCTACATGTGGTGCTGCAGGCCTACGTGTTGCACTGTGCCAGTAGTGAAGCAGCACTGTGCTGGGCTGTGTGTAAAACCTCAGTGCTTCAGTAAATGAGCTGTCTGATGAGCAGCTCTCGGGTTTCTCTAATATCTCTACCACATTGCGCCGCGCCTCCTCCTTTAACCCGAGCAGCTCGGGGGGCCAGATTATTTCAAGATGTGGACTCTCCGCCTCCATGCACGGCCAGTGCTGTATGGGCTCCTCACAACTCGACCAGTAAAGCAGTATCACTCGTTACTCCTCTCATAGTGAGGAAGCAGGGAGTCCTTATTGTAACTGCCTCACATAGACAGTTAGATTATCCTGCTGGTTTTTTTTTTCTTTTTGGTTCCTACCTATAATGCAGCACAATTGGAGGCGGAACTAATAACTACAGATAAAGTTTTCCACACGTCACGATTAATTAGCGCACCTTCAAAGAATACCGCGGAAGGAAGTAATGCTATCTAATTAAGTTTAATATAAAGAAAGCCGTAGTAGGCAGCGAAATATCATGGCTTGGTGTGACCTGCTTTTAAAACCCAGTTTTTTTTTAACCATGACCTCAGGCCTCGTGTCTACTTTGAGTAGGTACTTTTCATATTCTGATACTTTTCTCTCCGTTGCCTAAAAAACCGACAGCCAGTCTCTCCTGGAGACTCAGAGCTGCTAAATGTGCCGCATGGTCCAGGTTTAGTCACTTTCCGAAAAACTCACATGACTCACACCATATTTTCGCCATCTTTCATTATCAGGGCTCCTTGCTCGTTCAATCACCTCTTGGTGGTATTTTAGAGGTTGCAACGACTTATTAATAATTAATAGATGCATTAGCTGAATTAGAGAAATGCGTTACATCATAATGGGAAAATTAGTGACCTAAAAGGTGAGAGCACGGTCCCTTGCGAGAAAACGAGGGAAAGAAAAAGGTTTAAATTCAAAAGCAGCAGAAAACACTTCATAAAAATGTCATCATCAAACAGCCCGTGTTTCCTATTGGAGAGTTTATTTTTTTGAAAATGTGGAGGAAAAGCACTGGCTGACCGAGCAGATGGTTTTCACTCTTTCTAAATCCAAAGTGCTATTTCAGCTGTATCGGCTGGAACAAAGCCGATACTGTTTAAATTAAGTGAAAAAATGGCTCATTTGGTCCCCTGGGGTTTTTCTTTTTTGTTTGTGTTGAAGGATTTCGGTGAAATTCGAGGGTAGCCCTCTGTTGTACGAACAAACAAAATTAGAATTTAATATATCATCAACAATACAACAGCAATCCGTCTTAATTAATGAATTAATTAATGTGTGATTTAAACTTTCCAATACACGCGTGTTATTATTTATGTATTCATTTATTTATTTCATTTACAGTACTAAAACAATATCACAATATAGATAATTATATTAATACAATTCATCGATAAATTTATTAATTCAATCAATATTACGTAACTGTCCTCCAGTTTTAGTTTGATCCAAGCAGAATGAGTCTTTAATTAAAAAAGTTAAGTCGGTTTATTCTAAGGTGAAAGGTAGTAGGAGAAAAAAACGCTCCTTTCCTCAAAACAAAACACAACTGTTGACATGAGTGAGTTAAATGAAATTGGAGCTGCAATTATCAGCTTAACAGAGTTTCCTGTCATGTTGGAAAATTAGACCTGGTACAAGTGCACTGGGGTTAGCCCCCCATCAAAATCATTACGCATTTCCTCAGAGGACCACCTCCACAAATATGCAATTACGGCCTCAGCTTTTACAGCTCGGTAAACACGCCCCGGGTAGATATAGATGGTTTGTTCTTGGGATTTTTTTTTCCTTTTTGCTACAGGGCTGGAATAAGTAAACAAACCAGGCGTGCTGACAAACACATAAACAAACAAAATGAAGGATTTGAACGGGATGTGCTGCTACCATGTGTGCCTGCTGGCAGGGAGGGGGCGCCATGACAGTGCTATCATACCGGTCAGGATGGATCTGCTCTCTAGATGAGGTGTTGCATGTGTTTTAGCAAAGTTTTAGATGGCAGTTGAGCAGCAGGTGTGTGCGTGATCATGTCAGGCCTCATCTGCTCCTGTTACAAAGTGCTGTTTTCTCTTTGGGAAACACTGTGTGGTGTGGACGTGAAGCTGCCTCCCAGCTGCTGCCTCTGTGTGAGCATGTGTGTCACATTCACACACTTAGAACTGTCCCTGTGCTGTCTGTTCTCAGAACCAACCGGTGAATCATGCTGTTTCCCACACTGGATGATGAAGTGCACATACCTTCTACTCTGCCAAGCAACAAGTCACTTATTTTAAAGTGGAGGTAAGAGGAAAAAGCTACACAAGTTGAGGACATTTATTCCTTCTGCTTCAAAACACCACCCACTTTCCACAACATCCGACAAGTAGATTTAGTTTCTGCCAGGAGGGTAAAGCCCTCTCCCCATGCCTTGGCCAGTAGTGGTGGGTCTGTACGAGCAGGCTGGTACCCGCTGACCCCTGCCCTCTCATTAGTGGGACGTGGAGCAGTGGAGTACCGTGCTCCCCAGGTCATGTTACATATGGCTTGCAGTCTGCTGCGCCGCATTAAATGTCAGCTTTGAAACCATCTGAAAGATCAGGGGTCAGTGTTTTTAATAAGGCCAGAGTTCTGGGGGAGTTCCCTGTTTTTTTTATACTGCTCACCTAAGTATGTTTTATGTTTGAAAATTATGGACTAAATAATCCGCAACTTGTTGATATGGGGATGTCCTGATTTTCACACATACGGGGAGTAGTGAAATGTATTCTGAAACTAGCTGTCCACGTGAAATGCATCTTCTGTTAGGGAACAATTGTGCTCCTTTCCTGTCTAATTTATAGGCACAATACAAAGGTGGAATTTGGAGTTTTCTGGTGGCCCCCTCCCCGTGAGACCCACAGACCATACTGCGAATGGGATATTGTTCTGGGCTCCAACAAAGCTGTTTTCACCCTCTTCAATATTACAGGAGGAGTTACCCGATACCTAACAATCAGCTAATCCACTGCCCATGGCGACGAGGTCACCTGTGCACAGGTAACTTTATCCCAGTTGCCTGCCTCTCCCTCCCTTTCCCGCTAGTCTCTCCCATTTTTTTTTCTTCTCTCTCTGTGTGCCTCAACAGTGAGCACAGACAAACAGCCTCTGTTTATTTAGGTCATGAGTTAGATCGTATATAACTCCTCCAGCCAGGATCCGCTCAGAGGACAACTCCTATAATCCACCACAGACACGCTGTGAATAAAATAAAATCCCCTGCTGTTCGTCCATTTGTCAAACTTTGTCTTCCATCTTATCTTCCCTCGCTGGTTTGGTCGGGTGCCCATTGAGCGAACAAGCATTTGGTGGAAATTCTTGAATTTAAGGAGAATCCCCTCAAGCCACGAGAGGAGTTTTCTCTGGATAGAGACTGTGAGTGACAGCACCTCAGATTCACTCTTCCACATGTTGCAGTAGTGGGTATATGGGAGGGGTTGTTCGGCCTTGGCTCAGGGGATAGGCCGTAGGATTGGACTTAGCTGTGGGGAGCTGCAGACCCCCCACCCAAAAGGAGCTTTACCTCTGGAAATCTCATTGCTGTTTATTTGAATTACAGGGGCTGAGATGAGAAAAGGAGGGCTAATGAACTCCAGGTTGCCAGGCATGTGCAAACGATCACTGCAGGTCTGCAGAGAGCAGCACCAGGCTCGCTGGATTACTGCATGCCACTTTCCCCTCCATCCTCACAGTTTGGCTACATGGGACTCTTAAATGTTAGGAAGACGTGTTATCTGTCTGGCATGAACTTACATTCATATTGTAGCTTGGATGTTGAAAAACCTCAGAGACCGATTTTTTGAGAGATTCAGAGATTTTTAATTTTCTTGTGTTTTAAATGTCTCTAGTAGAAATAATAAAAAAACAAAACAATTTTATGTTTTTATAAATATAAACTTTTATTGCAGTATGGAGATTTAGAAAAATACATTCACATAATTTCAGATAACAAACATATAATTCAAACTAAGATAAAAAAAAAAAATGACCATCAGTTTTAATATTTGCCCCGACTCATTTTTGGTATATGACATTAAAGCACTGAGGATACTTTCACTGAAACGTCCATTCAAATTGATGGGATTATGTCATAAATTTTGACAGACACAAAAAGTCCACTCGTATGAAGACGTGTGATGCGCTGATAGATGGTGTGAGTTGGCTGTGTTGCTGAAATGTGCTATTATGGTCATGTATGTGTGACAGCAAGGAATTAAGCTCCTGTTGTGAAAAAGCACCGGACACACTTGACAAATGGGCTCCACATTCTCTTGCCTTTGCCTCAACTGACACCCAACAAATGTGCCAGTGACAGTGGCGTCGGGCGGGTGGTGGTGGTAAATCTCTGAAGCTGCAGTGTCACTGCCTGCACGCCAACGCAAGAGCTACAACTTTCAGTGTTATCCACAAAACAAAAGTAAAAAGGCACTAGTGTCCAAAACATTATGACGCCATGCAAAGAGACATTATTATTAATCCCTTTATAGAAAAATATCATCCATGATTACTGACATTTGGAGAGACACATCAAAATGAAACAGGATATAGTATAGCATCATCACATCTAGTTAACATACTAGGAGTTGCAGCATTATAAACAACACATGATGAACAACGTGTGAACCGACAGCGCGACCTTTCGATCATCACTCATATCTCGGTGTCACAGGTTGACGATGAGGCTTGAAATATGAGTCATTACTGAAATAGTGTGCATTTGTTGAAGTGTGTCACGTATGACGGACCCTCCAACACGAAGGCTGTCTGAAACATAATTTCATCGTGGTAGTGCAAACGCCAAAACAGACCAATGCCATTGTGTATTTAAGTAGCAGAAAGGCACATTCGTCTCAACTTGACACTCCTAGTTCATTTGGTACGATACAAAGCACGGAACAGTGTTCTGCAGTGACTTGAAAGGCATTCAGAGATTTTAAGGTGACAACTGAAGGACACTTTTTCCTAAATCAGCAGCTTTGTGTGTTAAATGAGCTATTCTCTGCATGTAGTGAAGCTGTTTAACTGACCGATTTCACAGAGGCTCTCTCTCCCTCTTCCCCCTACTGAATGACCTTTTTGGTTTGACCCATATGACGCATTTAGTTTGGAGGAACATCCTGGTCACATGACTCGAGGCATTCCAGCACCTGCTTCTGCGGATCAAATCCACTCAACAGGAAGTAGCAGGTGTTGTCTATAAAAATGCACATATAAACACGGCTCAAACACATTCGGCTTCTTCTTCTTCTGTTAGCAGTCGTAATGTTACATCTTATGAACGGGGCTTTTAAAACATGTCATAGACTTTTTTTTTATTTTTATGATAATCTGATAATGCCCACCCACGGGGCTCCTCTCTGTCTAGAGTGCATTGTAAAAGTCAAATGAACACAAATAATTTAACATTTAAAGGAAATGAATGGTAAAAAAAAAAAAAAAAAGGAAAAAACACACGCACACACACACAAAGTAAAAAGATTCACCATATGACTGCTTGGACGGACATGAGTGCTTCTCCTGAGGTTAAAGGTCAGCCATGTCCTCCTCCATGTGGACTGTCTGTAGTTTGGCTAGCTCCTTCCCCTCCACAGCCTCCATGTCACCACACATCGCCCGCACCATCTCACTCACGCCTCCCGAGCCAGAGCCCTCCACCTTGTTCTCTGATAGGTTCATGTAGTTACTGTTCATGCAGGGGCCCATCAGGTGCGAGGACGGCCCCCGGACCTCGTGGCCCCCGAGATACTCTGTGGGCTGTAGGTGGTGGCTGCTGGGGTCTGTTTGGGTCATCAGAGGCGTGCTGACGGTGAGGGTGGTGTAGACCTCTGGTTCAGGGCTGGACGAGCTGACGGCGGGGACCTCGGTGGTGGGGGCGGGACCTTGGCTGGAAGGAACATCTTCTGAGTTGGGGGTGGTGTAGCTGAGCTGCCCACTGGGGTCCAGGTGGAGCCCGTGGTGGTATGAGGTGTAGACGCCTCCTTCCAGAGGCTCCTTCTTGATGGACGGCTGGCCGGCGTTGCTCATGCTGTAGAGGACTGTGCTGTGGTGCAGGGACGTCATGGTCAGCTTGTCCTGCTGCTGGAACGACTCGTCACTGGAGGAGCTGACTGCTACATTGTTCAGAGGCATGGTACCTACAGGGAAACAGCAAAGGATCAATACATATATGGGTGGACTACGATACCATGGGGCCCTGGGCAGCGACATGCAAAAGCCCTCCACCCAAAAGAACAAAACCCACATTTCATAATTGTTTGGTGTTTATTTGTT
>JAOWBC010000248.1:12349255-12362093 GCA_028566105.1 Hypoplectrus providencianus | reverse complement strand
CACACACACACACACACACACACACTGTGTTGTGACACAGGAGGAGAAGGAGACAGGGCAACTGGACACTTACTGTAGTTTCCCCTCCTCCTCCTCGTCCTTCTCCTCTCTTGTGTTTCCAGGACGACTCCACTGTGCTGACCTCTCAATTATCCCTCATCCCCCCACCTCCTACTCTTTGCGCCCCAAACATCCCCCCCATTCCTCCCTTAAAGCTCATACGTCCAACACCCCTTGCCTCCTCTCCTCCTTCTCCTACCCCCTCACCCCTTCATACACACTCCCCCTGCGGCTCTGTGGGTTATTATAGTGAAATATGAAGCGGTGTGGATTCTAGGCTTCATGAAATTTCCATGAGCATTGATCTGATCTGATGTGGGTGATTGCTAGGTGAATCCCTCCAGTCCAGGGCTGTTGCTCATCTATTCATTTATTTATGGCAGTTATGTTTTACTGGCTTTGATTTGCTCTTCTGGAGAGCGACAGCTAAGGATTATAAATATACCTGTATAGGAGAGTGTGCTTTGAATCCTGGAGTGTACCGGCACAACACTCCTCTTTCGAGGCAGGAGACTTTTTTTTTTCCCTCCTGTACTAATTCTTGTTGTGAAATGTGAGATATTGAGCATAGATATAAGAGCATAAAATGCCAAGATAATCCCCAAAGACACACAGCCAGGTAGTTAGTGGTGCGCGTTGTCCCCCACATACTCCTCTTCTGGTTTATGGTCCTTGAAAATGAGCGGAGACAATATCACTTCCTCTCTCAATTACCAAAATTGTCTCTTTATTTGTAATAGGGGGTATCTCTGTATGTCTTGGGGTTTTTATGCTATTGTTCACTCGAGGCTCATTTGGCACATTGTGGAGAACTGATAAAAAATTCATCATAAAAACAAAAGCCTTTGAGACGAAAGAGAGGATGTTGTCGGAACAATCCCCTCCTCAGACTGCAGGCCTAATCCAGGGCAAATCCTCCTTAAGGCTTTAGTGAGATCAGAGAATAGGGAAGTAATGTCAAATATTTGTCCTCAGAAATAATTCATACTTTATTTGTTGCATGTGATCATCTCATTGTTTTGGCTTATTTTATCAGCAGACCAGCTGGCCTGTAATGCGTGTCATTCTTCAGAAGTTGAGCCTGCCTCTGGCATCTCATACTTCGACTTTTTTCCCCTCTGCACTGTCTTTGCTTCTAGCGATTCACCTTTCCTTTCTCTCACTCTTATGGATTACTGGAACGGTCCGCTGGGAGAGCTGTCCAAATACGTTTGTGTTGCCAAAACAGAGCATCACCAATTCTCGCTCCTTTGCTCTCTTTTGGTTTGTGTGTCTGAGCGAGGCGGCTTGGGAGGAGCCATGGTGAAGTCACTAGAGGTCCAGCAGGACAGCTTGTACTCATAGCCTCTAGGGGCCTTTTTTCTGGGGGCCGCCTAGTCAGCCTGGCTGCTCAGATGTGAGGCGAGCAGGGCATCAGCCCTTAGGAAACGTCCAAGCTGCGACCCACAGGGGAAACAGACGGACGGCACAGACACATACAGGCAATCCTCACGCATAATGGCTCCTTTTCTTTCACTTTTTTTTACACACGTTCGAATACAAATACACACATGTTAAAGTCGCAAACTCCACAGGAGCAGCATGTTGTCGGCCGTAGCCCAGAAAAGTAGTCAGAACTGTTATCCACGTATGTGCACTCACTCCCCAGGCAACCTACAAAGAGACACAGGGGGGAGGAGGGTAAAAGACAGAGAGGAGAGAGAGAGTACATTAGGAATGAATTATGTGGAGAGAGCACTTATCCAACAATCCTCCTCTGAAGTGTTTGTACTATAAGCCTCAGATCTTCATTGTATTTATTCTAATGTTTAAATATTCATGGTAAATCTTCTCATATTCAATTACCGTAGCACGACCACAGCATGCCGAGAGAGTGCTTTCTCCCTGCTGCCTGGATGATCTGACTGTGTGTGTGTGTGTGTGTGTGTGTGTGTGTGTGTGTGTGTGTGTGTGTGAGTGTGTTTGTGTGTGTGTGTGTGTGTGTGTGTGTGTGTGTGTGAGAGAGAGAGAGAGAGAGAGAGAGAGGGGTCACCTCCACCAGGTGTGCGTTAGCTTTGTTCACAGAGAGAAACATGAAAGAAGCTTCACTTCTATCTGTCTGGGAGTGTGTGTGAAAGATTATGAAATGAAACGCACAAGCGGATGGAGGATCTAAGATCTTTTGGTCGGAGTGTAGAAGAAAAAAAAGTGACAATGAAAATGATTTTTTTCATTGCAAGTACTTGGCACTTGCATGCGCACAAACACGAAATTAAAGTCACCTTGATAATTGTTTCATCAAAGTGAGCAACTTTCTCGCGTGTGGCAGTGAAATGACTGGAGTGTGGAGGTTGCTGTGTTATTTAGTTGCTTATGGTTTCCATGCCCCTTAGCACCAACACACTTGAAACCGGATCTGAATGGCAACCGCTTCATATTTCAAAACATTAAAAGCGTGCTCCAAACGCTTTTACGCACACTCCTTATTTGTTTCTTAATTATCAGCCTTTAATGATTAACATCATCAAGTCTCATAAAGGAGTCTGACGGGACATTATGAAACACACTGTCAGTCAATGCCTGCGAGTGAGTTGTTGGAGGCTATGGGCGCACATTCATGAAAGAAAGGGGTTCTAATAATTTGTAAAAATGTCTGGGTTCTGTTTAATTAGTCTTTTGCGCGCAGCACACTATTTTATTAATTCGATTGATATAAAGTTTGTAACTCGAACGGCTTGTTCCATTGTTTTTCCTCACCTTTTAGACTGTGCCTCGGACGGATTTCTGTCTCTCTGTCTCCTGTTTTTGAACCAGTTGCTGACCTGGGTCAAGGAGAGTCCTGTAATCTTGGCGAGGTTTCTTTTCTCCGCAGGAGAGGGGTACCTATTCTGGTTGTACAGATCCTTCAGCGCGTTCCGGGACCTCTCTTTGAAACAATACACAGTCTCCTCGCCGTCCCAGATAGTCCTGGGGAGAGGGTACTTTCTCCGGATCCGGTACTTGTCCACGGCGCCCAGGGGTCTCCCCCGCGCCTTCTCCGCCTCGGTGTACCGGGCCTTGTACCACAGATCTTGCAGAAAGGTGTGGTTGGACGGGCTGAAACTGTGGTTCTCCAAAATACTGTACAGCTCCTGGTACCGAGCCTGGTGGAAAGCAACGAGGGCTTGGGCTTTCAGGATGCTTTCATTGCCGCGGAGCAGGTCGCTCTGTGGCAGGGACCACAGGAACCTGGCCAGCCGGTCCACATTACCTCCCTGCTGCAAAGCCTCGCAGACACACGCCACTTGCTCCGGGGAGAAAGCCAGAGAGGAAGCGGCGCTCACCAACAGCTCCGTGCGCACCGCGTCCGTGTTGCGCTCCATGGACAACTCCGCCGCGTCCAGCGCCACAAGCTTGATGCACTCCCGCTTATCCGCCTCCTTCACATTTTCTCTCTTGATGTCACTTGCTGTTGTGACTTCTCCGGCAGAAGAAGAAGACATTTTTTTTGTTCAAGCCTTCCCTGGTAAAGTCACTCCTCCCAGCTCGATCAGGTTACCTCCTCGCCATGCGAATGCGATCGGATATCTGACAGCAGCTGTAAGTAGATATCTCTCTCCCCCTTTCCTTCCAACGTGACTTTTACTCTGCGGGGACTGGAGCTGGAAGGAGACACACTAGGGTCTATCTGCAGGAGAGCCACGCTATTGGCCGCCGAGGGGCCCAGAAGGGAGGAGCGAGCGCGATTCAGGCTCTAATGTTTGGTTTCCAGCTGTCACTCATATAACTTACAGTATATTCCCGTGGTTCACCTGTGCAAGGTGAGTGCTTTCTGGATCGTGGGAACGGGATATCCTTGTTGTCTGTGTTGTCAGGGGCTGACTTAGCAGGAAACATCTTATTGTCCGAGTGGCGGAGAAAAAAGTCCAGGAGCTATTGTCAGTCATTATCATTTTTTCCGAGATAAATTTGAAAATGATTAATTAACTCACAAAACATACAATAAACGGTGTCAATAAACTGGATTGGTTGGAAATGCTCCACTATAAAGGAGATGTTTTAAAGTGAATGGTTGAAAGTTGCCGCTAATTTTGGCGGTCTTTCATGTAAAATACATATCTGATCTCATTGGGGACACACATTGGTAAATAAGCTAAATGATATTAGTAAATAAAATAAATAAATGCACTCCTTAAATTGTCAGCAATAATAATAATCGTTGAAAGTGCTGATTTTATAACCATTGCCAGTTTGTCTGTCACAAGCATTACCATGGGTCATCACAACACAACACCTAAATAAATCCCATCAAATAAAAAAACAACAAAAGCAAAAATCTGCATCAGTACAAATTCAGAAAAAAAATGTTTTGTTTAGTAATTTTTTTTAATTTAAATGTGAACTGAAATTACAGGATAAGAAGATCCTTAAAATTAGGATTACTGGGTTTATCTAGGCCACACTTATAGCATTATATTTATCCTGTAAGCATTATGTGTCTTCTTGTCTTTTACAAATAATAATCACAAATCTGATGTGGTATTAAAGGACTGACATTTGTACATGCAGCAACCTGTTTTGTCATTTTATATTATATTATTACTTTGCTTTGTCTTCATTATGCATTATTTATTTTAGATAGTAAATCACATGACATATTCACCATCTGTATTGGATAGTTTCCCTAAACATTAGCACAATCATTCAGAAACTACATGATGTCAGAAGCCCTAGGGACCAACATCTGGAGAGGTTTTTGGTTTTAATTATGTTCCAGTAGAGGCTTACATTAGATCATGGAATATATGGCAAGCAATCTATAGGGGGACTGCACAGAGGAGACAGGGAAACCTGTAATCAAAACAGCCATTTTACACAAATACAACCCTTGAGTGTATAGAATAAACTATGCTGCTTTTATAATTCAGACCCCGTGGGGCTATTCTGGGACCCCTGGGTGTGCCTGCACCTCAGTGTGACCCCCACTGCTGTAGAGGTTATCATTAAATAGGAACGTCTCCTATTAATGGCGTTTCCCGTCGGACCGCATTCTGTGTGACACAGCGGTTCGCCGCCGGGAAAGTGACAGGAGAGCTGCTAGTTGTTGACATTTTCCCTCAAGTTTTCTCTTATTTTCGTGTTGAATAGACAGAAATGGACGACCAAGGCTGTCCGAGATGCAAAACAACCAAATACAGGAACCCGTCGCTGAAGCTGATGGTGAACGTCTGCGGCCACACACTGTGAGTGTTTACACCAGACAGCTAGACACACCAACGGCAGATTGGGGCTGAGTTGACTCTGCTTTGCTTCAAATTGTACCAAAGGAGACATAGTCTTAAGAGAAACCCCAAGGACAAACGGTTACGTCTTAGTTAAAACGCTTCCCTCTTGTTTAAGCATTAACTCTGGCCGTTACATTCAATACATATTTTATCCGTTAGCTAGCAGCTAAATGTGGTAAATATAGAAGTGGGAAATGACTGTTTAACGTTGCACTGTAATTGCTGTTATAATATAAATACTGTGATGAGTGGCTTCTCATAGAATAAAAGTAGCACCAACTGACCAATTTGCTGACTCTGTATGAGCTCAACTACAGCCTTAATAAAGCTGCACGACAACTGTCAGTCTTATTTACCAACATGGCAGACTTATGGCAGCTCTAAATGAGACTGCACTGGTACACTGCACATTGTTTATACCTGACCTTTACAATTCTTCTCTACAATTGGAGAAAGTATTCAGATTCTTTTCATACTACTAGAACCAATTTCACACTATAGTCACAATACAACCACAACCATACAACAGTCTGTTACAAGTAAAGTCCTGCATGAAAAATGTTACATCATTAAAAGTAGAATTCGCAAAAATATGTACCTAAAACTGTAAATAAAAAAAAAATAAAAAAATAAGAATAACATGTCAATGTTATTATTATTATTGTAATGTTTAATGTAAATTAGTTGTGTCATGTGTTGTCTTTTGACTTGATCTTTGCTTGTGTTGTATGAACTCTCAAATGTACGTCACTTTGGATAAAAGCTAAATGACATTGTAAAACGGTATAGCGGTCAGTCCTTTGTTATATGACATTTCTATAATTTTACACCTAGTTCAGAGAGGATTGATTGAACATGGGGAGTATAAACTTTGCATGGGCTGAAGTTTTGACCACATAATGAGTACAAAATTCACTGTTGGGGTGGACAGTGAGGTGGAGCCCAGTTACACGTATCTAGGTGTAAACCTGGATAATAAGTTGCACTGGTCTCTGAACATGGACGCCATCTACAAAAAGGGGCAGAGCGGCCTGTTTGCTTGAGGAAATGCAGATATTTGGACATCTGCAGTAAGATGCTGCAGATGTTTTATCAGTCTGTGGTGGACAGTGTGTTGTTTTATGCTTCAGTCTGTTGGGGAGGCAGCATCAGACACAGAGATGCAGGGCAGTTGGACAGTCTGGTCAATAGGGCTGCCTCTTTGACTGGAGCTAGTCTGGACACATTGGAGGAGGAGGTGGACACTCAGGATAATGGAGACCATCGTTAGGTTGGCCGGACCATCCACTGCATGGCATCACTGATCACCAGAGGAACAGCAGTCTTACTCCACTGCAAGTCAGAGAGTCTCAGAAGATCTTTTGTCCCTACAAAGGCTTGTGCACGATCCTCACTTCAGTAAAACTTGTTTGCATTGCATATTTCAATATTTAACCTTGTCATCTGCCTAAAAATCTGGTCATTTAAATGATGGGGACGTGTTGTGTATGAACATCATGCAGTGACGGCGGTAGCCTGATGAGAGCATCTTTTCGACCCTGTCTGTTTATTGACCGTACCATCAGGAAGGGGCCGTGCTTTGTCATCAGGTCAGCGAGCTCATAACTCACCGCCTCTGTCTGGATGCAGGGCTACACACAGAAAATTAAAATGATTCTGCAATGAAGCAATTTGGAGAGATGTCCTAGCCCAGGTCACCTTGGATTTGTTCCTCAGAGCGGGTGCAACAGTGAATTAATGCACCACTTGGAAACTGCTGTACTCTCAAACTGTATCAGTATTTTCATCACTGATGTCATTTGGCTTTTTGTTTGCTGTTGGGTTTACCTACGAGCTGACAGATACAGGGGTCTGTACTGTAGGGTTAGCAGTGTGTTTCAAGTTTATAGTTACTGATTTTCCATTTTGCCGTAATCAACAACTCTATGCAAAAATAAGTGAATAAGAAAGAAAGAACAACATATGGACAATATCAGTTTTAAAATGTTAATGTTTATATGCACATACAGTTTACAGTAACATATGCAAGTCCTGGTTTCTGACTAACTGTGCAGAGGATTTTACCTCCAAGATTTTCAGAATTGTATCTGTCTTTTGAGATTCTTAGTGTATATTATAACCAAATCTTAAGAGAAGTATGGCAGAACAACCTATAACAGTTGTACTATCCATTCGTGGTACTTAACTATAGGGCTTGTTTGTTGATGTTGATGTTTGTTTTATCAAAAAGTTAATAGACATAAAACGTATGAACAACCGTTTTGATAAAGTAGAAATTGTTTGTCGTATACCAATCACAAATGTGTTGTTGGGGAACAGCTTGAATTTTATAATCACTAAAAAATGAACACCTATGAGATTTGGGCTGGGTTTGAAAAACCATCCAATTTGAAGATGTCTCCTGTAACCATTCGCTGCAGTCCCAGTTGGACTCTGCACTGGTTCATTCATTTAAATAACTGTAAGCCTCAGTCTAGCTTGGCCTGGCTGAGTGGCCGTTCCAGTCAGGGCTGACCTGGCGATGCAGTGCCGCACTGAGCCTTCCTCTTCTAGCATGCATCTAAATTTAAACCCCACCACAGCACATTTTGTATCCCTGTCACCAGGGGCATTTGATGTGTGTTATTTATTACCTTTGCACAATGACACCGGACCCACGTCCTTTGGCATTTGACACTGGGCACAGGCACAAACGACAGCAGCCGAGGCATACAGCGGCGATTAGAGGGGTATACTGTTTATAGTGAGTTTAGCTTGATCAACACTTCTCATTAAACAGAAGCTAGTTCTCTGAGCCTTCTGAGCCTTTTGAGTTCTGTGTTTTAGGTTGATGTACAGTTGTAGTTTGAGAAAAGCTTTTTCAAGTGTAAAGCATTTCCTTTTTTTCTGTAGTTACCTCCAAACCAATGCTGAGTAATTGGGGACAAACAAACATGCACTTGACAATTTTAAATGAATGGATTGAAAATTAGCAATAAAGTTCTTTGCTTTTTGCTGAGAAGTAGTTCTCAAAACTGCCAAAGCTCCAGCAAGGAGGTGATTTGTTTAGCAAAAAGACTGGAAACAGTTGGAAGGACTAGCCTGGCTTTGTCTAAAGGTTAAAAATCTGCAAAATTGCACCTCTGTGTCTCTTTAAATTGTGAACAGAATATAAAAAGCTTTAAGGGTGTAAGAAGGCAAGCCACGCTTGCTGTTTCCCTCTGTACCCAGGCTTTATGCTAAGCTAAGCTAACTGCCTTCTGGCTCCAGCTTTAAAAGACAAGAGTGGTATGAATATTCTCTTCTTTCTCTTGACAAGATGTCTTCTCTGTTTAAGAGAAGAGTCAACTTTAAGTTGGGGCAATGCTGTAAAGACAGCCAATGAACAGGCATGACATTTTGTTGTGTCTGTTTGCTTGATATAGGCAGCAGAGAGCCCAACATCAGCTCGCCCACAGCTTCTGTTCCACTGAGTTTTGGTTCTCACTCTTCAGTACGTCTGTAATGTTATATTTTTCAGATTCCTGTTTTATTTTTCGGCACATTGAAATTATTCTTTTTGAAACAATTCAATTCAGATTTACTTCGTCTTGCAAATACTTTTGGAACTTTCGTTTCTGCCCACTTTTCTCCTCTATAAAGTTCACTCAATCTAAGCTTTATTTTGTTAAGATCACACAAGGCTATGCCAGCGTACTGTGTAAGCAATCACACGCCTGGGCCTCAGCATTTTTCAACTCTGCTGCTGTAGGTACTGTAGGTCACAGGGCAGGACAGAGCGTCATAGCAGGTTTAAATATGACACAGAGCCAGCCTGTCCGGACTCAGTCACTGCTGTGTGTAAATTGTGAGCTTTATGGAAAAGTCAACTGAATCCGGCTCCCTTGTGTTTACAGTGTTTTTGTCGTTGTTCTTTTTGCATGTGTGAGGCAAAGATGCAGACAATGTCACCAAGGGGTGGTGGAGGTGGTGGGGAGGCCTCTTTGCTGAGCCAGGACCCTGTTCACCCTCTTCTCACCACCCCCCTTCTTTGACCTGCTGACAGCTGCAGATGGGAAAGATAGGAGCCTGGAGCTCTGAGCAGGACAGGTGAGAGAGGGAGGAGTCAGGAGTACTCAGTCAGCGACAACGGCCCTGGGACACAAAAACGGCAAGCTGTCGGCTCACTTAAATGTCTGTTCAGTATGCCAAGCAATACCTTGGCAAGAGAGTCCCCTTTTGATTACAAATTACAACAGGCACACAATCTGAAAGCTGTCACTTAAAGAAGGCACATTTCAGAGGAGAGATGGCAAATTGACTCTAAAATCTCTACCCACCCTCTTAGATGTTCATCTCTTTGCTCTAGAATTACACAGGATTTCCCCTTTGGAGAGTTCTGTTGTGTGGTCCATTTATGGGGCAGGGGGCAAGCTACGCCCCAATCCTTGCCCTGTGTTGATGAATGAGCTCTTTGTGGGCCTGTGGAAACAAGCTGAATCCCTCCATCCACCTCCATATGGCCGGGCCTATACATCTCCTGTAGCCCGGGGCCACAGTGAACATCTGCCTCTTCCAGGGTGCACTTGAGCAGGAGCTCCTCATTCTCAGAAGCACCAACTGGACAGCGCAGATGTTTCGTCCAGCTTTCATTTTTATTTTGTGGTTTCATCAAAGCCAAGCTAAGAAATTGCTGTCAGAGAGTCCCCTGCAATCTAAGTTGTATCTGTTTATTGTATGGCTGTGAAAGCTTGGTGTCACACTTGGCAGGTTGGGCTTGTTTGACCCATATCTGAGATACTGGATGTAAACAGTCAAACTCTATGACTCTGCAGTTTTTTCCTTTACCTGCTTTTTTCTGTTTTGCATCCTGCTGATGAAGTGAAATGTCTTGATTGTTCTAATAGGCCCCATCCCCAGGGAGCTTTTGACAAGGCACCACTGTCTGAAGCCCAGTCCTTGACTTTGGAAAGAAATGACTCAACCATACAAAAAGTGATGTATGGTGGCTTTTTCCCATCAACTTTGCTTTATTTTATTATTAAATCTGTCAGTGCTCAAAAGCAGATAGTCACATTTGGAAACCAGATGTTGTCCATTATTGAAGGTGCTCACAAGCAGGAAGGTGAATTCCTGTGGAAATAGAGCTCCGCAGAGACTTAATTAAAAGAGCGTACTGTGCAAACGTTTATCCAGGCCCTCCACCCCATCAGGGGAGATTTAGGAACATTCCCATTGTCCTCTGTGTCCACTCCTCACTTGAGTGTGAATGATGGGTAAACGCCTACCTGCATAAAGGTGTGATTGATGGCTAAGCTCAGGGTTGTGCCCTCAGGTAGGTCTGACAGTTTCCATGGAGTCATGTCGTCATGGTGTGTGAAGCAGACCTTCCTGTTTAAACCTGGGCTTTACCTGAAATTCCCCAACACTAGCAAAAGAATGTTTCTGCCCTTCTTGTTCAGGTGGAGAGGCACACACAAAGTGCCTAAGGCTGCCTGAGAAAGTCATCATCACTGCTGTACTGCTACATATATTATTGGACAGTAGTTGTATCCATTTGAAAGATTTACAGTTGATACTTTGATCAGTAACTGCCTAGATTTCCACAGTATGTAAAATGTGGCTTATACTTCTCCATAATACTTTTACTTTTAATACTTTTATTTGGGCACCGTGTCAGGAATAATAATCACATTTTCCGACAGAAAAGGGACAAAATTTGGAAATGCATTAAAAATACTGATGCCAATTTGAGATATTAAAGTTACATTTCCAGAAAAATTAAAACCTTGAAAAAAAAACACACTTCATCTTAAAACACTTAAAATTGCCAATGCAGTACAGAAAACACTCTGATTGCCCGAAATTACATTCGACTTTGTCCATTCTTATAAAGATAGACTGCACCGTGAATTGCAGAGCTGGATTTTATCATATTATGCAACGTGGCATGACTGAGGTCTGTTGAAATAACAATAAAGCAAATGTTTTTCCAGTGCAGACAGACACACCACTGATGGGGTGTCAGACTAATTTCCTCTTGTCTGAGAGTAGGAGGCAGCCTAATCGACATTCCAATCATAATCGCAGCCATCTTTGAGCACTCAGAGGAAATATTCTTATGCCCCATTATCACCCACTGGGCCTGATGATAACTTACAGACATGAAAAGAAAAAAAAACACAATTTTGCTTGAGTGTGAGGAAAATTGTGTATCACGCTCACACACGAGTACTGCTTAGGCCTGCCTGGGAGCGTCCCCTCTGGAAACATTCAGCTCAGCCTGATGGTATTTTCTGTCTTTGTTGTCCCCTCTCCCCCACAGATGCGAGAACTGTGTGGAGATGCTGTTTGTGCGCGGCTCTGGTAATTGTGTACAGTGCGACACGCCCCTGAGGAAGAGCAACTTCCGCGTGCAGCTCTTCGAAGACCCGACCGTGGATAAGGAGGTGGAGATTCGCAAGAAGGTGCTGAAGATGTGAGTAAGGGGGAGCAGCGGGGCGAGGGGCGCGGCCCTGCGTGTTTATGTGTCATCTCATACCTCCTCCTACTTCTTAAGCCACCTTTGTCTTTCTCATTACAGTGTTTGTTTTGTAGACAATGAGTCTCCCCGGGGGGGCTCAAACGGGAAGGCTCTTTCCCTGCCAGGTTTTTACTCCTCAGCCCCTCCCTGCCTTCCCTCTCTCCCTCTCATCTGTTCTTTAATAGCCCCTTAATTGACATCTAATGTGTGTCTATTAGGCAGTATGCAGACATGGTATTTTAAAATGGTTGATTTAATGGAGGCTATTAATGTCAGTGCATATTCGCTTTCATCAGGTTTTACTATTTGTCTCATCAGTTCTGTTCTTCCTCTGCAGATACAACAAGAGAGATTTTGACTTTCCCAGTCTGAGAGAGTATAACGACTACCTGGAGCAAGTTGAGGACATAGGTAGGACCTGCTGGGAAGGCTCATGCTGAAACAGAAGGCAAAAAGGACTTTTATTAGTGTATCGCTAACATATCATGACTGGCAGCTCACCATGGGCTTGGACACCATGCTGGATATGATGCAGACAGTCAGCCATACTGCTACCTCGTCCCAGGGGACTGCAACAAAAAATCCCCTACAGCTGAAAAGCATTTTCCCCATGGAACATCATTAGAGATGTCTGTAAAACTGTTGACAAGGCCCCTCAAACTGTAAGCCCCACATGGAAAAGCATGTTTTATCTTTATGTTTTCTCGCCCAAATTAGTTATCATGGCCAGAGATGTAAAAACAGAAAGTATTTCCATTGTCTTTGATCTAATCATTTGATACAAACTCGTGTCAGAACAAAAAAGTCAATGCTTAAGTTTCTGATATTCCACAGAAATCTTTTAATTCCAAATGTCTTGTCCAAATCTCACCAAAAATAAACTGCACATTAAGATAAAATACAAAATTCTGCACTAACATTGATAACACATGGGGACAATGAAATGGATTACATTTTATTTCACTTTTGTTAGAATGACTTAGCAAAGAAACCTCACCTTGATTTGTTCATTCTTTTTTGCAGAAGTGATTCATAGCATTTAAAACGTTATACT
>JAOWBC010000248.1:12313771-12347326 GCA_028566105.1 Hypoplectrus providencianus | reverse complement strand
AAAGCTTTATGACAGATGTGCCATATGTGACACACACATAAGCACACACACACACACACACACACACACACACACACCCTCAGCCTGAGGGTTCATGGCTGTGAGATCATTAAGAGATTATTACCAGTCATTGTGCTGCGGGTTGCATTGTTCTCATTCTGTGATTCCAAAGCCTCCTGGCTCCATTGTGTTGAGCTTCAGGCTTTGGAAGTGATTGTTCCTGCAGAGCGGGCTGCTGAAGGACCATCACAGATAGCAGGCTAAGCTGTGTGTTTGTTTGTTTAAGGCACAGGGCCTGATGACTGTAGGCAGATGAGCTCAGTCCCGACCCCCCCTGGGGGTACTGTCCTGAGCTCTGACATCTGTACGTCGCTGTGGTCAGAGCTCACTGTTCTCACACACAGACGCCAACGCATGCATTGAGATTCCCTGTTCCTGTTTGCTGAAGAAGTTATTCACTAATCAATACATCACATCAGTGAGAACTTGTTACACACTTTTTGGTCACTGTTCTTATCTAATGCAAACATCTATTATGCATTGTGTGCATGTAATTTTTTTTTACCCTTTTTTTAAAAACAAGAACCATTACCCATCATCCGTCATGGGATGTGAAGTTGTAAATGTTTGCAGTCAGACTAGGACCTATTAGTGTTTTTGCTTTATTGTTGTGAATGCTAAAACACCTCCAGACTGTCCTACCATTGCTGTCCACCCCATCAAAAATGTCCTACCTTTTTAGTGGGCAAAGTGTCCAAGCTTGTGTTTTTAGACCTCTGTTCTTGGCAACTCTCCACTGGAGAAATTGAAATGTCCGACCTTGCCTTTAATGGAGGTGAAGACGGCGCAGTGCACTTGAAGTAGTGTCCCCTGCAGTGCCACAGTTTTGTTGTTATGGCTTGCATTAATAATGTGGCTGATAGCCTGAAAGCAGCCTATGCTGATGAGTGGGGGGTGAGGGCTTGTAGTTTTTCTTCTCAACATGCAAAAGAAGAACAAGGCCTCAACATACGAACACGTGTTAGCTGTTTTTGCTGAACAGCCTCTGATGAAGCACTTTGCTGCCTGTATCACTCACCTGCACTAACATTCTCATAAAACAAACCCAATTCCACTTTCTTTCTCCAGGAGCAGTCTAAACTTCCTGCCACCCTCTTGCTTGCTCAACACAAGGTCCGCGCTGCCCAGCTGGAGACCCAGATAGAGCAGCAAAAACAGGCGGTCAAACCTACCAATCTATTTTCAACTGGAATCCATATGGTGAGTGCAACGCTTGAGGTTTATTAGCTCTTTAACCTCTTGTTCATACATACAAATTCCAAGTGACAGACTCCTGCCTGCCCTCAAAACATCCAAGGGTTTGCATGCTGCAGGGGTTGGTGCATGCTTGTTTTTTTTAGCTACTTATGAGCCAATAAATTACCATCCAGGAAGTACAATTGAAGTAAAAGATCTATCCTTAAAGTCCCATTTTCCTTACACACACTTTCCTGTCTTGATAGTTGATTTATCTTTTTATATGCCCATTATATGTTCATATTTTACATCAAAATCAGCTTCAGATGTTTTTAATAATCATTCTGTTTTCAGGGGTCTTTCCAAAATGTTATCCAATCAAATAACACATCTTCCCTCACGAAGCATATAAAGCTAGACTTCAGCATTGGTGTGGGTCATAACATGAGATGCCTGAGCAGGCACCATTGAGCAAAAACCTACATCTATCTATCTGGGGTTACAGTCTGAACCAAGTTTTTCAAAGTTCAAAAGTTTAAATATGTCGAAGTTTCTTTTCCTTTACATTTCAGGCTTATAAGATGCCAAAACATTTAATAGTGGTAGTAATAATATATTATTTTTTCAACTTGTAAATATTTTACAACTTTGGTCAAATATCTTGATAGCAATTATTTGCTTATTGGTATTTTCTTTTATCACAGACATGAGAAGTTTTTATTCCTTTTATTCATACCTTAACATGTTTCGATGGAAGCTTCTGTCTTTACTTTTTCTTTTTCTTTTTCTTTTTTTATTTTATCATATGTCTGCGATAAAAGAAATACTGATCATGTAACTGAAGACATAATGAATCCTATACTACTCGCAATTATTTTTTTTTACTTTGGCTGAACACGCAATTGGAATGTGCAGTTTTTTTTTCTGGATCCTCTGCATCTACAGTGTGCCCTCACACTAACGAATGAGTGGACTTTATGTTTCCATACAGTTGTAACGTTGTTGTGAACATGACCTTGCATGCACTGTCAGTGGGCTTTGCTGCTTCAGGTGAAAGCAGCGTGAGCACAGTGAAACATGAGAGCCTGAAGAAGCTATATGTACCATAAATAGCAAATGGCTGCTATATTTACAATGAGCCCATACAGGTTAGGGTCACATGGTTGTATACCTCTATCCACTGGAGGTACGTTGGAATGTCTTGGTGTGATTTTAAACTTCATGCAGAGTGCTTGTTGACAATAGAGTGGTGATAACAGTCCAGAACTTCAAACGGGGGATGTTCTTCTGTGTGTGGTGCTTCTTCAGTGTGGGAACAGGGCCCTCCACATTCAGTCATGTCATCTCATTGCTGTGAGCGGACAGTGGGAGGGCTTGTGGGCCCAGGGCTCTGGACGCTCTAAGCTTGCAGCTCTGTGCTCACCGCGTCTGGAGAGACCTTCCATTTGGCTGTCGTTCAGCTTTTCAGTCGTTTATTTTCATTTTACTGTGATGAGATAGGCTGTGTCATCACCCCTTCCCCCTCCCCAGCAGCCCTCATGAGGCATGGTTGTCTTCCCATAGTTCAGTGATGCGTGGGAGAGATATGTGCTTAGTACTCACCTAGACACAAGCTGGAGTTTAGTTTTAACATACGCAGGTATAACCCACCTCTCTTTTCTCATATTTGTTAGCTTAAACTGTCCATGATAATGTGATTTCTACTCTTTGAAAAGGCTCGGTTAAATATTCTGATGCAGTGATGTTCTGCAAGATTTTACAAAAACATGAATTTACTCACAACTGCCTCTTCCACTACCAGTGGAAAGTTCTGAAGTGGTCCAAATGGAGGATTTGGTACTTTTACCCCCTTGATATACTGCATGAAGTTAAACTTGCTGATGGAGAAAGAAACAGCACGATTATGTTGATCTTGGCTTCATCTGCAGCTGTTTTTCCTCACTTCTTTCTTCCCATTTCTCTTCATCCTCCCGTCCCAGAGCTCCTGTTGGTGTAGCAGAGCTCTCACCATGCATCTGCTGTGTTGGACCGAGAGACTTGAGTCAGGGGAACGTGTGGGTTTGGATTTCCCTTCACTTCAGAGTCCATAAGAATGACTTCTGTTTGACTTGGTGGGGTTTCAGCACAGAGCGGTGGATTCCTGCAGATTGCTGGAATTCATTTATCTGCTAGCTTGTGGTCCCTTGTTCCAAGCAAGGTTTCAGTTTTTCTTCAACAGAAAATTAGGGGAGGCAAATGTAAAAACACATTTCCAAAGCTAGGCCACATTTCCATGATATACCTTTTTACATATTGAAGCTGATTGTTGCTCCTCTTGTCACTGGTATGAATATCAAGTAGTGCTGAAATTTTTAATCATTCATAAATTTGTCATTCAACAGATTCGGCAACATTTTTTTATAACAATTGTTTAAGTTGAGCCGATATGCCAAACATTCACTCTGATCATCTTTGGATTTCTGAGTACTGTTGAGTTTTACATTTTAAGTTGTCGCTATAGTTCTTGGAATTGGCTCTTGTGATAAAGGTAATTGAAAAATTCAACACTGGAAATGTTTTTTTCCCCTATAAATAGTTCACAATAAAGTAACAAGTAATATTAGTCTGTGAACTAAAAGTGCGGAGTAAACATCACTGAAAAATGAGGCCATCTCTGCCAAGTGCAACAACGCCTCACTCAAGGCAGGACAACAAATGCTATATTAATTAAGGGAAATGGGTGTGGCTAATGAAAAGGGGTGGGATGATCAATCAGTCATTTATCGGGGACTCTGCTGAATACAAGGTCACTTTATTCAAGTCTGTACGTCAATTGGTTCTTGATTAATGAAAGGGGACGTGGTCAAAGCATAGGGGGCGTGGTTTATTAAATATTGTTATGTAGAAGTATTCAGGGCTGGACTCTTATGCATTAAGATGAGTTTGGACTAGGTCGGCCAAAGAACAGTTGAGTTATACAGGCTCGTGTTGTGTGGTGAAAAGGCTATATTTTGCCACCATGCCACTCCCACATTCTGCAGAGCTTTAATAACTTTTGATCTAAAGGCCTTATCACCCCGTTATGCCACTTATTAGGTTTAATTCAATATATGTAAGTTATAAACATCTGATTTGCTTGTTTTTAATAACATCGTGTAAAAGTAAAAAGATGGATCACACTGGAAGCTAATCAGCCAGTAATATTTGTACAGCGGTCTGCAATTCTGTGTGACTTCAAACAAAACAAGAAGATAAAAGAAACAACCGCCCAACCCTTTTCTTTCACTAAACAAATATATTTATTTTTTTTAAAAAGTTAATAAACAGGATTTATTGACAGTCAAACAGTGTTTTAGTCAAAGCCGCAGTGTCAATAATTTCTTGTGAAGCACATACACAGCGCAGAAAACAGATAGTGACAGTGATGAATGGACGGAGGGCTGATGCATGACCTCTTGTTCTTTCACCTGGATGTTTTTGGTGACGTGCAAGTTTACCAGTCACGGAAGCAGAAATTCATGTTGCCCTCAGCACCCCCACAGCCGGTCACCCACCCACCACCACCTGCCCCACCAGCACTTCAGCCAGCTGCATCACCCTGGGCCAAGGTGAGCCGTCACTGGTGGAATGACATATCTGGCTTTCTCTGAGCCGCCCAATCCAAGGAACGTGAGGATGCCATGTCTTCCTCAGCTTCCCCAGTCTTTATTTAAAGAGTGAGCTAATATTGCATCTAGTTGTGTCATGCTGTTTACTGGGAACATGCAAGGGGACATCTCAGCTATTCTGGCACTGCTCTTTTACTGCCTAAGTGTTTTTCCAGGAGGTGGTAAAGGGGACTCCAACCCTGATCCTGATTATTCTAGTTGCGTGTTAACATGTTCTTGAATGGATGCTCTAGGAAGTTTAGCCGATCCTGAGGGAAAGTAGTCTTGTCCAGGTGTGATGTGAGGTGGGATGGGCCTGGTCTTGCCTCAGGAATGGTCTGGAATCACTCACTAATCCCTCACTTTGTAGGCACTCTATTGAACTGAGACACACACGTAGCCTTGTGCGGGTGCATGCACACACACATAAACGCACACTCCCCTCACCCAGTCTGAGTAAACATCCTTTGAAGAATAAAGTGTCTTTTTAAAATAGGCGTCCGCTGATATCAAAAGAGAGACTCTCTGCGTGGGAGGGAGGCAACTATTCACTGTTTAAACAGGTTGCTTGTTGTTGTCTGACACATAAGAACAGCCTCAGTGCCAAGCACGATGACAAGAGGCACGATGACAACAGTCATCATGCTTGGCACCTGCTCAGAGGAAAACATGGAGTTGAGGGTTATTAGCATAGAAATTACTTGTGATTTCAGCATTGTGTGAGTGATTTTGTCTTTGATGGTTTTTAAACATGTCGGCTTTGTTTGTGCCAGGGAGGTTATTGTGTTTTCTCGTCTCAGTGTGTGTGTGTGTTTGTGAGGTTGGGGATTGTCCTCAGCTGCTACAGTGTCCCATTCCTGAAAGTGGTTGACCGATGGGGAATCTCTTCACCTTGGGGTAGCTTTCAGCGCCATCTTAGATGAAAGGTCCTAGGTTCCAGCGCTGCTGGGACCCAATCCACTCCACACAGGCGGCAGAGCAGCTGACATACCTGACGAGGCCGGCATGGGTACCTAATGAAAGCACACGGCGCACACACATAAACAAAGAGCACCTCGTATACACAGTCAGCCAAATGTGGGTGGAAAGTTTATCCCTAAACATAGATGTGTAGCTGACTGAAATAACCCCGGGTTCTCTCTGGCTTTCTTCCATTCTACACTTAGGCAGTGGTATTTGACTACCATAGAAAACACAAACACAAGTACACACACTCACACACACGCTCATGGTGTGAGCTTGTTTGCTCAGGCTTGATTTTCTTGGTTAAGTTGTCCTCTACAGTGACCTTTGCTAAGTAGACATACTCGCAGGCCAAGCTCTGCTATACTTTACTCTGGCAGACTGGCCTAACCGGTTCTACCTGCGAGGCCGTTGCTGCATACTCCCCCCAACCCCCACTCACCCTTTTTCCATCTTCAGTGTTATTTCCATTTCCTTTATTGAGACAAGTAGAACCAGATACAGATATTTTTGTAAAACTTAAAAATATTTTACTGCTGAAAGACATTCACAAACCAGTGATTATATGTTGAAGAGTGCACAACCCCTTGCCCTTTAGCCTTTTCCCTTTTATTGGATTTCTGGCATGTAGGTTGATCGTTGCAGGGGCTGGGGGAGAGGGGGTTGGCCCAGGGGTAAAGGGAACTATCAGCCCTGATTGGCACTAGCACATGTGGGTATTCACACCTCTGCCCCTGCCCCTGGCTTGGCCCTGCTAGGTTGGCCCCAACAACCCTTGCCCGCAGAGCCCAGCCCAGCGAAAAAAAGAGTTGTCAGCTTTAGGGGCTTTGCGCTGGGGCAGCTGCCACTGGACAGGCAGTTATATTTAAACTTGTAAGGCGAGGGGAGGCACTGTGTGGGCAGCAGCTTTTACACTTGCTACTTGCTGCGTGGTGGGCCAGTGGGCAGCCCAAAGCTCTTTATCCATACAGAAGCACTGGCAGTGCCAGGGCAGGAGGTGGAAGTGAGGGCTGAGGATGGGATGGCACTAGGCTGGCCCCTAACCAGGCTTATAAGTGTTATCCCCTATACAGTGCTGACCCCCATTTCCCTTTTCCATTGTTCTCATTATCACTTTGTGCAATAGTGACAAGGGCCTCACTGCCTCTGGAGCCAGCTGTGGCCCCCCAAAACCCTCGGGAACCATGCAGGTGTACGTGGTTATGTGTGTCGAGGTGCTGATAGAGAGGTTAGTCTCGACCTTGACGTGTCCTGCTGAGCTGCAAAGTCAGGGGAGCGATGGGGCCTGGGGAGAGCTGATGATCGTGCAGTGTGTACGTAGCACGTGTTTCTGGTGGCATTCTTAGTGGTGACCCATGAGTTGAGCTGTTGACCAATGAGCTTTTGATCAAGATGAGCATCATGGACATCGGATAAGACCTCCTCCTAGGTCTTTCTGTCCTCAACAATATTTACAAGCTTTAAGCATAGAAGTAATATTAGAAGTGATACTTGGGACATTGGCGTCAAATAAGCAATGTTGCATATTCATAAAAGTGAGTTTTAGGAAGTGGTTGACACCTTTGGTTTTATTTTGTTTTACTCGTCAATACATTAGCTCTAATGCAGAAAATAATATATATCCACTTTTGTGTCTTTATTCATAATCTGTTCTTATTTGGTTAGAACCCATACATTTCTGGGTTTCATGTTATCTTACTTGTTGTCTTGATTTTGGTAAGAGCAGATTTTACAGATGGTTGAGACCAATTTTATCAACATAAGACATAACATCTTGTTTTCACCACCAGTCCAAGAATTGATTGTCCAAAAGAAAGAGAAATGTTTTGAATTTGAGGAAGGTCAAAAAGGAGTATCTCGAATGAAATCTAGATGAGTACGTATTTGAGATTATATTGATATATAAGATTATTATAGATTTTTTTCTTGTATTGACAGGATTGATTCTATGGAAAACCAAATTTACTTGTTTCAGTTAATTTAACAATGCAGTGACAACACTATTGCTGAAGTTGTTTTTCTTCCAGCCTTTCTGTGGCATCACTCCAGTTCTTGGGCAGTAGCCAGACCATTTGCACTTACGTAATGATTAGGGGGCGTTACCTTTGCTAAGCGTGTTGAGGTTAGGGTTAGCAAAAAGTGTGTTCGGCCCACCTGGGTAAGAGCAGTTTATGATGGTTAATATTGCACTCCAAATTCTTTAAACAGAACATTAAGAGAAAATAGAATTCTCATTTTTAAGGCAGGCTTTGGTACAAGCTGTGTTAAGCCTTGCGGGCAGGGCAGACCTCTCATACCCTTAAAAGTAATGTGACTTTTATGAGACTCCAGTCCCGTAAAAGTCACATGAATGTCCACCGTATCGGTCTGTCAGATGGGTTAACCTTGTTGCTTTCCCAGATGGCACTCATAAGATAGACAGCAGAGTTAAGAAAGAGTAACGTGACAGCACATCACGAGCCCCCCCTCCCCCTCAAACAGTTCTCCAAGCCAGCACACCTGTCCCCCCTACCAACACGAGGACTGGCAATAGTGACCGCTTCACTTGACCTTTCAAAATGATTCCACACCTTGAAATTGAAGCTAGATCACCATAACTCTATCTGGACCTGAGTTTAAATGTCGGAGGATCACAAGACCAGGAGAAACAGGGGTACTCCCTCCGGCGCGATGGTGATTTCTTCAAATCATCCTCCCCTGCGGTTTTATTAAGATTGATGACCCGCAGAGTTTCGTTTTAGTGTCACAGGGGTGTTATAAGGGTCTTAAATACGACTTATACACAAACTTGAAAGCATCATGAGGGCACATATAATGCTGTATAGGTAGTGAGGAGGGCCTCTGTGATGTGAAAAGCAGATGTTTGTGTTGGCTCCTCCAGTGGTGTTGTTCCAGTGGCCCCTGGTCCCTTAGTCATTTCTGCTCTGCTGGGTCTGGCCAGGGGTCCTCTCTCTCTCTCTCTCCTTCAGTTGTTTTCTTTCACCGGAGCATTTGGAAAACAACATTCATATGCCGTTATTCACACAAGCTTTAAAATAGGACATGATGAGTTCATGATTGAAAGCTTCAGCAGTATTATTAGGTGTATTGGAGGACAGAGCAGGTCTGAGATGGACAGCTTGTCCTGTATCCAAGCTGCCTGGGAGTATTACAAATCATTAATTTGCATTATTTCGTAAAGATATTCTGAAGAGCAAGGCCTGTTCTTGTGTATGCATTTCTTATGCTGTGTTTGTTCGTGATGAGGTGTCTGCCAGTTTTCAAGGTGCCCTTGCAGAGGAATGCAACAGAAATGTCTCCAGACTGGGGGTTGGCTCTGTTCTGTCTGTCGCTCAAAAATCTGATTTACTGCCCTTTAGCTATCTTCAACTCCCAATCTGCCTCTGTCTTTCTGTACCGCTCCAACGTTGTAAACTTTTCCTTTTGTGCTTCTCCCTCCAAAGCGTCGTCCCAGTGCGTCTCTTTGATTGGCGCAGTAGGGGAGTTAAACTGTGCTGAAAGTCTGAAAGAAGATGGATGGAGAGACTGAAGGAGTGAGAAAGTCAGGGAGAGTGACTGGGCTTGAGTTGTTTGGTCTGGGTTTCATTAGCCTGTGGTGGGGCTCCACTGTGTTGGATGAATGGATGGGACAGGGTGGGGGATCACTGGCACCTTGGGGTTAAAGGTTGAATGAAAACCATAGTGAAACTTGTGTCTAGGATTTGGAAAACTTCAACAATCTAAAGCATTTAAATGTGTTTAAAAACACAGCATGCAAATATGAGCAATAGGCCAAAATACACTTCCATATGTTCTTGGGTTCCTTATTGGACTGGTTGTTTTTTAAATATTATTATTTTGGATACAGTTTGAGACCCAACATGGGTATATGTCACATGCTGGTATCCGGTACAGCCAGAGAGCTGGAGTTTGATGTGTCCAATTTGATTTGATTTTTTGTTTGAATAGAAATAAATCAATCATGGAAGAGAACACTACATGGTATTTTAGCAACAGTTTCTTAAGGAAATGCTGCCAAGAGACATGTTTTGTTTAACGACAGGTTCTCACTATTTCTTCACTGGAAAAAAACCCCACTCTTCTTACTGTGAATATAATGCCACTGTCGCTATTCACCCACCTGCATGTTTAAGTCACTGCAGAAGGCAACAGGTTCAGGCTTGTTCTGTTGAAATAGTTGAAAGTCATTCTGGGAAATAAGATTTGATAAATCTTCTATCACAATGTTGATGTATTTCCTGATAGTTTGTTTTATGAAAAATCAATGCTGGATAAAGCAGGTTTACATGAATGTGTTTTGTTTAGCTAAAATACTGAATTTATTACCTAACATATAAATGTACTCTGGTACATTGATGCCAGATTCATCCAACAATCCATACTGCCTTAAAGTCTTCCTGCTTAGGGATTCATAACAATGCCAAGTCACCCTAATTTTAGGTTTAATACTACTATCTACTAGAATATGTTACGTTTTGCTGTTAAAAAAAAGACATTGTTTGTCTCATACTGCCCATGGCTGATGCACCTCCATTCACGTTCTGTCTCTTTAAGTCATCCTCTGGAAAAAGGACATTTTGAATGGTCAGCATTTGTGTTGAGCAAGTGTTTTAAAACTTTTAAAAGTTATGAACTAGTGAACAAAGACCTACACAAAACATGTTTCAGCAAGAATGTGATCCAAATTTGTGAATACATTAAAATAACAAACAAAAAACAACAACATCTGTAACAGAAAAAATAGGGCAATTTTGGGGTGCTTTGCCCTTAATGCTATACATTTGAAAACATTTATATACACAATCACATAATCTATTGTGTTATGGGGCAAAAACATTTTACTTCAGACCAGTGTTGCCCCTGATTGGTTCCCTTACTGGCTTTGTCTGACTACATAGTGGCCTGGTTAGAATAATTACCACCACGCTGTTTTTGGTTTAAAAATTCTATCTATTGCTGGTTCAGTGTTCATCACTCAGTGCAGCTCAGTTTTGGTTGTTTTATTTCCCGTTTGTTCGCTCGCATAGGCCAAAGCCTGAGTGAGGGCGGGCAGTCTGTGGCCGCAGGGCACATGTTACTCGTTTAGTTTGGTTTTCATCAGCTCCCCTCTGTGTTCTGTTGTTTATACTCCCCCACTACTCTTTTCTTTGCTTTCTCACTTATCTTTTTATCTCTCCTTTGTCTCTCAGTTCCTTTGCTACTCTTTAAAATAGTCAGTGTTTGTTTAGACATCATCTTTTTAATTCCAGGTTTGCTTCATGAGTCTGGCTCCTCTTGAGAGTCTCTTTACTTTAATGCTGGAGAAAACAAAGTGGTCTGACGCTGTGTGGAAATTCCCCTTTGATGGCAGAGCCCCAAATCGAACAATTCTACAGTGTCCTTAAGAAGTATCATGTTTCTCACTCCTTCACCATGGTCAAGAGCATTAGGAACTGGAGTAGCCTGACTGAACTCTCAACTTTGAGTACTTATGGATCGAAGGGTGTTTTTTTTATATTCCTTAAACAGGCTAGGGTTTTTTTTTCTTCTGTTTTTTACATCTGGAGGAGACCCAGCAGTTCACCCTTTACTTTTGCTGAACAATTCTTAGGATTCGCCCTATTTCAGTGACATTCATACTCATCCAGATTAGACCAGAATTGTTTGAGGTGAATCTGTGGAAACACAATGAAAATAGCAAATAGCCACAGCAAACACACAAGCAAAGAGATTCTTAGGAGAAAATCTTACTCTGACCTAGCAAATGTTTATTTCTTAACTTTCTTTACCACGTTTACATTGTTGATTTGTCTGTTGGCTAATTAATTTTAATATCTGATGGCTATTTTTGTTCCAAAGTACACTTTTCTGTTATCAGGAATTACATTTCCTCATCAGACCCACTACAGTTCTTCTGCACAATATTATGTTTGTTTCTTCTTGAATAGATTCCCATCAGGAATAGTTGTTGAGTTGCCAACAGCGTGTTTACCACTAAAAACATGCTCAGTCATAGTTCCAGTTAGGTTTCTCCATGAAAAATGAAAATGTTGTCAGACAAAACTCCCATTGCCAAACCAGTCAGTCAAGAACTGGTGGTTTTTAATGTTGCACTTTGATTGACATTAATCCTTTTCTGCATTGCTTTTGCTTTTTTGTTTCATCCTGATTGTGACAGAGCCATAGTTTCCAGTGCTTGCACTGTATGCTGAACTCAGACAATGAGGATTATTGTCCCTTTGTTGTTGAATCTCCTCTTTTTTTCCCCCAGCGTCAGACGGTGTCTCTTCAGCCTGCTCCCAAGATAGAAGAAGTCCTATACCAGTACAGGCCTCTTCAGGTTGAAACCTACGGACCCCCAGTGCCTGAACTGGAGCAGCTGGGCAGACTCGGGTAAAAACTGATTAACACACTTGTACACACATCTGCTGCAACCAGGAACTGATTAACTATAAGTTGTCATAGCACCTTAGGATGAGTCAGCAAGTTAAATAATAAGAAAAAAAAAGCAAAGATTGATTAATAATTGTCTCTTTTCCTTGGAAGTTTCCTGGAAGAACATTATGTTATTTGGTGTCAAGTAGGCTTTTGGGAAAAAGAAACCAAGAATGTTGAGATTTATTAACGTCCAATTTCTGAGTAGCTGTTGATTTCTATTGACATTTCCTTCACGAACCTGGTCCAAAGTAAATACTGAGTCAAAGTTTAGCTGACCTACCATTGACTATAATAGCAATTTATTGTAATTAATTTCTTTCAAATAAACTACTTGGCAGATGTAATGAAAACATTCAGTTTGTTTGTCAGTTGGATTGGTTTGGAGTATTTTCCAGGGACCTCACATACCTATGAATTTATAGTTCCTCTTTAGGAAATTATAGGAAACTGTGGGATGGGTAAAATTAAGTGTTGCTGACTAATCTTAGTGGAGATTTGTGGAATTTTGTAGTTCTCCACATACCTACAGAAGTTAATTGTAAAGGTTTTGGCAAAGCGTTAGAGAAATGCTGGCGAGTCGGTCTGCTTGGAAAGCCTGGCTCGTCTCACTTGACTCTCCTCTGATTAACTGGGAGCGTGAGGAGAGCTGGGAGAGGGAGGGAGAGAGAGAGAGAGAGAGTAACAACCATCTCACTGCCACAAGCCGCCATAGTGCCTATGTAGGAGTGTCCATTAACACACACAGGAAGTGCTTTCCCGACGGCCCCTTTGGGCCAATCAATCCACGACGCCATTGGTCCAGTCCTCACCGAATGCAAGCTATCCATCAGACAGCCCAGCGCCCAGCCATCTGCACTGCAACTGGCTGGCACTGGAGCCTGCCCACACACTGAGAGCGGCCTGCTTTTATTGGGTGACAGGAGCAAAACGGAGTCATATTCTTTTTGGGCGAGCTCATTGACTTTCAGCGCTGCTTCACACTGACAATAACCTTCATTTGTGTTGAGTTGTGCGCTTTTGTACATAATGTCAGCATGTTTAGGATGGGGGTTTTCTAGTTTATTCTTCTTAATTCTTCAGATCAAAGTTGCCATTGACTTTTGTTGCACAATCACATTTTCCTTAATTACCTGGAAAATCACCTACTAAAGGTGAAGCGTTCGCCTTAAAGGATTGCGGGAGAGTTTAAGCAGAATAACTGTTACTTATTTACATTATGTATTCAGTGAAGTGCTGAGGTCCTGCTTCTTTTGGCCAGGCTGATCAATATGCAGATGAAACACATCTCGCAACTTTTGCCGCATGCTGGAGCTCAGAGGAGGGAGGAAGAGGAGGGGGGGCCCGGTGTCAGCAGTTCAGGGGTCCAGGAGGACCGATGCTGAAGAGGAAGGGCTCTGCCACAGAGATAAATGAGGTTCAGTTCAGTGAGAAACTCCAGTCCCACTGGTGCAGGCCGCAGGCAGCGACACAGACAGAACCATTCAGACAAACCACAACTCCCAAGATGCAATGTGCTGTTAAGTAAAAGCAGGGAATAGTGCTGACACCTCTGCGCAGTATGCAGTTTGTGATTCAGCTAAGTTTGAGCTTTTGTCCATGCAAGCTCAGATACACATGCACATGCATGCTGGCGGTGTCCCTTAAATCCGCTTTACATTTTGTGTCATACACACTCACACTCACCCTCCTGTTATTGCAGTCCCGGCATTTTGGCCACAGTGGAAGTTGTGTGATGTGGTAGAACTTCACAAGTGTGTGTGCAGGGGAAAGAAAACGCAGACAGCATTGAGAGGGTGAAGAGTGAGTCCCCCGTGTTGAGAGTTGGACTACGGCTCTAGTCCTATGACCTGTGAAGGAAATGTGCTTGAATGTGTGAGGAGATATGGATGTGCCTGAGCGTGGATGAGGTGAAAGGGGCTGTGAGGGGCAGGTATTTATTTTAAAACATGGCTGTTTGTCTTGGTCAAGACCCACAGTGACAGCAGCACCACTGGTGATTTGTCTTGAACACAGCCATCAAGTGAGACGAGAGTTGAGCTCACACACCCCCTCCCTGGTGGCCTCTGGGGCCGGTCTTTTGCACAGGATGTCCAGTCAACACAGGACTCACTGGAGCCGTGCTTTTTATTTCAGTTCACCCTTTTCCTCCACGCTGCTCTCTTTCTCTCTCTGTTTCAGTGTCTGTGTCTCCTTCGCCTTGTCCCTTTGCCCCCCAAAAACCGCAGGAGTGCTGCACGCCTGCCAGGAAAAAGAAGGGCCACGCCTCTTTCACTGTCTCTCCCTCTCCGTCAGCTGTACCTGAATAAATATGGGCTGAGCTGAGCGCTTCTATTAAAGACAGCTGCCTCAATACTGGAGGAGAGTAAAGGCTGCATGTTCAGGAGACAGGGGCCTCCAGAAGTGCCCATTCAGCTTTCACCTCAACATTTACCCCCCTTTCACACACACATACATTACCAAGTGCTCCTCCCCTGATGTGCATAGGTGCGTATGATTTGCCACAGAGGATAGGATCCCTGCGGCGTGAGGTTTCCATAATGGCAGTATAGTGCTGTCCATCTCATTGACTGGCACATACCCAGAACCATGCGTGAGCCGTGAGAATTATGAGTTGAATGTGAATGTAACATTACAGCCTGTTCTCCAAACGTCCTGCCATGGCTCCTTGCTTTTATGTTGAACAGTAAAAGCCTCTAATAAACAAAATCAAAGCAGAAGTAAATACTGCTTTGGAGACACAAACGGAAACATATGATGTTTACATTGACATGGCTGTGATATGAATCCCAGCACACAGCAGAAACTGAAGCAGTAGCTGGTTTAACTCCCGCCCCCTCAAGGTGACCCTGTGCCTGCTGACGGACATAATCTGAATAAAAGCATGTTGCAACAAAATACTCAAATCCAATGCCTGCATTCAATTTAAAGGGGGCATATGTATATTTTCATGATCACACTTGTTTTAATGGTATTAAAACATTGTTTTGTTATATACATTATGTACCATCTTTCTTAACTAGGGCTGGTCTTGAGTAAGGAAATTCTTAGTCATCTAACATGATTTTATAGAGTTGACTTGATCGACAGATTTGTAAAAAAAAAAAGAACAAAACAAAATTGTTTCTCCACAAAGAAGCACCATAAGCTTGTGTTTACCAGAGAACTGCTTATGTGTTTCTTGGAAAAAAAAACGTTATTTAGCAGGAAAAACCATTCAAAATTTTAGTCCAAAATGGTACCAAAATGGTACCAAAATGGCAAATTAATTGACTAATTGACTATTGTTGCAGCTGAGGAACGACTGTTATAGCTCTGTGGCTGCACTTCCTCCCTCAATACAGTGTCGTTGTGATATAACAACCTTACAGAGGTCCTGGCAGTTAAAGACAGTATCTGAATACAGGCTCTGAGCATTTCTGTGTGGATTAAACACTTTGATACTTTCCCAGTACTCATAAACCACCTGCCTAAAATTCAAGAAAACACATGGAAATCTCACTTTTTTAAATATTGGATCATTAGAAGAAGTCAGATTTTGTACATGAGCTCACGTTGACACATGCTGACGACTTGAAAGAAAATCTAACTTTCTATTTTTGTTTGTGGGTACAGATGAGCATCTGGGTCTGAGTTTGTTCTCTACAAAAATACGTTTTAAGCTCTTACTGTGTAGGCGATGAAAGACTGACTGGGATCTTGGACAAGGACAAATCATATGGGGGGAAAAATAGGGGAAAGAGAAATTGGCTGCGGAGCGTTGAAAAATTCGACTCAAACCTCAAGTGCTGACAATGAAAGCTAGCCAGAACAGTTGTTTGTGTTGGCACAGGTCGCCCTGAAATTAGCCCATCTCTTTCTGACAGAGATTGCTCAATGCGCTTCGCCAAATGCCAGTGTGTATAATATTATGAAGTTTTGCCTCCTCCCCCACTCCGCATTGCTTTCTATAATTGGTGGAAAAAGTGAGGTTTGCAGTTGGGAGCGCTTGTCAAGCATCCGTCTCTTGTCGGCAGGGTGAAGGGGAGCAGCTGAATGAGCAGAGTGTTTAGTCTGGGGCTGCTCTCCTGGGGATACACTTCTCCGCACGAGGAAGTAGTCCTCAGAGCACTTTCTCCCACCAATGCCGACAACTTGTGAGGGGTTAAATGGTGCTGGACAGTTTTCTGTGACCTCGACTCAAAAACATGGAGGACGAGCAGTTGTTTTCATCCTGCTGGAAACTGCCCTCAAGCCTTCATTTAAAGTGTCTCAATCTTTTTATGGACATATGTACATACACATGGACGCAAAGAAAGTACATAAATCACTTGTGCACACACACATAGACTGGCTATGTTTAACGTGTACTTAAAGGACGCCTGCTCACTGTTCTGGTTGGGAGCCAAGGGTTAATGGGTCTCTGAGTGATGCTCTCCTGCTGCCTGTGTTCTGTAGCTTTCCAAGCATCCCTTGGCGTCTGCGTGTTTATGTGAATGGTGTGTGTATCTGTTTGTTTGTTTGTTTGTGTGTTGGCTTATACTGCATGTTAAGTGCTTTGGTGGGAGGGAGCTATCCAGAATCGTCGGTGGTGCCATCACAACCGTCAGTTCCTGGCAGCTGATTTTGCTAGCCTCTCCCTGCCTGGTTGGCCTGACTCCAGGTCTGAGCTCTCCATCTTTCCAGCGCTGGCCTAGCTGGCCAAGAACACTACCAGTGACCCTGGATTTGGCTCTGGGAGTAAGCAGGACCACTAAACATGGTCCATAGAGTACTCTTGAATCAATTTCTGCCATCACTAAATTGGAGTATATGAGGTTTAAATTGCATACAAATCATTCTTTCCTTCCCCTGCTTTCCCCCCTGACTCTGTGATGAAAGTACAAGTCAGCCATGATATTCTTCTTTTTCTCTCTATATGCAGAGAGTAGCTACTCCAGAGGAATTTCTACAAAAGGCCATGAATAGTTTTTCCATGTATCCCAGGTTCTCTGATCCCTGCAGGGCGTATATCCATCTGAAGGGCCTGACAGGCCTGGAAGGGCCGGGGGGGCAGGGTCAGAGGTCATTGACCACAGGGGACCTGAGGTGAAGAACCAGCACGTCACAGTGCTGAGACTGAAGGTAGCAGAGTGATGGCACCTTGGAGAGACCGCTCTCGTATTCTTGGCCTCAAATAGTCTTGCACTCTCTCACACAAACGCAGCTTTGATGCTTAAGTTATGAGCTGGAGACTGAGGCGCCAGTTAGCATGACCTCAGATGAACTCCCTCAAGAGCAGTGTGCTTTGATCTACTTTTACTCCTATTAGATAATGTCTCAAGGCGCATATTCTGCTCTCATTCAGCCAATTAAAATATATTACAATGTTGCCAAATAGTGCCATTTGTGGAAAAAAAAATGAATTTTGCTCTTGCATAACAGCAGGGCTTTCCCTCAAATACTTTGGGGTTCCCACCATAACCAAAACCTGAAGATGAACTTCTCAGACATCCGATATCTTCCCTTCTTCTGCACTCCACACTCATCACGCGTGCCACTGTCTTGTGTTACTAGATCCAGCATAGCCAGTAACTGTTCAATGCACTGCTTCTCTGACTTTTTAAGTGTTTCCATAGCTCAGATCTAAAGCCTTGACTGCAGCCATGGGCCTCTCAGATTTAAAATTTGCATAACCAAAAGAGAGTGCAGGCAGAATAAAAGTGTGGAGGTTTGGGTCCAGATATTTGACTTGCAAACTCTCTGTGTCAACACATCGCCCCATCTTCATTCGCAGCATGTATCCACCATCTCGCTCCTGTGCTCAGCTTCTTGTACTATATTTGCTTTCTCCCCTCGTTACTAACTAGATCAGAAACAGAGTGGAGCGTGGCCACTGTTCGACTCTCCACCAGCCCCCACCCAGGCCATTATCCTGTCTGTCTCAGTAAACACACCATTAACAGACAGAGCTGGTGGAGGCTAGATCACTATTGTTTTCCCTCCCATAGATCTGTGCAAATATTGATCTTCTCTTGAAGTATGAGTCAAAATAAGCACGTGCTGTAGTTGACTGGAGGCTTTTTACTTGTGGGTGAGTCACTTCTGACCCAAAGAGCGAGCGGAAACAGAGGGAGCATTACAGAATGACAGAGCGGGAGAAACATTTGTCTTGTGTGTATTCTGGTCATCTGAAAGAGGTCTGCTTTTAGTGTTATTGTTTTCCCTCTGCGGGCTGTGTGCCAGACAGACCAGCAGTCTCCTCCCAAGATGAACCCAGGCCAGGCCAAACCAGGCCACTGCCAGCGAAGGAGACACCAGCAGACAGGGAACTCCGAGTATAACGGCGTCTCTTGCCTCTTAGTTTATTTGTGTCGCAGCCTAGAAGTGACAGGGTCAACACCCTAGTGGGTTAGATGATGTCTCCTGACTATTTTAGCTCACACTGATCTGTGTAGAGGTTGCAAAAGCAGCCACACACTTTGCATACTCTGATTTTGCGCATGATGGTGCTAATACCTCTGTACACACACCCTCAGTTTGTGTGTGCATTTTTCACATAAACACAAACAGACCTGGGCCTCTCCCCTGCTCTTCACCCCTGGGGCAAAGGGCCCGGCAATGTACAGGGGGATTAGCTGGCTCATTTTCCCTCTTAAGAGCTGGAGAAAGAAAACAAACTCCCGTCATGTGGGGCTTGGCTGTGGGGACTTGCCACGCACACCTCATGGTAGGAGGAACTTCTCCACGATGATGTATGAATTATCACCCTCCCCCTTCTCTACCTTTGCCTGCCTCTTTGTTTTCCTTCAGAGCTTCTTCTTTTCCCATCTCTCTCCCTAATTGAAATCCTGTTTGCCTCTCCTCGGGGCTTGGGGTGCTGCAGTAACTGATACTTGTGGAGGCGACTCACCCCCCTGGGAAACCTCTATTCTTCCTCTCTGTATCGGTGCTCTATTCCCAGAATGTTACATCTAGCTGTCAGGGCTCCTTTGCTGTGTATGTATGGGCGTGCCTAGCAGCCATTCTCTGAACAGCATATGTCTTTCCATTGTTTACGGCCCCATTTGGTTAACGATGACACTGATGTCATGTCATTATCCTCCCTCTCTAGTCTGGTTTACCCACTCCCCCTCCTTTCTCCGAGCTCTCCAGGGGGCAGAGTTATCAAGTGGCAGCTCAGGAGACGAAAGAAAGATGCTCTCTGTATCAAGTGGGATGTGTGATGCCTCTCCAAGCCCCATGTCTGCTGCGGTTAGATGTTGGGCCAGTGGATCAGCCAGTCAGCCAGCCTCTACTGCCCCCATCAGGTCACACAGAAGCGGTGCAGGGCCAACACTCGCACTCAGAGCTCTGGATGAGTAGTGACAGGTGACGCTTGGACCAGGAAGTGAGGTTTGGGCACATGGAGCACAATAGGCCTTTATCATGGGCGCTTCCACAAGGCTGTCTTTCATAGACACAAAACAAGTGTACCTCTTAGTCTTTATCATTGATGAGCTGCCTTCTTGAAGACAGCTTACAGATTGTCAGTCACTCCAAATGAGAATGTATTTCTATAAGCGTTAATGTCAAGTGTCACCCAAAGCTTCTGTTAACACTCTAAACATGCTCTCCCACTAACTAAGTGTTAGCGATACCCACCTCCCTCTCCTCCTGTCTTTTGGGACGCAGAGCCCCGTCGGCGGTGATGATAAGACACACGATAATGGATAAGGGGTCTGTAGGCTCGTGAGGATATGATGTAACCACACTGAGCCCCCCTCAGACACACTCAGAGAGTACAACTTGAGATAATCTGGTGGACAGTGGGTAGGCCGATGGCTGTGGATCTGTCTCACACACTCGCAGGTCCCAGAGGAAGCTGCATTCAATGGAAAAGAGTGTGACCTATGACCCGTGGTGATGAAAGGCCGCTGCTGACAGATATAGTATACCTGTGAGAGTCCTCTGTGTTTGGCTTGTCTGCAGGGGTTTTGTTTCTGGACTGCAGCCTGGACCAATTCACACGTTCTCCTCTGGTAGAATTCTGCTCCATCGGTCCGCCTTTGGTATCGATACAAACAGCTCTGCCCCTAGAAAAACATGTATTCACACACATGTGAATTGTGTAGACACACACATGAGGGCATAAGCACACATAGCACATCCACACAATGCATTCAGTGTGCTGTGTCTCTCACAGGGGTACATTTTCTCTCAGGGTAGAGTGTAGGAAGGAGGGGCAGATGGGGCAGCAGTGCTGTGAGTGAAACCGGAGCCGCCTCAGGAATGCAGGGGGTGTTTTTGGAGGACTGGAGTGGAGTTTGGGGGGTAAAGGGGGGTTGACTTAAGGGGTAGGATGGGTGATTAGGGGGTGACAGCTGAGTGCTGACCCCTCTATAATGACAAATCATCTGGCAGGTGTGTGGCTCTGCACCCCTCCGCCCCCCAGGAATCCTCAACCGCTGCCGGAGCAGAGCGCTAAAGGAAGACTTCCGGACATTCACACTGCCGTCCAGCAGCCTCATGACTGGCCTTTCAGAAGTACGGGGCAGCCTCTGTTCAGATATAGCCTGCCCTGTGCTTGTCAGCTGCCCTCTTTGTGCACTCAACACACTGGACTAAGCTGCTTCGCTTTAATAAACATAGCTAATGAGGCTTCAGTCCTTGAAGCAGTCTAAGGTAGCGTAGGATTTATTGATTAGTCTTTGCAGATGTCATTTTTTTCTTGTCCTTACTGAATAAGGAGCTTATTTCTCCAACTGCCTGAAAGGCATCATACCCTGTTGGGGTCAGGAGGTATGCTGACGACAAGCCGAATTCAAAAAGCTTCTCATCTCTGTGAAATAAAAACAGATGCTGACCCTGGATCAGTGAGGGTGCTGCAAGAGCAGACAGGTGCCAAGCTGAGGCAGGGCTCAGGTCAGCACTTTGAAGGAAAAATATGAGAGCAGTCGGACTTCAGGCTATATGGATTTATGTAGACTACTTCCACGCTTGTTCATTTAAAACATGAAACATTTGAATATACTGCTGACCATGTTTTAGTTCAAAATATCTCTGATTGCGTTTTAGTCCGGACATAGTTCGTTAGTCAATAGAGTTATTTGAAAATAATTATGGGGACTGTCAAGTTATCTTCTAATTGGGTCTCATTAGAAACAGGCTGTCAAAGCGTTATAGGTAGACCTACAACCCTGTCTGAGGATTGGGGGAAGTTGTGAAGAACGCTTGATTCAGTGCAATGATTTATAAATCCTTTTTCACCTACATATAATTGAATACAGTACAAAGACAAAATAATGTCAGGGTGGAATCAGGGTTGTTTTGCTTTAAATCACCTTGTGTGGCTGCTTCCTCCCTGTAGCCCTGTCTTTCTCCATGGATTATGTTCACAGTCCTGCTCTATTATGTTGATGTATTTGCATTTCAACCAAATGTGTCACCGCCTTATACTTTTCACCTCGTCATCTTTCCAAGATAAACCGTCCTACTTTTTGCCATTGATGTCCTTCCTCCATAGCATTTTCTGTATTTTCAACCACTAAGTAACTTCCTGTTTACACAAGCCTGCGCATGCCCAGTGTTTGGGAATGGTCATGTGATATGTGTTTTCAGGCATGTCAATATGGATGGAGATTATTTCTGATATGCTGCTGCAAAGCTTGTGTAGACTGAGATCTTTTTCATTTTAAATGCTGTTTTAGGATAAAAAAGCATAGTGTGGATGAAGCCTTACCAAACCCTGTTCATCCAGACACTGCCTAGAGTTTGGTGTTGAAAGAGGCAGCTTAGCTTGAGAGTTTTCACGTATTTTTCTGTAATAAAAAGCATCCAAACCACATGCTCTAATTCTACAGTGAATGTTGTTTAAGACTGATTCAGATTGCTCCGTTGTCCTGTGCGTCTGCTCTGTGGTTTGTATGTTGATTAAGTGTCTGCTTGCTGAAATAGCCATTGTAGCATTACAGGCCTCTTTTCTTTTCCATCAAGCTCGGGCTCCCTCAGCTCATCATAATCCACAAACACATGGAGTCTAGACAAGAGGCCCAACGCAGCCTGCACCTCCGCCTGATATCGGCTGTTTTCCCTTCAGAATCCCGACCTCACAGCTATTTCCCTGAAGAACTCAAACACCCTCAGTTCCGCAGCAGCAGCATCGTGGATCCAAACACAAAGAGGAGCCACACATTCTCAGCTGGAAATCACGCAGAACCCCGCCGGAACATTTCGCCACTTATCTTTTCACTTTGAATTAGAGATGCGAGTGCACTGTGTTTTCCAGGCAGCTGGAGTGGAGAATACTTTCAGGGTCCCGTCAGGAAAAATCTCTGACCGTTATTAGCATTAGCAGGAGACATTGCCCAGGTATTCAGGGTTCCAGACCCAAGTGGAAAAAGGCTGTTGGCTTTGAAAACTTTTGATCCACATGGCTTTGTGGGAGAAATGGGTAACAGCAGATGGTATGAGTAGAAAAATAATGCGAGCACTTTATCATTTATTATGCTTTTGAGAATACAGAAAGAATCTAAATTTGACACTCATGCCGAGAAAAAGGCAAACTACACATCAGTGTAGACTAATGGAAAACCCCTGTCATATTCCCTCGTGGCCATTGCAGTCTGACACGCACACTGTCATACTGTGTCATTCAGTTGTCTTCATCACCTGCACTCGTCTTTTCCCACTCCCCCCAAGCGACATAATGGGCCAGTCCAAAGTGACCCATATTTACCCAATAATACGAGGCTTTGAAAAGACCCATATCGAGTTGCAGCTAATGCTCCAGTGGGGCCCGGAGAGTGAAAGATGTTACCGGCCGACACGGCTTGGGTTTCAGGGCCCTGCGAACAAAAGACAGTCCAGTCCTCAGAGAGAAAGAGAGAGAGCTGGGCTGGGGGGGGGGGGCATGCAGACGCCGAGTGCACACTGAAACAGTAGCGTCAGAGGGTCTCAAAGCGTCTGTTTCAGAGCCGTAGTGCAAAGTCTGTTTTTGTAGGCAAGAGTGCTGTACATTTTTAATACATTTCATGTTGTTGCACGTCTTTCAGGTGTCGGTCCAATCTCAGTGTTTGTCAAGTACAGTCATGTGAAATGGGAGTTTATCTTTCAGCTTCCTCTACAGCTGGTCGTGTGTGTGTGTTTGCGGCTGGCCTTTACAGGAAGATGCTGATACGGCCGCTGAGTTAATGGAGCAGAACTGAACTAACCTCGGGCGTTAGGGGTGAGCAGAGGGCAGACAGGGTTGGTTTAAGAGAAGAGGGTTTGTGATGATACCCAAAGGTGATTTCACCTCACATCCTCCCTCCTCTTTCTACTTCCCACCCCTCCTCCTCCTCCTCCCTCCTCTCCTTCATGTTCTCTTTTTGCTCTCTCTCCTCTCTCCTTAGGGGCAGGCAGGTATAAAGTTACACAGAGCTCTCAGCTTTCTTGGAAGGAATGACCACATGAGTAGCTTGGGGATTAGATTAGCAGGAAGAGCAGACTTAGCCAGGCTGTAAATAGCCCACTTTTTTCACCATTAAAAAGGCCCAGTACAATATAATCAATAGATAGCACTCATCTGATGCAGGAAGCCATATGAGAAGACCTCCCTCAAGTGCTCTGAAGGACAGGCTACAGCAGCTTGGGCCTAATGAAGTTATTATTAATCACTGAGCCTCCTGTTTTGAACTTGTGTGTTGTTTCTCTAGTGGGTGATGAGTGGCCTTTGTGTGCGAGACCTGATTGACATCTCTCACTGCTCCTCCTCTCACTTTCACTGCGTTATTGTAAGTCAGGATAAGGTCATCTTGTGTGATCCCCTTGAATGTTTGACCTTGTCACAGACACGCTAGCGAACATGTTTCAACTTTTTTTTCAGGGAAATCTTTATAGTTTTACAGGCAAAGAATCATAAAGTAAAATATGATTTATTCAGCATGTAGTCTCACCAACACCTTTTTCTCCCTGTCCATCTCATTTACACACACACACACACACACACACACACACACACACATACACACACACACACACACACACACGCACACACGTCTCGACTCTCTCAGTCTCTCTGAGCCTCCATGCAGGTGTTAGGTTACTCTGTAAAGCAGCTTGAATGGGCACAGAAATCACAGAAGGCTGTCTGTGCTCTTGATTCCCGTTTCACTTTGAAGTTTCCCCGGCTCACAGGAACAGGGGCCACAAAGCCTGACTCGTGTGAGGGCTTTAGCCCTTACTGCCTGGACAGGGTGTGGGGGGGGCAGTATTGACAGGCAAGGCTACGTGTTGTCTCAGTTGCTGGAGGACTTTGCTTTTTTAGCTTTGTAGTCAAGATGCTGAAAGAAAGCAGTACAGAACATGTGTGTTGGTTTGTGACGGCACAACCCGGCGGAGGAAGGATTAGGGAGGGCGGGGACACAGGTCAACCCCCCCATATCCACACAACTCATAAGTAGAGGGGCATCTATCACTGCCGGGACAAGATGTGGAGACTAAATTAACAGCTCCACTGTTTTTCTGTCTGTGCACCAATGTAAAAATAAACAGTGACTTTTGGCTTTGCTTAAGTATCCGAAAAGGGGCTTTGGCAGGCTACATCTGTAAGCACTTAAAAAATAAAAGACACCCATAATACTTTAATAGAGCCATGTTGGAGAGGCTTTTAAGCACAAGGTGTTCCAGTGTTAGCGTATGGGTACGTCTGTCTTCGTTGATCTCATCAAACGGCCAAAGGGTCGCAGAGAGCCAGAAAAAATAACTTCAAGTGTGTATTTAATGAAGAATAAACTTACACTCAAGTTACACTCACAGGAACTACTTTTTGAAAGCAGCTCTCAGGCTGCCAGTCAGTCACATTATTTACAAAGTCCCTCACTGCTGGTACTGACCACGGCTCTCTGTGTGTTCTCAGGTATCTGAACCACGTGCGGGCTGCCCTGCCGCAGGACACAGCTGGAGGATACACCTCGGCTCTGGCGTGTCATCGAGCTGTTCAGGATGCTTTCAGTGGGTTGTTTTCTCTGAAACGCTGAGCACTTCCAGGGCTCAAACAGCCACCGGCTTCTAATGGGACTAAACTGCCCCTCCACTGCCACAATGTACGGAGAGGTCAAAAGCTGCTCGGACTGATTTTTGGTCAAGTTGTATATTGATTTTTATATTTTGTTTTCATTTTATATTTAAATAAAATCACCAAAAAAACACCGCACAGCTGTCTATTTTTTCAGATTTATTTAAAAGTAAAGCAAATGAAGACAAATATTCCAGCTCTGATTAATTCTCACACATTCTTGTATAAAGAGGGGGATCAGCTAGCAACTTCTTATGTACTGAAGTAAAGCTGGGTCATGATTTCTTATGACAAGATGCAACATCATCTGTTAAACTTGTTTTATTAAAAAAAAAAAAAAAAAAAAAAAAAAAATTCTCAACTCAAATGTTCCCTTGCATTCCTTATTGTTCAGGCTGCAATGACGATCACGTTGAATTTGAAGCTTCTTCACACTTCTGTCTCTTTGGAGCTGGTTCCTCTGAAGACTCTGAGGATAAACAACAGCTTGTTAGAATTAAATAGAATACCACTTTGTTTTCCACCGAGATGGAAAATAGTCTTTGGCCCAGCTGGCAGTACATTATCTGACTGCATTGCCATTAAAATCAGAGGTTCTCAGTCTTTTTCTTTTCCATCCAAGGTGGATCTGACAAGATAAACAATATTCCAGGAAGCCCCATGTGTATCTAACGTTAACTATTTTTACATGTTTATGATGAAGTCAATAATACAGGAAATGTATTATTCAGATATTAGACATTGCTTTAACATTTCTCAGATTAGAACGCAACCTATGGACTATTACAGATTAACAAATGTAAAAATGTATCCTGCAAGAAAAGCCAGAAATGCACATACTGACCATTTAAATCTTTGAATCTGAAACCAACAGACCAAACTTTAAGGATAAGGTGAAAAACAAAACTTGACTTTTTCTGTTTTACATAGGTTTAGTCCCTCAAACGGAGACAACAGGAAATACAAAGTCTTTTCTGTCATTCTGTTACAAAGAGTTTCCACTGGCTCTGTGGCTTCTCCTGCAAATAGTTTGGCTCAGTTTATTAGGATCTCCATTAGCCAATGCCATGATGCTAGCTCGCTTCCTGAGGGCTGACACAGAAATCACATGGTTCAATAAATAATCATGCACATACAAAAAGTCAATCATCCAGCCATTGAACACTACAAACAACAACAATCAGCAGGAATGATTAATCACTGACTGTTTGATCACAGTTAACTGCATTCAGTAGCCTACTGCTTTTAATGTGGCTCTGGTGTTTGTTTTAATAATGGGATTTGGTAACTAGTTTCATCCTGTAATAGCTCTGTTAATTAGAGGAGATTTTTTCTTGAACTCTGTGGTAAAAGATCAATCGATCAATCAATCAATCATTTTTACATTTGTCGAATGAAATAAATTGTATAACCTAACTTGGTTGTTGTGAGATAATTATATTCACCACATGATCAACACACAAAACGTAATGTAAAAGTTAAATAGTATGAATGTCCAAATTTTAATACTTGGACTTAAGTTATCAAGTCATAATTGAATTTATCACTGTTTTATGAATCATCTCTCACCTGTTTGTTCATGATCACTGCTGAAGAGAACCTCTTTAGGAAGTGTGAAACTCACACACATCATATCCTTGTTGGGAGCAACATTACGCACAAAATGCACAGAGCAGCGGTCCTTCAGGGGGAACCCGAGGCTGCAAGAAGCCCTCTCCACCACATCCGTCTCGGGGTTGTCATCTTTGGAGAAGCCGTAGCAGTGCACTGTGGGCAGGTTCTCATCACACGGAGGCTCCTGGTGCAGCAGGCCTCTGAATGCATCCAGGAACTCCAGAGCCAAGGCCGGCAGGTTCATCACGACATGAATACCGGCTTTTCCCTTCAGCAGCTCAGGGAGCTCCTGCTTCACGTGCCCCTGGATGAACGCTCTGCCGTCCAGGTTGAAGGCCCTGACTTTCTTCTCCACCTTGCTGAGCTTGCAGTTGTGCTGCAGCCATCGGTAGGACTCTGGGTTGAGATCGTTGGCCAACACATTGGCACCCCTGCGAGCAGCTGGGATGGCAAAGGGTCCAACGCCGGCAAACACATCAAACACTGTGTCATCGCGCTTCACGAGCTGCACCACACGCTGGTGCTCTGTGCTCAGCCGGGGATTCCAGTATACATTAGAAAAGTCAAATTCATATGTTACGCCATTTTCCTTCACCTGCAACACAAAGATCCTTATTAACCATCAGTAAAAAATCTGATCCTATCTGATAATGAGTGTGAATGAACAACACTCTGCAGGTACAGGCATATTAAAATTTCCCTTATTGACTTTTTTGTTATAGACTAGTTTTATTATCTTTTTTCTATTTATTCTATTTATTTATGTTTCCTTATTGTCCTTTTATAATTGTATATTCATTTAAATGTTTTTTACTTGTACGAAAAGGTATTATTATAATATAATAATATAATAACTAATATAATAATAACTAATTAATATTATCATAAATAAAAGGACATATGTAATTTAACCTACTTTGGCAACCATGTTCTCCTCTCCAGCCAGCACCTCCATCTTGAAGTTGCGGTACATGGAGTCGATCATGTTGGTCTTGTTGACCACACAGGTGACACCAGGATTTTTGTCCATGATGACTTGACCTACAGTGGAAGCAGCCACAAAGTTAGCAAAGTAGATGACTTCTTTACTCTTTTCTTTGTCAAAGCATGGTCCTCCTGGTTCAGAACTTAATATTAAACCAAGTGTAATCTATTGATGTGTGGTTCTCTATTAAGGAAGAAATTCAGTCTCCCAAATCATAATTTTGTGAACTTAATACGTTAATTTGACTGACAGATCAATCTGTAAATTATCACTTAAGATCCTGTATTCATCAGATATGTGCTCATACATTTCTTAAAAAATAGTCAGCTGCCATGAAAAACGTTTTTTTTAAATAACTTACTGGATGAAATGTCAGTAGACTAAGACCAAAATACTATGCAGATTTATGCTATGGCTTTCATGGTTCCAAAATCTCACCCAAATTAACCAGCTATGGAAGATTTTGGTGCATCATCCATATCAAAAGACAATATGCGGAAATATTTTTTTGGAAGAATGATGTTTATCCCCCCTGGCAGCTTTCCATAGACTAGATTATCTATGACACTAAAGCCAAAAGACACATCAATTTCCTTTCATTTTAGCTTTCTGTGAGTGTGTTTTTATTGAGATCCTCTCACCTATGAGGTTCTTGTATGGGAGCTGGTGTTCCCTCAGGTTCATGTGTGCGATGTGTCCCACCCGACTAAACCCAGAGGTCACATCCTGACCCTGAGGGAGCACAGCCTCCAGCACTTCTTCACTCTTCAGGTTATGATAGGTGAGCTGCAGCTCGTAGTGATGTAGCTCTTCTGGGACACTGAATGACCTCAGAGCCTCAGCTTCAGCCTCAGTGAAGGAGCTTGGGGACGTCACTCTGTTTGGGTCCAACAAGACCAAACGGAATTCACTATTTTCCTCTTTATCTTGCACCACTCTGGGCACCCCTGGGCGCTGGATGGTTGCCTTTCTGAGGCTCTTTACCACTTTGTTTAAGACCCCAGTGGGTACCCGTAGAGCTGGGACAGTGATGGTCTGTGTGAAGGCCTCTATGTCCAGAGAGGTCATACCCCTGACCTCTGGAGGGGGCCGGTACAGTTTATTTTCCATTATAGTGTTCACAGCAAAACCAGAACAAACTGCGGCAGGCAGTGCAGCTGCAGAGCAGAAACTGTTGTGAACGGCGACAGCTTTTAAGGTTCTTTTACTTTGTACAGACGCAAAGACTCTGAAGAGGAGCCTGGAATTACAAAACCATTGCGATTATAAAGCAGAAAAGTCATTAAACACAACATACCTGTAAACGCAGTGTTATGTTAAAAAACAAAACGAAACATTTTAACGTTACATAATCAATAATCACTCTGTAAACTTCACGAAAATTCATAATTAGATCTCACCTCAACATCCTCCGCTCTCAGGCACGCTTGTACTACGTCATCGGTGATCGACAAGAGCTGCGCAGTGATTGGTGAAACGAGCGGGGGAGGTGCCTTCTGATTGGACGGTCCATTCTCTGGCGTATCATAAGCGACGGAAATATCAGGCAGCTGACATGAGTGGTAAACAACAACAGTCAGCACCTTAGAAGTTGATAAGAGGAGAGTTTAAAAGGGGTTTAAAGAGGAGATGGCATCATATCTTCGCTAAAGGGCATAGTGGTAACTTCAGTGTGGAGGTTTTTGTCACGAGACAGAGACAGCTTGTTCTTATAGTTTTTAGGTATTTTTTCTTTTTGTATCCTGAAGTTCTTGAGAGGAGAAAATGAGCATCAACAGATATCAAACCGCAGACTTGTACCGTGAATGTGTCTCCGGGGACATCGAGGGAAACGAGACGACACCTTTATTAACAAATGTAAGTATTAAAACACCTCTCAAAGTTAAGAAACAGTGCCGTCTAAATATGTGAAATAAGCAAAATAGAAACTGCGGTTTTTCCAGTCACAATCAAACTCAGTAGATGAAGTTGACTAACTTGTCAAAATCATACATGAAATGATGATTGTCTGTGGTTTAATGGCAGCAGTGTAGAAAGCATGAAAGTGATGTGCTGTCACAAGGAGAACAAGTTTATGAGAAGACATCACGTGCTTTTTCTGAAAAGCTGCCTTTTCAGTTTCCTCTTAGCGTTTTGCAACTACGAATGGAAAAAGCAGAAATTACACAATGATTTTTATTTATCTATTAATTTATGTATTTTTGTTATACATAAAAATTAACTCTGTGTAATGTGATAGTTGGGTATTGAAGAAAGTCTTCACATTTCAAAAAACGAAATCCCTTAATTTCATTGAGGTTTTACTTAATTTATTTACCTGAAAAATAAAGGCTGTTATTGGATATCTAAAAAAGCAGGATTAGATATTTCTGACACTGTGGCTAATATATTCAATTAATTGGAATATCTATTTAATATGGAATTTATACAATGGCAACATTTTTTGTTTAAATTTACACTTGAATTGTAATTTCTGTTAATTTGAAATATTTTATTATATTGAGTTTAAAAGCATCAGAGCCAACTTTAAAAAGCAAACTGTGAATAATTCTTATGATACTTGTACATTGTAAACTCGTCTACAGGTGTTTTTAAAGTTTCTAAATTCTCATCAATACTTTGCTTCTGTGACCTCACAGAAGATTAAAAACATTTTAGGTTGGACATTGAAAATATCCATATTCCAGTGTATACTTTAAGGGGGATTGTACATTTCTCAGATGCTGAATGAAAGAGTAAATGGTTCAGGTTTAGGAAGAAATGAAAAGCCTTTTAGGCATAGGAGCAATATATGTGAATTCTATATTTGGGTGAACTTTCTGTTGAACATCAGAATGCAGAGGCAGAGAAATGTAGATCCTTGGGTAATCCGACATAGTGTAGGAGTGGATTCCTGCACTGATTAATCACCGTCATTCCTTTAATGTGTTCATGTGACCTGAAACTCCTGCTTTGAGGAAGTGGTTAAAATGGAAACACCCTTAATTTGCACCTAATTTGATAACCCATTGTCACTTCCAGTTGATTAATTACCCTCAAATGACTTTAGAGACAACATGTTTACCTCTTAATCACCAATCTGAAACGAAACACAACACCTAGAACAGAAAAGGAAACAGCTGAGCCGAGACTAGCAGTGACTTTCTGTTATACTGCTGTGCCTGTTACCCTGCATGCTGGGATATGCACTGATCCTCAACAGGAATAACAACAATGAATACATATGTTGTATCACATTATGTTTACCATCAGATTCATTGTATCTTCTGATCCTTATAATGTAATTGGCTCTATTCTAATTGTGGTGTAAAGGTGCAAAACAATAGGTTATTGTGTTTTCTTCAAGTATAAATTTATTGTTATAAGATTATGCGATATTATATGAAAAGAAAATTAAAATCATATTTTCATTGCTGTTAATTTTTTAAAGATATATTTTTAAATATATTTTACAAGCATTTAGTTATTTTAAATTAAATAAACACATAAGTATTGCTTCAATTCACACCAATTATTTTGATTTTGTTTTTTATCCAATAATAAGTGATTAATTAATTATTATATTTGTAGGCCCAAACTAGGCCTTTTTTCAATTTCTGTGCACATGACCCTGCAGTTTCTTGCCTTTTTATAGCAAATGGCAAGGACTTTAAATATGCTAATGATAATTAACTGATCAAAGTTTGCAAGGATAATGGGATTCATCATTTAAAAAAAAAACAGGTGCCATCAGCTCTGTGATTAAAGGACATTTCATAATTCTATCTTAATCTTAACGACATCTTTAATAAAAAGCTTGGTGAATGAGGCCATTTGTTTATATGGTGTCTTTCAGTACTGTAACTCTGGGTGAATCGGATTCAGCAGCCTGCAGGTCAATCCAAGCTTGTTGTGACACTGACACCAGAGTTGCCACTCGTTCTCTCCAGGATATCCCCTATTAGAGGGGTCAAGCAGTTTGGGCAGCTACCCTTATCCTGAGCTCAGGCAGCTGTCCCACAGCTAGCAGCTCAAATCCCACCCCATCCTTTCCCATTTCCATCCCCTGATCCTACATGCCACTGCAGTGTTGTTTCATCACATCCATCATCAGGGCCGGCCAGTTGTTCTTAATACTGTCAGGAGCAATTCTCTGAAAGCTCTTACGAAAATAATCAGATTTTTTCTGCTCCTTTGTCTTCACACTCATTGTTTCACCCCATGATGTTATCTGTGTGTGTGCAGGGATCTGCACCGACCAGAACCAAAGGAGCCTCCTTCGCCTCCTCTGTGTTTAACCTGATGAATGCTATCATGGGCAGCGGCATACTGGGTCTAGCTTATGCTATGGCTAACACAGGAATAGTTTTTTTTTGGTGAGAATGCTTTCATTAAAACCTTAACCCCAATGTTTAAATTTCTGACTGCAGCTTTTTAAATAAATAATGCATAAAAGTGCATGTACACTAATATCTACTCTATGTACATTTCTGTCCAGCATCCTGTTAGTCGTGGTGTCCTGTCTGTCAGCATACTCTATACATCTCCTTCTGAAGCTATGTGACCAAACAGGTGAGACCAATAATGAACACGGTGTAACTTTAGATAATCACTTTCTGTGTGTTTATCCAGGGGTTTAATCCAGATTTATTCAGGAAATCTAACTGACATGCTGCTATCTCTTTGTGTTTTTATTTATTTCCTATGAGTAATTGATTTAGGTGATGTGGAAATTTTGTTTTAATAGGGTCAGTGAAACTATCAGATTAGAAAAAAAGGAATAACAGACGGTTGTTGTCTATCAATAATGACCAAAATACTGTTAAGAGTTCTCTGAGATAATGGATATCCTATCTTGATTCACACACCCCTATCAACAACCAAACTGTTGGCAGTAGAGCTGCAACAATTTGCAGATTACTCAATTACTTAATCAATTTAAACATTTTGTGATAAACAAGTGATTGTTTTATTTTTTTATTTTTTAATAAAAAAAATGGTTTTATAATTATAAAGAACAGATCAATAAAAAAATAACACTTAAAGTTGCAGTCTTAAATGGCTGTCCAGTTGCATTGTGGGTAATGTAAGAATGTCTGACAAATGACAAGATATTCTGGTCTGTTTTGGTGAGTGCCCTTTTCAAAAGTTGAGTTGTTGTGATTTGTTTTTTTTTTTTTTATCTGACTCATAGGTGTGAATTCATATGAAGACCTTGGAAGTTTAGCCTTGCAAAAACCAGGAAAAGTAAGTGTTCATGCAAACTCACTTATATTTTTAACATGACCATGAGACATATTCACACTGACCTCCTTTTCAAATTTCTTTTCAGGTAGTGGTGGGAATTTCTATTATAATCCAAAATATTGGTGGTAAGTCAGCTTCCATTACACTGTACAGTACAGACATGCATTTATCTGACATGTTGGACATAAACTGATTTTGTGGTTTAGTGTTGGAGAGGGTCACGCTGTGGTCAGGTTATTTTGGAAGCAGACAGTGCCTCCTACTGGTGAACAGAATCTTCTGTGCTCAGGGTTACTCCCTCCTTCCTGAAAGGCTATTATCCGGACTCCCTGATAACCTTTGACCCTGTAGCCGCTGTCCTCTCGGCCCCTTCCCCTGGGCCTGAAACCTGACTTCTCCTCTAATTGATCACTGATGGTAAACCCACCCAGTGTTGAGTAACCTAATGGGACCCTCCCTTTACTCCCCCCAACACACACAAGCACGCACACGCACAC
>JAOWBC010000248.1:12306638-12313671 GCA_028566105.1 Hypoplectrus providencianus | reverse complement strand
CATCTCCACCCATCCCTCAGTCACTAACTGTGCTTCTCAGACAGTGGAGAGCTGAGGTGAGCGCTCCTCTGGAGTCATTAGTGCCACGGCTGAGTGGATTATTGCCGTGGCCTCTGGTATGTTTGTGGTTTTCCCAGCATGGGGCAGTATGTGTGAGAGTGTGAGAGCCTGCACTCCAGCGTGCATCTGTCTGCACCCCGGGCCCCTTTTTATAAGAGTGCAATTAGCCTCACTCTGGGTAAACATTCATCTGTACTGCCAAAGGCTGATTGGCCAATTGACCTTAATTACTGACCGGCCCAGGGCTCTCACAGCCTGCCTGTCCCCTCACTCTTATTGAAATGAAAGTGGCTCTGTCTTATGTTGAACACAATCTGCACACTGTTTACTGACCACACACAGAAATTTGCCTTGAATTTTTACACACATACTCAGTATTAGAAAATGTTTTCCTACATTATGGCCAATAACATTTCTTTTTCTTCACTCAAGGGCCTTTTGTTGTTTAGAGATGTAAGTATTATACCACCATTTATGTATTGTGGTGCTTACAGTAACCAACTGCATGAAATGAAAACATTGCATCATGCTTGCTGTGTGATCCCTGTCAGCGTGTCTTTATGAGCTTGTGTGGTTTAAGAGATTTTTTGTTTTTGTGGTTTGTTGAAACTGTTCGATGAACTTTTGTGGGGAAACTTTTTGGCTAAAACACTAAAGCGACTGCTGCAGCAGAATAAGTTTAATGAGAGATTTTAGGGCTTATAATTGGCATTAGCTCTTCACAGAGTGAGTGTCCTTGTGTCTGTGTGGGCTGGTGGGTTATTGCAGGAATTTTCTTTAATAAACAAATACAGGATCTGAGGGATTATGGTCCAGGCTTATTTAACGGCGAGTGCAAGACCTTCCCTGGGGGCATTGAGGTCCCAGCTAACTCTGGCTCTGCCTGGATTCACATATTTAAATCCCTCACCATCTCCCTCTGTGACTGGCCACACACTGCATCTGAATCCCGCTTGAGACAGAATCATCCACGCCACCTTGTGCAGGCTCCATCTCCATTTCCCAGTCTTCCTCCTTGCATTTTGGGGGCTGGTATGACCCTCAGGAAGTGACCCCGATCCCCTCTCTGATTGGCTTTCTGTTGGAAGGAGCCTGTCGGAGGCTGATAATATCCTGTTTCCTAGTGAGGTGAAGCAGTGGGAGAAATACCTGGATTAGCGTCAGAGATCATTATTGTTAGCATTCCTCCCCCCCTTCGCACTTCTCCATCCTGGCTGCTACTCCCAGTCTCCAGCAGTTGGAAGATCTGCATAATATCTGCTCCTCTGCACCGAGGGCTTTGCTGGTGATCCCCTTGAGCTGCCTGCCCCACCCTTCTGCATTAACTCAGAGCCGTGGTTCCCCCTCCACCCTGCCTTCCATTTCCTTGTGCTGGAAAGCACACACACGCCAGCCTCACACAGCAATTTAAGACAGCTTGCAGCAACATACAGTCTTCTGCTGTGTTTACAATCATTTGGTATGATTGTGTCCTTTTTTCATTTAGAAAACAGACATTTTCTAAACCTTTTTTGCCCCTCTTCCCTCAGGCATGTCATCCTATTTGTTCATCCTGAAGTCGGAGCTTCCTGCAGCCATCAACAGCCTCATGAACCGAGACGACACAGGGTGGGTACATGCAGCACTGTGAGCTCTCTTCTCGGCCAATGAGGAAATTTGGTTTAAAATCTGTCACAGCTGCGGCTAAAACCAAACCATTCTTTTAGATTAGCTGCACTAAGATAACGAATGAGTCACTCCTGTTCCCATGATATTGTAGATTATACCTTTGGCCTTCAAATAAGTCAAATTTGATGCTTCTGCACCATAAAGCAACACAGACTGGAATTAGTTGGGCATTTAGAAACGTATGAATGATGTGGTAGAAGAAGCTCCCTCAACAAACCACAGTACAGTGCAACAACTGGGGGATCCCTGTTTTATCCTGTAGCAGGCCCAGAGGAAATGTATTTATGATGTAGAGCCATACATCACCCTTCATGAGCAGCCCGTGTCTTTCATTGGCCTACATGGGCGATCCTGACGCTCGGAGAAGTCCCAGGCCAAGAATGTAACTTCTATCACTTTATTATTGGCCACACTGGTTTAAGCAAGAGTTGTAGCTGCTCTCAGCCCAATCCGTCAACATCTGAATCTTCCACACACAGCTGCTTTGTATTAGTGCTCTCCTTTCACCCCCCAAATCTCTCGCACATGTTCCCCGGAATCAGACTGATACAAGGGGATATCAGTTTTGCCATTCTAATTGCAGCTCACTGCTGAGGGAAACAAAACATTTCTGTTAATGAGTGGCTTTGGGATGTTAACAGACACATGCTCAATTCCAGCAAAGCCTCAATGAGCAAGTTGTTTTATATTAAATTGGGTGTTCTTTTTATGTGGCTAATTTATCATAACATGGCAGAGCGCAAACACAACCGTATTCATTCTATTAGTATTTGTCCGTGCTAATGAACTGTACAGTATGTCCTGTTTAAGTTTCCCTCGACATGTTTAATTCAGCAGTGATGCCAAAGACATGGACAGCTGTGAATTTGAGTTTGTGCTGGGTTTTCTTAGATTCATGCTGATCTTCAACACTATGTGGAGATTGACTTATTGGCAGTCATACTCCAACCTAAACTGAGAGCTATCCTGCATCTTGTTATAGCGTGAAATGTTCCACATTTCATGGGTCTTCTAGGTATCCTGCGCCTTTACAGTCAGCCTCGAGCCTCCTTGGAGTGGATCCTTGTGGCAGTGCAGATTTTTACACATCCCTGCATGCACATAACGTTCTGTAAAAGTGGAGGAGGGGGTTAGCTAAGCTGTGGTCGAGTGGCTCAGCTATACATAGGTATGAGTAGAGGTGATTGGATATGAGAGAGTTCGGGTCAGAGCAGGGGTCTCCCTGACATCCAGTTACAGGGCAGAAACAGCGTAGACGCAGAGACAAATCCATCAGCGCCTATGGTAACGCCACAGCTGTGAAACTGCCAAACAGGGGTCAGTGGGTGTTGATGTGGTCAGAGCAGGTGCTGCTGACTGTGGGAGCCCCATAAAGAGCACTGGAGCCAGTCCCTCATGACCCCACGCTGCGGTCCAACATACAGCAGCGCCAGGGAGCACCCTTTCCACCCCGGACCCCAGCGGAGCCAGCATGCCTTCCACATGTGTCACCTCCAACACCGCCCCTCCTCCTCCTTTTCCTCCTTTAGCTCCCCAATCCCGAATAAACCGCCAAGGCTATCCCCCAGCAAAGGAAAATATTATTCCCCCTCTCTGAAAAAAAAAACCCTGCAAGTGAAATGCGGTCTCATCTGATGGAGCGACACAACGTTTGCATGTGAATTACATAATTGTTATGGTTTGCAAGAACTAAAGCCCTTAATTCGTACCACATGATGAGTCTGTCGCTCTGTATTTAAGCACAAAGTGGAGACAAATTTCCAGAGTTGGTTCATTTTAAGGCTCTAAAGATTAGTCTCTGTCCTCCCTGACATAGCAGGACCAGGGAGAGGATGATGGGATATGTGGCTCAATTCAGCTTTTGGCCTTTAATAATTCATGTCCACTTGTTTTCCAGAAATGCCTGGTATGACGATGGCAGGTTGCTTCTGATCCTCGTCACAGTTTGTGTTGTTCTACCTTTGGCAATGTTGACAAAAATTGGTAAGTATGTCAATCAAGCCTCTTGTCTGTTAATCTAATCTGCTAAATGAATCCCTGATTAGTTTGAATTGTCGTTTCTCACCTGATCTCTCTCTCACCCCTACAGGCTTCCTGGGCTACTCCAGCAGCGTTGCCTTCTTCTTTATGCTATACTTTGCAATCGTGGTAAGTTTTAATACAAGCCTTATAATGTTCTCTCCTTTGTTATTGCAACAAAGATAGTGTAGACTTTTTTTTAGTTAAAACGATCTTAGATCAGGTAATCATAAATCATAAAGTCCCCCCTAAATGAAAATGTCACAAAAAGCAGGTCCACATTTATCCTGATGATGGAAATTCAACATGCATCAGGCTACTGTGACTGCTGTTTTTTTTTTTTTTTTTTTTTTGCCGGATCTATTATAACATTGTATACATAGTCTCATCCCTCTGGGAATGTTCTTTGCTTTTTCTCCAGGTCGTGGTCAAGAAGTGGTCCATCCCCTGTCCGCTTCCTTACAATATGACAACACTTTCAGATGCCTTTGAGGTAACAACAACCCACCCTTTCTTCTGTTCTTATCCACATGCACACAGATAAACATACATAAGATACTGCAGGTCTGAGGCCTGAGTTAAGTAGTCTGCAGCAGACTGTCACAGCCATGGGATTATAGTAAAACCCAGGAGACTGTATTTGGTGATTATGTCAACTCTGGCGGATGAGGACCAGAGGAGGCTGCAGAGAGCTGTGCATGGTGCCAGTCCTGAGGGGAAGGAAGTTCAGCTCACCTTGCAGCAGTCTGGAAGTGACTTCTGACCTTTTGGAATTATACAGACCAGAGTATAGCTTCAGACCTGGCATGGTTTCCTTAGATGGTTGTTTGCCTTTAAGCTCCAAAGCCCTTTGCAGCAGCACTGCAGAAGTCATCTCCTCTCAGAAATAACACACTCTCTTTTCTCCTTGTTTCTCCAGATATCAAATTCATCTGACTCAGAATGTAAACCCAAACTCTTTGTCATGTCCAGTAAGGTAAGAGTATGAAACCAGTCTTTTTTTCCCTCTACACTGCACATGCACAACCTGCAAGGTGGCAGTGAGAAGTTGTTGAAACTATGTTCTGCTGCACTTCTTTCGTTCTGGTGACAAGTCACACTCTGTATATGTAAAGGCACTGGGGTGCACTACGCAGCTGCCACTCACACATTAACACCATATGTACATGCAGTATTGCACAAAGCACATGTTTGGTCCAGATGTTTAAACAAAACTTGACAACGTTTTGCAGGAAGATCCTAAACAGTCACACAATTTGTAGTGCTACATGTTTCCAGCTACTGAATAAATGACATTTGCAGATGGTAATTACAACAACACAGACCATACCTTGACCCACCTGCCACCTCACTCTTGTGGACCGGTGTAAGCTGATAATTTGTGAATGACTGCTGTACTCTGTTGTGTGTTGCAGAGTGGCTATGCCATCCCCACCATGGCCTTCTCCTTCCTGTGCCACACATCCGTTCTTCCAATCTACTGCGAACTGGACAGGTCAGTCCTGCAGCCTCACAGCTTCACTTTCACTGTTAATTTACTGGGTTCTTGATAACATTTTAATTTTGATGTAGGGTTTTTATAGTTTGGAAAGTACTTGGGTTTTGAATAAAGCGCTTGAAACAGCTTGATTTTAGCTTGTGCAGGATGACTAACAATACAAAACAAATTTTTCCTTTAAGATGTCACCCTTCAGTAGAATACCATCACAAACATTAAAAAAGTATTATTTTGTTTAAGGCACAGTAAAATTTTGTGTAATACAATGAAGTGAAAGAAATCATATCCTTTATATACGGTGTGTAAATATGTAGGGTGTAGGGTGCTGGAGAACCTGGAAAATGGGTTTTTAGAATTCTTGAAAAGTGATTGAACTTTATTTGGGTAAAGCTGTCATCATTGAATATTGTTTTCAATAACCATAAACACGTTGCTCAGTGAATGTGTCCTTTTGTCTTTCAGACCGACCAAGGCCCGGATGCAGAACGTTACTTTTGTCAGTATTAGCCTCAGCTTCCTGTTTTACTTCATTTCAGCCCTGTTTGGCTACCTCACCTTCTACGGTAAGCCTGAGTGACACACCTCAAGTACGAACTGCTGCTACTTTTCCAAGCCCTGTCATATCTGCTCACCTCAACCCCTCACTCCATCTCCTTCTTCTGCTCATAGGTCAGGTGGACTCTGAACTGTTGCATGGCTACCTATTTTTGCATCAGGACATCATGGTGATGACAGTTCGACTGGCCATCCTGCTCTCTGTGCTGCTGACTGTACCCCTTATTCAGTTCCCCGTGAGTACACGCGCCTTAGAATATTCTTAAACACAAGCAGAAGGTGCCAAAGAACCAGCCTGTCACAACAATACAATATTATTTTCACAATGAGAAGACAGAACAACACTGAGGTTAACAAAGTTCATTCGCAATTCATTCATTCATTTACAATTATTTCTGGGTACTTATATAGATTATCTTTTTTTTAACTCTTTGATTTACATGTGTGGTCATTTGCTCAGTCGCTGTTTTGCAGTTGGAATGAAACAAGCTATTAACAAGTTCCTCCTCCCACTCTGAGGCCCAACACCCCTTCAGACTGCTTCTTGTCAGATATTTGGTCAGAACATTAGCACAGTACATCTTCTGAAAGCATGTTTGGTTGAATCAGTCTTTGTTTGTGTGTGCTTTCCAGGCCCGTAAGGCTTTTACCATGCTGCTGTTCCCAGGACGGCCCTTCTCCTGGCTGATCCACACCACTTTAACTCTAACCATCCTGGGTGTGGTGCTGCTGCTCGCCATCTTTTTGCCTGATATAAAAACTGTGTTTGGAGTCGTGGGTATGTGCTTTTTTTTTTTTTTTTTAAATATGGGACAGAAATAAAAGTTTTTGCTATATTCTGTTCTTTAAACACTACTGAACTATTGCTGTATAGCTCCAGTTATTATTATGATATTAATGTTTTTATACAGACACAATCATTTTGCAATGACCTTTTGAATATTGTGATCTGTTCGACTACAGCAGACATTAAAAGCAGCCAAGCTCACTGCCAAAATGTCAATATTCCACAATTATTGATTGTGGTGGCTAAAATCACAGTATCTTCTTATACATAATTAATGGTGCAGTCCTGCTCAGACCCGTTTTTGAAAGTGCTGATTGTCTGACTTGCAGCATGTTGTCTGTGCAGTTCAGTTAATTTTCCTATTTCTTTCCCCAGGTGCAACAACATCCACCTGCCTGATGTTTGTTTTCCCAGGCATTTTCTACCTCATGATCAACAGAGGAAAC
>JAOWBC010000248.1:12299138-12301638 GCA_028566105.1 Hypoplectrus providencianus | reverse complement strand
ACACAATGACATAAAATAGACTCCAAGATTGTCACCATAGTCACCAAGGCATAACAAGCCTTGAAGGGAGAATGACAGAGATTATATATTGTGAGTGCAGAAATCAAGGTCAAGGGTGAAATAACTCTTTGGTAAATAAACAAGTTTTTGTTTTTTTTGTTTTTTTTAACAATGTTTTAAGAAGTATTGCAGTGCTTAGTTGTTTTGGCAGATGATGAGCAGGGGTAGGAGGAGTACTGATGGGGGCCCAGTGGTCAGCAGCACAGCATGGGGTTCAGGCTGTGTTTTTGGGCTGGTGAGTAGGGGTGAGCTTGTCTCTCTGCGATCCCATCAGCCCTGGGCTGAGCTCTTAATGCGGCCCTGACGCCTTGCTGGCGCAGGGGCCACGCTGCCTCACATCTGGAGCCAATTACCCTGGAGGGTCTGTGACAGAGCCCCCACCACCAACACCACCATCTACACTCTGCTCTGCTGTCCAAAGCAGCTTGGACCACTCTCACAGTAACATTCCTCCACTTCTCACAACACCACTCTTTATTTTTGTTCCTCTTTCTTCTTTTTCTCCATTAATTGTTCAGGATTTCTTTTTAACCAGTCAGTTGTTAAAGGAAGAGTATCTGGGCTTATACCTTAACCTATAGATTTAAGACACTGACCCATAAGACACAATACACTGACAATACGAGACAATAAGACTTTGACCATGTCACATGTCCTCTCTTGTTGTTATTCCTTATCTCTCAGCTCATTTCCTAATAAGGTCTCAAAAAAGAACCCAAATACAACTTCCAATGATTAGTTTAATATGACCCCAACCCCATTCTTTCTTGAATATCTGCAGGGAGAGTCCTATTTTAAGTTGTTGTTTTTTTCCCATGGTAGAGCACCGGCAGTAAACACCACTTATGAATATGGCACATTTAGTACCAAATCAGCTTTTACAGGTGTGATTTATGGAGTGCCTCTGCTTTCACACAGGAGAGCCCCAGGGTGTGTGTGTGTGTGTGTGTGTGTGTGGGTTGGGTGTGTGTGTGTGCGCGCGCGTGTGTCTATGCATGTGTACTTCAGCACATGCAGCCTTACCTGGGGAGAGGCTGGGGCCTTGTGACTGCAGGATGGGGGTGAGTTCTGGTGCAATGCAGTGACTGATGGGGGTAATTGAGTTTGTGGTGGTGCAGGAGGCGTGGTGGGGGTGTATACTGGCCCCGCAGGATTTCTCTCACCGGGGTCAAAAGAGTTGGGAACGGGCTTCGCCATATCTGGGCCACGCTCTCCTTTCCCCGCTGCCCTGTTTGGCACTAATGCTATGGTTCATTAGCTGCAGCTATAGGGTGTACCTGGGCAGGGAGCCAGAGGATTGAGCTGTCCTGGGTTACACAGACATAAATTGGAGCGTAGACTGTGAAGTGAATGTGGAAACTCTACAGGTGGCTGAAATTAAGTCGTATACAGAGATTCAGTCTGCTCTGAAATATGGGGGCTTTTTGTAGCTGTGTGCAATAAAATTTTGTCATCTTGAAGAGATAGATCAGAAGTATTGTGTGTGTGTCTGAAGCATGCACGTGTCCATGTGTGTACATATACACATGCAGTCTGTGTTCTCAGTTTGGGGTCTGGAGTCATGCAAAGTTGCAGACCTCTCCCAGGAGTACATAATTCAAGATTTATCCATGACAACCACTTACAGAGAGGAAAGTAAGACTGGAATGAGGAGGAGAGGCAACAAAGTTGACGGACAGAGGGGGGAAAACAGCAGAACTACAGGTAGGGTAAAGAAACCAAACAAATCATCTTAGGCTATAAAAACGACAGCTCTGGCTCCGGGATAAAACAAGGGAGAGAAGAAGTAAAATATATGGATTTTTAGTTGCTTGACCATAAGAGAGGCAGGCAGGGAGGAAGAGGAGGGTAGGACTAAATATCTAGCAGTCTTATGCTGCCCCCTGCTGGATAGTGTGAAACTTAATAAAACATGAAATAAAAATACATTAGAGCCTTCGTGATATACTCAGATAAATTACCCCTTCCATGTTGTCCAGGCACAAAAATACAATTAAAACACCTTGAATCTACAGTTTTGGGTCACAAATAATGTAGGCAGTGAGAGCGAACATATACAGGCATGCTGACTCTTGTTGGTCGAGGTGATCTGAATCTAAATGCTCAAAATCTTTCACTTTACCCATTTACTGCTTATAGCTCTGAGTGCATTCCCACTCCTGCACTAAAGCAATTCACTATCTGCCTGCTTTATCATTACGACCTCCTCTGCTCAGTAAGGTCATGTCTGAGACGTTGTTTACAAGACAGTCTGTATCCCAGGGATGTGTAAGAAGTGGGACCCTGGCTCTTTATTTATAACAGCTGGAGCAGAGAGATGTGGAGCGCTGACATTTGGCAGAGTGGGGTGAGAGGTCAAGTCTAACACCAATAAAGTGGAGACTTTGATCGTGGCATTTATGGATGGAGCAGGCACAGCACCCTCAGTGAGAGACAGAGA
>JAOWBC010000248.1:12280243-12295601 GCA_028566105.1 Hypoplectrus providencianus | reverse complement strand
CCATGAATATTATTAAAGTATTTCCCCATTTACTTCTCGTAGGATAATGTAAACAGGTATAGTTCCTGTACATAGATTTTGACCAAATAAGTTAGCAAACTGCTAATGGAACAATAAAGGTACTCTCTTTTCAAGATCAATGTAGTAGATCCTGTGTGGTCTTTGACACATACTGTACTGTGTTTGAGAGTGGCCAGGAAGCAAAACATGCTGCTTTGCTCAGGGCAATGTGTCACCGTCACTGTGAGAAATGTTGTCTGTTTTTCTGCCTGAAAAGATCAACACTTGCTTGAATGCACTGGCTTCAGGAAGGACAACACCCTAACATATTTGCATGTTCATGTCTTAGTTTGGGCAGTATGCGCTGGACAGGGATCCTTCCTGTGCGGACTCACTGGCTTAGAAGTTTTTACTGTCATCACTTGCAAATGTGGCCTGAGACCACACACATCACTGCTGTGGTGTTGTGTTCATTCTGCTCATGAAGACTTGTTGCAGAGTCACACAGAGACTTATATTGTGCCTGCCTGCACCGCATTCATGTGTGCATATAAACAAATGTGTTGTGATAAAACCCCCACACTTGCCTTCCTAAAGCAAAGAAAATGGACCTCACCAAAGGTCAGATCATATACTATGCTGAAAATCATTAGCCCACTCTCTCCCAGACACAAACAAAAACTGCTCTATAAACTGGAGTTTCCCTCTCTCTTCTCACTTACTTTCATCCCTATAGGACTTTAAGCCGCTGCAGGTGTTGGTGAGTGTAACCTGAGCCGTCTGGGCCTGCAGCAGGTTGTGGTGGTATCGACTACATATCACAACATTTTTACCAAGTAATTTCTGGAAACATAAATACATTTTGCCAAAAAGTACCTCATAGCCACTGTCATGTCAAACAGATACAAACAAACCAAAAACCAAACACTTTATATGTGCATACATTTTTTACGCTGTAGATATTTTTTATAAAATGTGAATTCCCACCAACGCAGCTCACTTAACAGTCAACCGCATCTTCATTCGTCAGGTATGCTGACCTTGCAACACACTGTGTGAAAGTTGCACAGGGGAGGTGTTTTATAGTTGAGGTATTAATGCACAAATGTTTTGTTTATTTAATTGTTAAATAATTCAGGAAAAGTACTGAAGCAAACAGTGAGTAAGGTGTACATCAAAACAAGGGGATGCAATAATTGTAACTTATAGTTAAACAGGTAAAAACAACAAAATAAATCTGTATGGTTAAGCACAGAATTGAAAACTTAAACTTACAAATGTAAGCAAATCACTAAAAGTAATACACAGAAATAATGGTGTCAGTGAACAGGCTTCTGCTCCTCTAACAAGTATAGGCATGTGAAATGTGTGTACAATGAATTAGAAGTGAAAATGCTTATGTGAGAAAAGCGGGTGATGTATATTTGAGCAGCTTTGTGGCAAATTATTAAAAAAAAAAGCAAAAGTTTTGCGCGTACCTTCACCAAGACCCCCAATGCTGAGGGGAAGTGGTGTGAAAGTGGATCTCTGCTTGCAGTTTTAGAAGAACTAATTGGCTGGCTTTCTCACTTCAAGACACAAGGGAAAAGATGTCACACGCTAGATCTGAACTGTGAACATTTTCTTTGCTTTGTTGCACAGAAGAAGTGCTGGCTGGTTTGTTTCACATGTGAGGCAGCCGAGACTGAGGCACAAGCCTCCACACGCCCACACTGCTGGTTAACACGGCGTTCTCACCATCTGATCAGTGCTCAAGGGCTCACTGTGAAAATACTCACGCTGTGTTGGATCCTTTCCAAATGTCCCTCTTCACCCCCTTCTGTGCATACACTTCAGTTTGATGCACTTAAACCTGACAACACAGTTAATCTCTTCCTCCTACTTTTTTTTTTTAAAACTAAGACTGACATTTCACTAGGTCTGACATCATCTGCCTGAGATAGTCACAGTATGACAATTAGACACATGAGGCCAGTTTCCTTTGCCTCCCACCTGTTGACCCTACGTGGCACTATATTGTGACATCTTTGACTCATTCCTTTCAGCTGAATTTCAAAAATATATTTGCTAATTTTGGCTTGGTAGTTTAGGGGTATCTGTGGTGCTGCTTCTCAGTCTTTAAATAAACCAACCATCTGAGGTGCATTGAAAGTGAAAGTGGGTTAAATAAGGCCCCTCAACATTTTCCACTAGCGTACTGCTTGCTCGACTGAAACAAGCCCCATCCCCTGTTAAGAAATTTTAAAAAAGGAACTTTCGCCCCTTGTGATACAGCATTAAGTGTTCTGCTTTTACACTGCAGCATTTAAAATGGGGATGGGCAAGCAAAAGTAAGATGATGCAAAAGAAATGATGTTAAATGTCACCTTATTGCTGAAGTTGAGTTTTATAAAGTATGTTCACAACGAAGTGATGAACTGTACTGTTGAGAACCCCAAAAAGCATTTTTTTCAGCTATTCTATAGTATACTCACTTAAATGTTTAGGTTCGTTGTCCTGCTGCGTCAACCAACCTCTACTGAGCTCCAGTTGACACCTAACCTGACATTATCCTGGAGGATATATTGATAAACCTGGAGATTAATTTTCCCTCAGTGATGGCAAGCAATTCAGGACCTGACACAGTAAATCCCCAAAACATGATGCTCCCTCCAAAGAACTGTGGGTGGATGTTCTCATGTTTTTATGTGGAGCCCTATTTATGCCACTGCTGCATGTTCTCTTCACAAAACTCAAGCTCAGTTTCATCAGTCCATAAAATACTTGTCCAGTGGGGTGTCATGGTGCTGTGGCAAACTTCAGATGTGCAGTGGTATTTTTTGGGAAATCAGTGGATTGCTGCATGGTGTCTTGTCATGGACACCATGTCTGTTCAATCTTGTGCATAAAGCAGATTGATGAACAGAGATGTGAACCATCTCCAATGACTCTTTCAAGTCTTTCGCTGTTACTCTCGGGTTTCTTATGAGCAGGCCCAATAGGGTTGAATGTTTTTTATGGGTCAGAGTATTTCTACATCTCACTAAAATGTGTTTTATTTGACATTTCAGAAGGTTCACATCCTTTTCTTGCCACTGTCTTTCAGAAACCCGTCAGTCTGTATTTATGACTGTGTAGCAGCTTGGATAAGTAGTTTTGGCTTTTGGGCTACCAGAAAATATCATGAGACAAACTTAATGTGCCATGTTAACAAGACAATCCTTATAAAAAAATATTTGATTTCTTTATGATTTAGAAACTTTTGTGGAAATCCAAAAATCTTGACCCATCCCTATCAGATCACCTTTTATTCCCCTTCAAGTGCACATTTTTTCCTCCGCCAAAAAGGTTCTGATTTTTAATTGTTTCATGTATTTGTCGAGTTGTTTGTCAGTAGAATAATAAAAAAACTACTGGCTTGATTTTACACAAAACTTAGTGGAAGGGTTCAACATGGGGCATGGAAGAACCTAATAAATTTAGGAGTGGATCCATATCAGGGGGATGGACATGAATAGGTTTTCACTTTAGGTAAGGAGGTATGGAAATATCTGTTTTCCTAAACTGATTGCCACCTCCAGGCTGAAAGTTGGAAGACTCAGAGAGAGGGCACCCCTTGGTAGAGATCTGTAGTATGTGTTCCTGTAGTTTCATGTTTTCTACTGGTCGCTGTATTTGTTCCTCCTTTCCCTTTCTAAACAATTTAGTAGTGTAAGTGGTGGGGGACATAATTCACAGTCCTCACTTTGTTTTAAATACATTCTTAAATAAAATCAAAGCCAATAGCCACTAAGAGACATTTAAGAAATTGCACTTTTTTTTAGTTCTTTCCCAGATTGTGTTCAGAGCAAGCAAAGGCTGAAATACCAAAGATAGCAAATACAGAGGAAGTATTCACAGTGGACAAGTCAAACATGTTGTCTAGACTGAAATGCAGGATGTGAGCAGGTAACTGAAAACAAAACTGGAGATGTTTGACATGAATTGAGAGTAAACCCTCCGTGAAACGAAAGCTCTGTGCCAAGCGAGTGGCCATAATTGACACGCAAGTGACACTGTTTTGTGGGCAGACAGTGTTTCCATGCGGGGGTGTACGTGTGGCATAAATAGATCCTTATTTAAGTGCAGTGGCCTAAGTTTCCACTCAGTGGTTACTGAAGGAAGTATCTTGTGCTGTCTGTTTGCCCGTTCATCTCTAAATAGACCCTCTTCTGTATGTTAAGACTATCAATGTGTATTTTGTCATCACTCTCAGCTGAGCATCACCTCACCTCATCACAACCAGCCTGACCTGCCAGACCTGCTGTGTTGTCTTTCTGCCAGTGTCCAAATTCCTCCGACATTACATACACACTGAAGAATGCAAAAATATGCAGTTACGTACCTCCATTTTTCCGTCACCGGAGCTGAAGGACTGACGTACAAATGTCACATACCATCTCATATTCCTGTTTTTACTCTAGTTTTGTCTTGTTGTCTATTGCACCAACCACTATTGTGTTCATACTTTACAGAACTGTCATATTTCTGATTTTCTTTTCGTTCTGTCTGGGTTAGATGGTGGGTTATATGTTTCACAATGAATTGGTCTTGTATAATTGTCATGGCTTTTATTATTTGTCTTCAGTATCTAGAAACAACACTGTTTGTGTTTGTGTGTCTGCAGATGGACTTGGAGCCAGAGGGCAAGGTTTATGTCCATATTTCACTCAATGGATCCTTCACTGATGGTAAGGCTGCCACTCTGTTGTATTGCATTGAAATGCAGCTGAGTGTTTCTGCACTTCACCTCCTCCTTTTTCTTTTTCACTGGCCATCAACAGTATCATTCACTTATCTTTTGTCATCGGTGAAACACCACTGTCTGTTTTGAATAATTATCCTCTGTGAGTCACTAAATGCCCACAGTGCAGCTGTGTAAGAATAGAGGCTCTCAGAATAGGTGTACACGCATGTTTGTGTGTGACTCTTGCAGGTATGTATGTGTCAGGTATGCTCCGTCTAGTTTATCTCCTGTGATGAGAGGAACGTTTCTTTTCTTTCTTCTGATGTCAGAAGACATTGAGACGTATCATCTGTAGCTTAAATATGGATGTGATTGTTTAACCAGTGCCTGTAGCCATTTCAGTGAGGCAAGTGGGAAGTGACCTGGCAGATGTTTGAAGCAGAAGTCTGGTTAGCTGGTGATAGCTTCGCCTCCCTTAACTTCCCCTTTTACTGTTTCACTGCCTGCCTGGCAAGACTTCTTTAGCGATGTCTTTTAAAAATGCTGTTTTATTTACCGCTGAAACACAAGTATTTGTTATTTGCAATTATTTATTATTTATTTAAACAGTATTTTCTAAACTTTGAAAAGCTCTTAGCACACTGCTCTAAAATTGCCTTTTCTATTATTATAAATATTAATTTAAATAATTACATAGATAATTCTGTCATTTTTTCTACCCCTCTTGCCATCTGCTGCATGAAATGTTAGTTTTCCCAGAAAAGCGAAATAAATCGCAACAATAATATTACTCACAATTTAATCACCAAACTCTGGTGAACTTTAGCTCAGCTGTGTTCATAAGGATATTTTTAGGGATTACATACTCTATTAGTCACATGATTTTAAAAATGTCACATTTGGCGCATTTGAAAACAACTCGTGTTGACTGAAGTGCTATACAGACCAGATGAAGAACGGGAAAATGTATGATTAAAAATAGAATAATTTTAAATGCATTGAACTGCCCCACTGTGATGTGTAACATCAGAAACATTCCTCATGTTAAAAAAAACTGCATTAGAAATATCCTCTGAATAATTTATTCTGAAAATGTGGCTGTTGAAAACAATACAACAGTATGTCCACGTCATCACAATACAATTTCTCTGAAAGTTAAATATTTTGTACACTACAAGAAGAAAACAAAACAGAGCTCTGTTGTCAAGGAAAACTTTTTTGGAGTGACATAGAGTATTGACCTTTAACTGAGAAGAACGAGGGATGGTGGGTCGAGTGCTCAAAAGTGATGTGTTACGTATGTAAAGCCCCTTTTCACACTTGTACCACATATTTGTTGTTTGCAGGGACGGGGCTGGGGCTCAGCAGTCATGTTTCCGTAATGCATGTGTGGTTTTTCACCTAACAAATAGCTCTGCTACACTAACTGCAGGGTCCAACATACAGAGCCAACCATGCATGTCTGCACAAAGGTTACATTTACACAAAAGGACTAAAGATTATCATTTTGACTCCATCTCTCTTCTGTTGCATTCTTGCATAATCTTCTGTGTCCTGTATGCTTAACGACCTTTTGTCTTGTTACACTTATTTGTTCAGATTAGGAAAAAATCTTTTGAATGGATGCTGAGAATTTAACATAAACACAAAAAGAACAAATGGGGAAACTGGTGTCAAAAATGTAACAGGACGAGTGTTTTAGGATTTATGGCATGAATGGAATATATTGGTCATTGTTATGTTTTTATCTGTGTATTAACACAGAAAGGTAAATACCTCACTTGTCTGTGAAAAAAGAAAATCATACTAAGAGACATAATGAACTTAATCCTAGAACCGTTGTGTTTTTGTTAGCTCTCCTATCAACATATTGAGCAGGTACTCTCCTCTCTCTAAAGTAGCCTTAAACAGCAGAAACACACACTGGAACTGTCTGTCCCTGAAGCTGCAAAATGCTCCACCGGGTTCACAAGCAAGTTGCTAAATGTGTCTTTCTAGTGTTCGGTGGTGAACAGATGTACAGTGTGCAGAGGGTTTTAGTGGGTGCGTCTAAGCTGAGAACAGCAGCCTGTTGTGACTGAAAATGTGTTATGAGAGACAAGGGAAGTCAAGTTTTATTTATATAGCACATATCTTATGATAGATAATGTGCTCTAAAGATCTGTTTAACAAAACCAAGAGGATGAGCCGAAAGATGTTTTAAAATTCTCAGATACAAATAGCTTTTTGTGGGCTTGTCACTGCCAGTGATCACTTTCACACACAAGTATGGGAATCGTATAGAGATGTTAATTTCTGTTAATTTAATAACTGTTTTAAAAAATAACCTGCAATTAGAGATGTAAGCGAGAACTGATTGCAATTGAAAACCAGTTACAAATGATCAAATCCACTGAATTCTTAAATCTCTGAGCTTATCTAGTCCTTTTAGCAATGTTGGCATATCAGCTCATTTTATCAATGTTGGCATGCAACTACTACTTAGAAACAAGGTCGAGCCATGGCAGAGAGGGATGAACAGGGCAAAGCTTGGCTTGATTTTCTTTAGAAAGATATTAAGAGTGCAGATGGGGAATTCTGTGAAATAATGATTTCAAGTTAAAGTGGAATCACCGACAATATGATGAAATATCTTACTTTGCAATTTAGGCTCAAATTCCAGGAGAGACGTGCATTTAACACTCTATGCAAGACTGCCACTTCCTGGACTTGGTTCATAGTCTTTCTTACTCAAGTAAGAAAACTTACACGGAAAGAGTACAGTGCTGTATGAATATTTAATTTAATCTACACTGTATTGAGTCCCAGAGATTATTTAACAGATGAAACATCTGTAGGCCTACTTTTTTCCATTGGTATCAATAAAATCTTAAAAATTTCCATCCCTACCCATAAGATGATGATAAGGACACATTTAAAACATTTCATGGCTTAATGGGAAACCTTGCTCTCATGGCACGCTTTCATAAAAAACTAATGTATGGATTATTGACATATTTCCCGTTTTCACACTTTTTTTCATTGTTCCTGCCAGATGATGCCATAGTGAAAGAGAAGACCTACAAGGAGTTTACACGAAAGCGCCAGGGGGCCGTGAGACGCAGGATCCACCAGGTCAACGGGCACAAGTTCATGTCCACTTTCCTTCGCCAACCCACCTTCTGTTTCCACTGCAAAGAGTTCATCTGGTGAGAGAGCCGAGCAACGTGCAGCTCTGCCTGCATGTATCTGTGTGGACTGTAAGCTGGATCTGATTATTTCTCCTTCTCTGTTTATTTATAGGGGTGTCTTTGGAAAGCAAGGTTACCAGTGCCAAGGTGAGCAGACTTTATTTTTCCTTTCTGCCACAGTTGCCTAAACATTAAGAAAAGAGTTATGAGTTTGACATTGAGTGGTTGTTTTCACTAGTGTGCACCTGCGTGGTACATAAACGATGCCACCAGCAGGTCGTCACTGTGTGTCCACGCATGAAGAAACCAGCAAAAGAACAGGTAAGAGCAGTTTGACTGTCAGATAAGACACATGAATCCTACAGTATCAGAACTCTGTAGTGACAGCAGATTTTTGTCACTATGGACAATCAGATGATCAGTGTGCAAGAAGGTTTCAGGCACCCAGATGTTGTTATTTTTCACATCTCAAACAGTTTGTGCACAATGGCAGATGTGCGAAAGATAGCAGACTTCCTCTAGTCCCCTCCTACACACTCAACATACAGAGTCACACACACAGCTCTGATCAACACCTGCGGTGATCAGCAGACCCTCTAGCTTCCTGTTTCTGTGTTTAGCTGGTCACTGAGCATGAACTTGTTACTTCTTATGTGTGCTTGTAGCACTGTTACATTCCTATAAATATATTCTATTTCAGCTCATTTTAGCATTTGAACGTGTCATTTTGCTCCATCCTACTATATTATGCTGAGCAATACAAGTTTCTCTTCCTTTGGGTAAATTCAGAAAAAAAGCAAACGCAGCAATAAACACACAGCTCTGATCAACACCTGCGGTGATCAGCAGACCCTCTAGCTTCCTGTTTCTGTGTTTAGCTGGTCACTGAGCATGAACTTGTTACTTCTTATGTGTGCTTGTAGCACTGTTACATTCCTATAAATATATTCTATTTCAGCTCATTTTAGCATTTGAACGTGTCATTTTGCTCCATCCTACTATATTATGCTGAGCAATACAAGTTTCTCTTCCTTTGGGTAAATTCAGAAAAAAAGCAAACGCAGCAATAAACAAAAAAGAAGGTCCTACTACAGTATGACAAAAATAGGCACAAAATGTTTTTTTTTTCGCAGTGAACGCTGTGTGGTAGTTATTGATAAAAAGCACATCAGTGGTTGAACATACTGTTGCAGCACATAGTGGTTAGTTTACAGTGTGTCTTCTCTCCACAGCCCATTAACCAAGGCTTCAGCATCAACGTCCCTCACATGTTCAACGTCCACAACTACAAGTCGCCCACCTTCTGTGACCACTGCGGCTCCCTGCTGTGGGGAATAGTAAGGCAGGGGCTGCACTGTAAAAGTAAGACCTGTTTCAGTGTTTCGCCCACATTGTGATGTCACATGTCCTAATTTGTCTTTTGCTGAGTGCATCTGTCTGTGTGGCTTCTCTTATCAGTCTGCAAAATGAATGTTCACATCCGCTGCAGAGGCAACGTGGCTCCTAGCTGCGGGGTCAACAGTGCGGAACTGGCCAGTAGGCTTGCAGAGATGGGTCTGCAGGCTGGAGGACTCACGAAACGCAACTCAGTGGTACACAGTTTACAGAATGTGTTTGACCAGTGGTTAATTTGACCAAAATGTGGCTTTTATCAACTTGTTTTAAGGTTAATCAAATTATGTATTTATTTTTGCACTGACAGGCCAAAAATGCAGATCAGATCAGGGTGCCCACTGAGAGGAGGGAGAGTAAGGACTCTCCACAGGCGCCTCGACTGGGGATCTCAGACTTCACGTTCCTTCAAGTCCTCGGCAAGGGTAGTTTTGGCAAGGTGGGAATGACGAGAGGAGAATGAGACGTGCTCTGTATTATAAAGTGCTGAACACTGAACAAAGAGGAAGAAGACAATGTGGAAATGTGATAGAGAGACATGTAATTCAGAAATATTTAAAGCAACTACAAGAATTATCTTTCTGTGTTGGCTTTGGTGTTGAAAAGCAGTAGTGTTTCTGCCACCACCAACTCCTTGTGTCATTGCTTTTCTCTGTGTTGAATCCTTTGAAATCACACATTTCCCTCCATATTTAAAAAGACTGGTGAATGCCTTTTCCACCTGTGCTCTTTTACTTTCTCCTTACCTTTTTTTGTTCAGCAGTCAATTTTTTTTTCTCTTAGTTGATCCTGTCCCAACATCAGCCACAAAATATAACACAATTCTGTAAAGGAAAATTGCCTCCTTTTTTGTTTTAACCAGCTTACCTACTACTCACTGCTAAACATTGCCTGGGGAAATGAAAACATAGCCCTGTCTGCTTTTTTGGCAGTTAATAATTTTGTCTGAAATAATGGGATCTAATGCTGGGAAAAGCATTAAGAATAATTATTAATGAAATTGTAAATCTTCTCCCTGACAGTCTGGCTTGTTCATGTAGTTCATATAGAACCATCACTTATAGACCGAGATTGTTTTATATCCAGTAAAAAACATTTTTGTAGCTGCTTTAATTACCTTTTTATTGTAGTTCTAGAGCAAATTTACTTCAATAGATCAACCTAAGCTGTTGTGATGGTGATGGTATAAGAATAACCCCAAATCTAGAAATACCTCTGTATCATTTATCTTACACTGTGCATTTTGTATGTGCAGGTGATGCTGGCGAGACTAAATGGCAAAGATCGGGTTTTCGCCGTCAAAGTGTTGAAGAAGGACATCATTTTACAGGATGATGATGTGGAGTGTACCATGACTGAAAAGAGGGTGCTGTCGCTGGCCTGCTGTCACCCCTACCTCACACAGCTGTACTGCTGTTTCCAGACACCGGTCAGTAAACATAATTTAGTTTGCTCAAGGGAGATGAACAAGTGCTGTTACTTGAAAATAGCACTGTGTAAATGAAAAGAGTGAAACTTTTCTGTAACATACTATAGCCCATTTAAATCGCTTATATAACAGTTTATTATGTTTATTGATACCATGAAATACACTGTTCCCTCCTATGCTTTTACCTTATGCTCTAAACACAACAGTGCTTTATTGGTATTACAATGCATACATGAGGTTCCTAACAGTGTTACGCAGCCCATTCATCTGGACCTCCATATATTTCTTTAGTTTCCTTTTAGAACCAATTGGTAAAGGACATTGATTTCTTTGATAAAGATGACACACTTAACACACTGGTGTGTATACAGTTAGTTTGAAGACTGGAAGTCGGAGACAGCATTGTAATAAGTACATTGGTCAGCAGGTGGCAGCAATTTCCAAGTGTTGTATCAGGAGAGTGCTTGAAAGGGTGAATGAGATGCAGTTGGCACAGAAGCTACACTCCTAATCTGCTTTTGTCGTTTTTAATCCTCATTGGCCTACTTCACCTGGGATCAAAATAGAGCAGCACAACTTGAAGAACTGACTCTGTGATACTGATCCCCTGACACTTAAACCCACAACCACAAAGGCGCCTTTGTTCCAGCATGGCACCTCATTGTCACTGTACAAGGTGCCTCGTCGCTCTTTTTCTGAGCAAGTTGTGACAATAAATTACTTAAACATTTCTTGTGAAAACACCTACGAAATGTTGTAGAGACTAATCTTGCATCCAGTGTAAACATTTCTCCAATGTGGTTTTTGAAAAGTGAGTAGGTATGGAAAGAGTTCTAAAGGAGATCGATAGGCGGGTATTGTTCTGGTGGAAGTGGAGTGGGCACATACTTGCTTATACCAAATAACGTGTCTTTGGAATTTCCCTGGACAGAGCAATTTATCATCAGCTGCTCATCCTAACCACTAAACAGCAAATTAAATTAAATCTTGCAGTGCCAGACATCTAGCTCACCAAGTTCACCAGGGTTTGGAAAGAGTCTTGCAACATAAATGAGTCCAAGTGAGGTTTGGAAATCCCAAAGGAACCATTCATTGGCTGTGAATTCTAAATGACCCCTGCAGGAAATGACTGTGATCTGTAGAAACTTGTGCAGGTAGAGATTTGGAATTTAGCAGGTTAGAAAATGGTACTTGGACCTTGGAGCTCAAATAATAATAATAATTTAACAAGTTTACTTATGTTCCACATACAAAATGGTTTAAATACATAAAACAAAGCAAAGCAATGAAAAACATGAAAAATTAGAAATATCAACACCAGCGTGACTAGAATTTAAATATATTTTACAAATGAATAAAGAAATACATACAAGGAAATGTTTTTGATTAAAATATTACAGTTCCAGATTTACAGCTGGACCACACACAGCGTTATGTCTGCTTTGCTTGTGCAGCATATAATTATTTAACATATTACATCTCTAAATACTAGACCACTGTAAACCACGGAGCAGTTAAACGGAGTCAGCTGTGGAGGAATGTCTCCATCACTTCAGGAAGCTTTATGAGCAGATCTGCACATAATGTTCTCCTTACAGTGTGTATTTTTTTCTGCAAGCTCTCATTTTCTAGATCACATGTTGACCATAGCCTGTAAGGACAGAAGAAGATTTATGGGTTTGTTAAGTATTTTCTTTGCCCCGTTGACTTTCAGCTCGGTTAGTTGCGCAGGAATCCATTAAGCAGACATGGGAGATGTATGGCAAGTGTCATCGTAAAAGCGATCTCAGCATGTCCACGGTCATGGTTTCTTGGACTGTGTAATAAAAAGGAGGCCTGTGTGAGGCTGCTGTGGTTTGCATGTGCACATGTAAATGTCATCTTGTTGTTTCCTCCTCAGGACCGGCTCTTCTTTGTGATGGAGTTTGTGAATGGTGGCGATCTGATGTTCCACATTCAAAAGTCCAGGAAGTTTGAAGAGCCAAGAGCACGTTTCTACACAGCAGAGATAACCTCGGCCCTCATGTTCCTGCACAGCAAAGGCATCATCTACAGGTCTGAACCAGAACCACTAGTAACAGCATGCTCTGCTGTGCCAAATAGAGTAGAACATATTGGTTCACAGAAAGGTCTCTTAAGCTTTATGTAATAGTCGGTGCTGTCTCTGCATTAAGTCTCAATCATAACTCGACATTGTGTCTTTTAACCCTCTGAACCTCAAGCTGTTTCCTGTCACATCTTACTCACTGAGGCCTTATTTTACTGTCATATACAATGGTCATACTCCTCTATAGAAAAAGAACATTCATGGTGAGGATTATTTACGATTCCACAAATCATATGGAAAAAAAAAAGAAAATAAACAAGTGTAATTTCTGTGATTATTATTGTATGCATTTGGCATAAGTATCTATATGCCAGTATAAGTAAAGGGTCTTCTACACATGGCTTGGTGATATAATAGGCCTATATTTAGATAGATATTCTTCATTGAAACTATATCCATGTGTTGCATATGTTTTCTCCATTGTCTCTATCAGCATGTAAAAAACACTGCATTACCTCAATATTTTTCAAGTGAAGCTGGAGGAACCCACAGTTTTATGAACACGGAGTATGAAGTATAAAAATTCAGGCTTTACCATGTGGTTATTTTATTAAGGCTATTTATTTATTGAATAACAAGAACATATGTTATAATTAAACGCCATTTTACACAATCTCTGTTTACTAGTTGGCTTAAGAATACACTCCTGGAAACATATTCAGGGTCAAATATTAGTTTTGGTTTTGAAGCTGCAAATTAACAACAGAGAACCTGAATTACAACTCTACAATTCATTTAGCAGACGCTTTTAACTAAAGCGACGTACTTGACATAGAGACATATTGAGAGTCAGTACAACACAAATTAGGATTACGAAAGACAATACAAGGATAAGCTTGAGTACATTAGGGGATAAGGTCTCCTCTTAAAGGTCTCCTCTTTTGCTAGTTGAGTAAAGTGAGTGTGGGGGTTTGTGGACCTGAGTAAGGGAGTATAGGTAGGCAGGAGCTGAGCCAGTGGCGTTTTTGTAGGCAAGACACAGGGTTTTGAATTTGATGCGGGCAGCGACAGGGAGCCCGTGTAGGGAGATGAGCAGAAGAGTGATTTGTGCTCTCTTGGGCTGGTTGAAGACCAGACAAGCTCCTACGTTCTGGATCATCTGCAGTGACTTGAAAGTGCATGCAGGAAGACCTGCCAGTTGAGAGTTACAGTATTACAAAAGTCAGATTTGTCCACCTTTAAAAGAGTGAAATAAAATCTCTTCTTTTAAGATGGATGTTTAACTATTATTTCCTCACTTTCCGTTTCAGTGGAAACGTCAGTGCTGATTTTGAATCCATCAGTCACATAATGTGTTTGCCCCTGTGGCTTCATCCCAGCTTCCCCTCAAACTGCTGTTATGCCTTAATGTTTTTTTTTTCCATTGATATTCTCCAAGCAGCACTTGCAACAGAGTTTGCAGGCAGATACTTGAGCTGTGCCTCTGAATGTCCATTATCGACTTTATTTTCCTTTAAGGCCCATATCCTATAATAACACAAAGCAGTAATTACTGCAGCCACTCCAGCACAATTTAAATTTGCTGTGCACTTTGGATAATTTAATTTGATATTCTGATTTGTAGAATTGTAATTTGTATCCAATGTGGGATATTATATTACAGTGTATTCTATGAGGCCTTTTGAGGAGGATACAAGCCGGCAGTAGGGTGGCATTGCACCCTGCCAGTACATGATGATAAGGAAGGGGGCATCATGTGAGCTAAATCCTGAGTTATATTTAGTGGTCCAAGTGTTCTGTGTCAGCCTGCACCACATAGCATGACTTTGAGTTGAAGAAGCCACAAGCAGTTTGCATGCTACAACTAAAATAACAAGCCAAAGAGCAGCTTACGAATCAGGCCAGTGTAAGGCGAGCAGAGCTCATGTTGTTTTCTTTTAAATAGGACTGTCCTCTCAGTCACTGTGTTGTGTAATATCATGTCTTCGACTTATAGTGGGTCATCTAGATGTCCAGCTAGTTATGCACTCTCTAGCTTTATGTGACTTTATGCTTTGAAACTTCTTAGTTGATTCTGCAGCATGTTTCCCGTAAGTGTCCTCCTCAAAAAATAAGTTAAAATGCTTTTGTAATACATGATATCAAATATATCTTGTTTTGTACTAGCTGTCCAAAGTCAGACTGGCTGACTCTTAACAATTGTTTCGTGAGGAGAGTCTACAGGAGGGAAACACAGTATCACGAACAGCTGCTCAGTGTCATGCAAGCATTACAAAAGCCCTGTTATAAACACAGCCTTTCTAAAACTGATATATGTTGACTTGGGACAGTGCCAGAGAGGTGTTGTGTTGTTTTTTCTGTCCCCGCCAATACACCAATTGAAACATATTAGGAGGGAATAAAATTTTTAAAACAATGGATTTGAAAAAAAATAATAATAATAATTTCATTAGTATTTGTTTTAATAGCACTGTCTTGCTTAACTGCTTAATTGTGGCTAGGATCCCAGTGTTATAACCTTGAGTTGATTTGTGTTTGTATTGATTTTAAAAGACTGTGGCAGGTTGTCCAGGCACAGTCTTGCCCTTGAACCACAGAAAAAAGTGTCACCCTAT
>JAOWBC010000248.1:12252512-12269572 GCA_028566105.1 Hypoplectrus providencianus | reverse complement strand
AAATAACCAAAACCATCTCTCAGCCAGGGCTGGTGAGACGTGTTGCTAATGTTTCAATAATATTTTTATTCTGAGCACTGCAGAAAATATCACAGAACAATCCTCATTAGTTTTCCAACTTTGTAATTCAAACTGTATTTAATTCTCTTTACATCACTATATAGAATACCACCCGAGAATTGCACAATATGCTGTAAAATTGTGAACAATCTGTGCAGTCCAGTGGGGTGAGGTGAAGCGAATCCACGTAGAAGCTCGCTTTCTACTTTCAGTGCTGTGTGGCAGCTAATTACATTAAAACAATACACCATAGATTTTGGAAATAATAATTTTTTTTTATATATATTTTATATTTTTACAAAAACACTAAAATCTTTTCTGGTCATAAAGGGAACTAGAGGGGTTACATGAGTTACATGTCTGTTTCGTAAATGTGGCCCTGGAAGAAAGCCAAAGACTGCATAATTCTGTTAAAGTTTATTAGTTATTTATTTTTGGTGAGGAAGGTGTAGCCTATATTTGCTGTTTTAAGAGGACTTATTAGCACATGGGTGCACCAGACATGTGTGTCTGGTTATAGACAAACAGCATGCCCCACCATCTTTCCTGTTTGTTATTTTGTGTAGACCAGGTCCACTTTGGACCCCATTCAATAACCCATCCCCCAAGGTGGACTCAAAAGCACAGTGGTGATTGTCCTTTGCCCCCTCTGGCACTATGGAACACTTAAGAAAACATGTCTATGTAATAGACATGTCTAATAACATGAATAAATAGAAATCTAAACATAAAGAATGCCTAGAACAAAGCACACTGGAAGAATATGATGGGGTATTATTGTAAAACTAAAACATATATAAATGTTGCTCTAATACGTATGATCATGTTGTGTTCAGTTTTGGTCTCATAGTTAAATCAAACACTAACTTTAGTACAAAAATGCACTTTATTTTTATTAGGTCTGTAGTGGGCTTTTTTTGTGCGCGTCCTCAACGGAGAAGGCATGTGACTGCGCGTCCCCGCGGAGGCAGGGGGAGGAGGAGCGCCTCTCCGGTGCAACATTGTCTCGGCAAGTAACCCCTCTCCAGCGTGGCACCGTCTGTGAAGAAGAGTAGATGAGTGGGCTGTTTTTAGTGGATGAAAGCGTGATTTCTTTGCCGAATTATACAAAGTGAGAACTCGTATGCAAATCGCTTGAGGATTAACCGGCCTATATCTTTGAATAATCGCGTAATTTTGGTTGATTCTCAACGGGCCCGGATACAGCTCAATACCGAGAGAGAGGCTCAACTCAGGTCCTTTCGTCCTGACATGGACACAGGAATTGTACCAGAAAAGAAAAGGTAAGCAATGCTAACCCTTGATACGCAGCAGGCTATGTTGTTGTTACTACGACGACTTAAGTAGTTTGGTCGTCGACTGTGATTCAATAGCTACCCTTGGTTTGACATTATGTGCTTTATTTCAAGGTTAACTGCTAGTTGAGCGTGTTTGTTCGAGAAAAGCGTTTGCTAGCGACGCTATTATCTTTAGCAAGCTGCTAACCTAGCTAACACTAGCTAGCTGTCTGTGTGAACCTCCCGTCGAACTGTTGGCGTTAAACTGTATATTTACCATTACCAACTAAACAGAAACTAGTTGATGGAGAACACTATATCTGTTTATATTGATCAAATCATACTTTTATGTTAATTCAGCTAACAACGCTCACGTTACGTTTTTGCTTTTTGATCTGTATTGACACATCTGAAACACAACAATAGCCTTATGTACCCTTGCTGTCAATGTAGCACATAGCTTTATACCCTATTAATAGTGCATCTCTGGTGGTGTACTGTATGCGTGTGATTTGCCAGACTTGATAGTGAGTGAAAAGCTGCCAGAGGTCGTGTGAGCAGTGCTAAAGAATTGTGTGAGGTTGCTGATGAAATATTTAGGTTTTAGTGAAGATGGTTGGAATTTCTCTTCAGTAAACTAAAATTTTATTAAGAAATGTATTAATAATTTATAAATACTTGTGAAATTATGTGAAGATTGATCAATTGTGGCATTTAAAACCACTTTTCTTTCAACTTAACTTGATGTCACTAACTTCTTAATCATCAGCCAAGTGCCACACTATTATCTTTATAGGCAACAAAGTCTGTGCTACAGAAGATACTTTGTTAATTAAACATCAATTGGAGGTTTATCAATTTAAATTGAGTGAGAATGTCTCAGGAATCTTTGCTAATTTACCATATAAGGCAGGGTGCAGATCAAAAGCTGGTTCTGCACCAGTAACTGATGAGGGTTGTAGCTGAAAATGTTTTTATTTAAATATTTTTTTCATAAATGCATTCTTTTTTATTGCTGCACAATATGTCAGTAATGCCCTGCCATACATGACAATATAGTTGAATATCGAGATAATACTTGTTATGAATAGATATCTAAGTGTAATCATTATATTTATCAAAACCACAAAGCCAAAAAAAAGTGCACTTACACTTACTTACTTACAGTGCACTTCTAAATTTTCATATTTTGAAATTACTCTGAAATTTTAACAATGTTTTTACTCTATATCTTGTATGTGAATATTGTGATGCAGCCCTCATCTTTTGATAACCCTTTCTTTTTGCCAAAAACTGCTGAAAATAAGTGAAGCAGTGTATTACTAAGTATACACACTTAGTCTGATCAACAGGCAAAGCCCCAAATACTCAAGTTATAGTTATGTTTTTTATTTGCTAATAGATTTAAATTATTTTAGTGTCAGGAAAAGATAATGACAGGCTAAATGTAATGTAATGTGTATCTTACCTGAGTGGTATTTCCTGACATACTTAAGTGGAATAACTGACTGTAGAATAGGAATGATTAACCTTTGCATACGGAAGCTCTGCATCCTGTAGATTACTGATGACACGCTAACTATCCAAACCTATGTTCAATCTTCTGTGTGGAGAGCTTGATTCTTGCCACTTAAGAGTCTGGTATGGGTTTAAATTTAATGTTCAGATCCATATGAAAGCTGATATTCTGCTAGTTGAATGTACCTCTGGGTTTTTGACGAACAAAACAAGACATTTTTCGCCTCATTTTATCACCTTGGACTGGTATAGACATGCCGCTATTTTCCATAATTTTCTATACTAAATAATAAAAAAACAATAAACAGGTTAGTCAAGATAATTAAAAAAAATAAGTAGTTGCAACCCCAGTAGTATTCCCGAGCTAATTGGCATGGAAAAGTCATTTTCCAACCTGCTGAAATCCCACTGAGCTGTTAACAGCATTTGACAGTTGTTGGTGTCAAAATATAGAAGGCTGTGCCAAAATAGTTTAGTGGTACTGTATATGTAAACCGCTATGCTTCCTAGTTAATTATTTGGTCTGCAGTTCCTGTTCTTTTGGTTTGCAGTAGCTGCCTGTGTGAGGATGTGTTGTTGTTTTTAGACTGCATCCATTTGCCCATGGGCTTTTCTCATTCTCTGCCAATTAAAAAAAAAAAGTCAGAGATAAAAAGGTAACATCCTGTTTAGTTTAAGTAAATGTATATATATATTTTTTTTTTATCTCAGAATCTCAACCAAGCTGTGACCTGGGTTGATGCATTTTTGTTGCTGTCTGTGAGTTGCCTTGGTATTATTTCTGTCTCATCTCTTAATCACCAGAGTTTGACGTCAATAGGAGGGGCCAAATGTGTGTAGCGATTCACTGCCTGGCAATTAGCAGGTTGCCCTGCTTTCAACTTGTAAGCCTGCTAGTTAGGACTTGAAAATAAAAGTGGGTTGCTGTTTCAGTCTGTTTATCAGACTGTTCAATCACTTTTCTCTGTGGAGGATTATCAAATCTGATCGGGTGAGCATGTTACTGTTTTGACAGCAAGGTATTATCAATGAAAACTAGCAGTTTAAATTTGCTAGGCTGTGATTGTGAGTACTAATTGTTTGTGCAGGAAATAAAGTCTTTACTAGACGAAGTTCCCATGAAGCACATCATATCAGAAAGCATTTGCAGAGGGTTAAGTTGTGTAATAAGATATCAAATTCCACATTATTTATGTCAAGGTTATTTATGTAAACTCAAAATGGCTTTGACAGAGACTCCCTGGAAAACAATATAAGGAAGGAAGCATGCAAACAATATCCACAAATGTACATTCTTAAGTTATTGCTCAATAAGCACTATTATAATCATTTGTATTTCTAGTCTTTCAGTGACGTTAGCTTGTTAGTAAGATATATTTAGTCTCTGATTCCAAACATGTTGGAGCACAGTGTCAAATGTAAACATAAACAGTATGCATCAATATCATAGTTCAGAGTGTATATTTACTAAAACAAAAATTTATGTTTGAATGTGAAATATACTGTGTTGGCACAATTTTTCAAGTGATTACATGTCAAAGGGATCACATTTTGTTTTATTTATGTTAGGTTCGTAGTTTAAGTGAGAATATTTGATATGATAATTTCATAACTAAAACTAAATAGAAACCATTGCTTCAATGATTGATTCATTTAGTAGCTGAATACAAGTACATTTCTTACATCACCCCCACTGAACCATTATATTGAACTGTAACTCTGTTATTCCTTTTTAGTAGTTTGCAGGGTGACATTTAATCTTCCACTGAAGTTTAAAGCTTGCTTGTGATGTGCTCTATATATCATACTTAGGAATTTAGGGATGACCCCTACCATGCTGCTTCCAAAAATGTAGTTTCAAGTAAAAATATTGTGCCATGGTTTCATTTTTCTTAGGACAGTTGAATTTGCAGTGTCGTTTTACTTTTCTTCCCATATTGGGTGAAGGTTTCCGTTGTAGGGTTTCCCTGACTGTATTATATAATAGATAAGACTGTTTACAGTCACATTAAACAGGACTGACAGATAGTGAGGACATTTCTCTGGCAGCATAGGTCATCCCCTAGTTACAATATACACAAGCAACTCCAGTAGCATTGGTGAGAGGATTTTTATTGGAATGTACACTGGTTTGTTTTCCCATTAATCTTCAGTTCACTTGTTCTGTTTCTGTTAATGACTCCAATTTGGTTTACATAATAGCACTCATTCCTATCAGTAGAATAAACGTATCCAATTAACTTTGTGAAAGTGGAATTGCGATTGTGTATGCAGTGAGGCATATCAAGTGAGGACTGCTGGGCATGCACCATGTGCATTAATTCAGTTATGTAATGATGCCCTCTGTGCTAGCCTTTGTTTTAACATCAAGGGGACTGTTCTATTTTTGTTACATATTTTCATATAAAAGAATAAAGCCATTTTATTTTTCCTTGTGTAAGGGGATGATCTTTTTATGTAATTTACCCAAAGTGTTTGTATAAGACAGTTTTGTCAAAGGCTTTATTCTTTAAAGATGGAACCTGTAGAAAAAAAAGGGTTATGCTTTCAACATAGTCTATTTTTTAACTTCAAATAACTACCCTATTTTGCCTACTGAAATCCTTTGGAATAGTAGTATGCAGTGGCTCAGACACATTACTGGGTGCTGTTTTGAGTGTAGGCTTGGTAAATATCCTCTTCTGTATTGTAACCCTCTATTCAGAGAGGGTGTAATACAGTAGAAAATTTGAATAGGATTTGCATAAAGCCATATAATCCAGTGGGGTGCAGCCACTACTGACGAACAGAAAAATGTATCCTGGCTTGTATTAATCAATCATCCAACCTCCAGTTGGACCACAGTAGACTTGCAGAATGGCACTCAGAGCGCAGACCACAGCCATTGGTGCATTCACATGCTCCTTCAATTTGTGTATCTTACTCATGATGTGGACAAAATTAAATCGTTCATTCTCTGGCCTATGCTACACCCTTCAACCAAGTTACATGAAATTTGGGTCAATAGTTTTTCGTAATCCGTCGGACGGGCAAACATCTGGACAGACCGCTCTGAAAACATAACCTCCTTGGCCGAGGTACAATAGTGTACAAACATTCAGAGGTCTTTGCGAGTATCTACGCAAAGCATTATCTTGTTAATCACTTGTGATAAATTCACCCAGTGTAGGTTGGAGGTGATGTGTTTGCTAAAAGTCAGAAAAACATGTGTGTTGATAAAACACAAAAGTTGTTGCATAACTCTTTCATTATGTCCAGATATTTTGGCTAGGTCCTCTGTGTTTGACAGAAGATATTGTAAATATTTATCAGTGGTATTAGCAAACGTGAATCAACTGTAATGCAGTCTGGCCATGTTTATGTTACATTACACACAAGCATTTTTTTTTTCAGGGGGGTGGTGGTGGTGTAGGTTTAGTCTCGATGTACCTCTCAGTATCTGTGGGCATTGTTCTGAAAGGGGACTTGAGTAAGGAAGGAAAGAATATCTAATTTATTTATTCATTAAAAATGACTTGTATTTTTTTTTTTTTCCATTTTTGTTGTAATACCCACTCCTAGTGCCCTGGTAGTGCTATGTGCAACTCTGTAGGAAGGCATCTGACCAACTGCCTTAAACAAAATCCTCATGTGTTTGTTAGACTTACATTATTGTATTGTCATGTCAGTGCTTTGGTTGTAACTCAACACTCAGACTTTTGTACCCCAGATGAGTTTTTTTGTAGTCTGAAGTGGATGGAAAATTTTGGTCTAAAACCAAAAGCACTTCCTCCCCGTGTCTACTCAATGAAAATGTAGTCTGCAACCCTGCCAAGTGATTTGATATGCATTAGACTGACTTTAGTCAGCTGGTCAGGTCTTTCTTCTTGTTAGAGTGCTTTAAATAACAACATGGCCTTTGTCAATGCTATATGCATAGCAGCTCAATTTCAATTAGGTGTTCATTTCAAAGCCAAGGTCTTTTGGAGTGCCTTCTATTTTGTTTTGATGCTGCTCCAGTGTCATCTAAATGCATTTGAGGTCATAAGGTTGTGGTTGTGAGAGAGAGGTAATGGCACAAAGTCAGCAGCAGTCAGGTTGACTATTGCAATTATGTTGCACATGTAGCCAGTCTATTAATGGTCAGCTCATGGGAGTTGCATGCACCAATATAAATAAAACTCATACAAGTGCTTAGCCTGTAGGCCCAGGCTTTTTCATTGTGACAAGTAGATAAAATGATGTGAACAATTTAACAGTGACTTGCACAAGTCATTGTGCCCTTTAGGTTTGCTGTTCTTTGTCATCACTCAAGACTGTCAGGTCTTAAGCTCTTGTTTACAGTTTTGTAAGAGTCCATTAGCCAGACTTTGGAAAACTGCCCGATAACTGCTCGATTGAATATGAAGCTAATACAAGCCGTAAAATTTGTGATGTATGGTAATGTCAAAAAAGAAGAAAAGGAGAAAATATGACTCTCTATATATCCATGTTTGTTTGGCCTGATATTTGAAAGTGTCACTCACTCTGTATTTGCTCTGTGTGTTAGTGTCAGTATTATCATTCTCCTTTGTGTAGATCCAGTCAGCCAGACTCGTAAATGTCAAGATGATTGGTGTCCCAACTTGGCTGCGCACCAAGAGAAAGACAGGACAAACCTTACCCTGCCACCCAGCCAATCACTCTGAGGGGGCGTACTCCGTTACATTTGGTCAGCAGCCAGCAGGACAGTTGCAGATAGTCTTGTATGTAAATGTGTCTGACAGGGGTCCAGACGGCAGCTTGACTGTGAGTTTGCTTGTTGCAGACTCCAGCTGCAGCATCCTCTCTAGTGACTTGATCTGTGGCTGACCAGACTCTGTACACGCACCCAGTCTGGAAGGAGGAATGTCAGCTTTTGTGGTGTGCATAGTTGGATCAAAACCAGTTTGTGGCCAAGCTGTGTCTGACCCACCACCTGTCTCCCGCAGGGTGAGCTCGGAGCGGAGGAAGGAGAAGTCCAGGGATGCGGCGCGATGTCGGCGTGGGAAGGAGTCAGAGGTGTTCTACGAGCTGGCACAGCAGCTGCCCCTGCCCCACAGCGTCAGCTCCGGCCTGGACAAGGCCTCGATAATGAGGCTCATCATCAGCTACTTGCGCATGAGAAAACTGCTCAGCACCGGTCAGTTTTTTTCACTTGTATTCTTGAATGCCAAAGATCTCTCTTGTGCAGAAATGTTAAATATTATTATTAGCTTGGGGATTTATCTTTTTTTTTATTATTATTATTATTTTATAAAGGTGCCAGATACTACCATGACATAATTTGCTTACTTTCACTTTGATAATCCATAATTGAAATAAGTTAAAGGATCTTTTGGTGGGCAAAAATGACACTAGACAGAGTGAAAGAAAAAGTGAACACAGTTTTAGAGGCAGAAGAAAACAGCAATAAGTGATTAAACACAGTCAGCCACTTAAAGAAATTGATTCTGGCATATACAGATATAGATTTCTTTGCAGACATGCCAGTGTGTATGTGGAGTGTGTTGCCTGCGCATTGCAGTGCCCAGCAAACATGTTCTTCTGACAATGAAGATTTCTCATGTCAATTTTCACTTGATTTGTTTACTTTCCCTACCTTCTTTTATCTCATCTTCTCTCCTCCTGCCTGCGTTATCTCCTGCAGATGAGCCAATGGCAGAGGAGGAAACAGAGCTTGATATGCAGCTAAATGGCTCCTACCTAAAAGCTTTGGAGGGCTTTCTCATGGTGTTATCTGAAGACGGAGATATGATCTATCTCTCCGAGAATGTCAACAAGTGCCTCGGGCTGGCACAGGTTGGTCTAATTTAAAGACACTGGAGAGAAAAGTGCATGCAGTGAGACTGATAGGAAACGAGTCAGAAGCAGAAAATGAATTATGGCAACTGTGTTAACAGATAATGCACAAGAAAAAGACTTATATGCATATAACTTTTATTGTAGAAGGTAAGCAGTTATCATGAACATTGTTAGAATATCATCATTTGACTAGAACATTTCAAAACAACTGTCCTTTGCAATTTCAATGTCAAATATATGTTTTCGGTTAAAAAATGAAATCATGACATCACTTGTTAGAAGTTGCCTCTACTCACTACAAAATTAAACATGTGCATGCCCCATGTCTATGTGGGAAAATAACTTACACTCTATTATCCCACTTTCTGCTGTAGTTTGACCTGACTGGACACAGTGTGTTTGACTTCATACATCCCTGTGACCATGAGGAGCTGAGGGAGATGCTTGTCCACAAAACAGGTGAGGAACAACAGTGAGTAGTATTGCTTTATGGAACCTCACTAATGGACAGAAACAAGTAAACACAGGCATTCTGTCAGTTCTGCCAGCACTAAACATCACTTTGTATTTGGCAGATTCAGACCAGCAGGCTGTTAGAAAATATTTTACTGTACCACTTCAGTAGTGACCTCAGGACTGAAGTGGGACAGAGTTTTCTCTTGAATGACCTTTAACCAGCATTATCACTGGAACAACCCGCTACATAACTGGTACTTTTCCAGTTTTGCTTGCACAACACAGTTTAGCCTTACTTCGTGTCAGTAGACTGCATTTGGTTAATTCCAATGAGTTCATCTCAATTTTCTTTTTCTTCAGTTCTTCTCTCTGAAACGTGCACCATAACATCATTTTGTGCATGGCAGCCCAAGTTTGCTTGTCTGCTATGCACATTAGTGCCATGTGATATCAGTTAAAACGGCTGTTGGCTCCACTTCCTTTATTCAACTTGCTATAGCTGACCACAGTTTCATGTGTTCTCATAAATGCAAATGAGAGCTGTTGGCGGTTGGTTACAACTAAAAGGTGAAAAGAAAGTGAAATGGAGGTAACTAACAACTCCTTTGTTTGTGTGGATTCAGGCTCCAAAAAGACCAAGGAACCAAACACAGAGCGCAGCTTCTTCCTCCGAATGAAATGCACTCTCACAAGCAGGGGCCGCACTGTCAACGTCAAGTCAGCTACATGGAAGGTAGGTCATAGGGAGTCAGTGGAGAAATGCTCTGTCAGACACGTTTCAGAAACACTACAGTTAACATCCATGTATTATCACTGTTGCACTTTTAACATGGCCGGTATGCTTAACAATAGGGATGCTGCTGAGGACAGATAAAATAAAGACAACTCATTATTATATTCTATTATTATATTCTCATCATTGAGGTTAGCGTTAGAGTTAACAGTTGCAGTCCTCACAGTTGACCTCTGAACCCTGAACTAATACTCAGAAATTGACATGAATGGCTTCTTTCAAGGTTGTAGGGCCTGTCAAATCACAAGACTGTATGATGACGGGTTTGTGTTTGTTGCCACTTCCTACTCGCAAGTCTACAGACTTTTAAGTAGGCAACTTTGTTGATATCATGATGTTTTAGCATTTACATATTTTTTAAATGTGTTGATACAGAAGTTCAATCTGAGTAACATTCAGTGAAGCGTTAAAAAACTACTGAGCTCAAATGCATGAAGGAAAATAGAAACAAATTGCATCATAGTGAAATTCTGAATCAGCAGTAATCCAATTAAGTAATGGTCAAAGGAAAATGGACCATCATGTGAGTCTTAACACAAATCAAAAGATCAGTCTGTGAATGACAGTGTTTGGATAAAAGACACCTGCATTAGATGTTGCCATTACTTGAATAGGTTATGAACTTGAGACAATAGGAGCATCAAAACTTAGTCCTCAAATAATAAACCAACCAAATGTAATGGATTTCTAACTTCATTTTGTGAATTTAAAGATAATTTATGTGTAAAACGGAATCACAGAAATGCTCGTCTCCACAAACATGATAAAAAAGGCGGTTTTCTCTCAAAGTATAGTATAGAATAATTGGAAATGATCAGTATGTTTAGGCTAAATGTAATTTTATTATATCCTGGCTGAGGACATTTTTTGCCATTCAAAGAAAGAATTTTGAAGGGAAAAAAAATCTCATGCTGCAAAAGCAGTTAAGTTATCAACAGCAACCCACATGCCCAAATCTTTTTTGTAATTTGAAAGCGAGTACATGCATTTATTTGAATTAAATATGACGTTTGCCCTGTTGTTGGTCTTCAGGTGCTTCACTGCTCAGGTCATGTTCGTGTATATGACATCAAAGCAGAGGACACTCCCAATGGGCACAACGAGGCACCTGCCCCCTACCTGGTTTTGATCTGTGACCCCATCCAACACCCCTCCAACATTGAGGTCCCTCTGGACACAAAGACCTTCCTCAGCCGCCACACAATGGACATGAAGTTCACGTATTGTGACGAGAGGTGAGTTTGCTCATCTGAGTGAATATCAATAAGGTTAACATGGATCAATACAGGGACCTGAGCCAGCTGTGTGGTATTTTTTAGTCTATTATTCCCAAAGCTTTAACGAGCATAGTCACACAGAGCCACCTAGTGTTCATTGTAGATACTACAGCAGCCCAGTCTGCATGTCCATCTAAAATCAAAATTTTTCTCCCTTGCCCAGGATCACTGAGCTCATGGGTTATAATCCAGATGACCTTTTGAATCGTTCTGTGTATGAGTACTATCATGCTATGGACTCAGACCATCTTACCAAGACTCACCACAACTGTAAGCATAAACAACATCAGTGCATTTAATAAACACTTGTTTTTACATGTATTTTTTAAACACTTTTAACAAATGTGTAATTGTGCCTTTTCTGCCTTCCACACTTTCAGTGTTTGCAAAGGGCCAGGTCAGCACAGGCCAGTACCGAATGTTGGCAAAGAGAGGAGGCTATGTGTGGGTGGAAACCCAAGCCACAGTCATCTACAACAACAAGAACTCCCAGCCACAGTGTGTTGTTTGCGTCAACTTTGTGCTCAGGTAACATGAAGTCTCTTAAATGAGAATTTTCAGACAAGGGTGGGAAACAGCTTGTTGTGTGTTTGGGTGAAGTGAGATGACTTGTACAAAAAGATCTACATCTTTTAAAGTGTGCTCCCATCAGTCTTATGGCTGCATAACTATGTTACAGTGGCATCCAGGAGGAGAAGCTGATCTTGTCTCTGGAGCAGATTGAGGATGTGAAGCCAGTGAAGGAGGAGCAACAGGAGGAAGAAAAGGCTGCGATTGAGAGCAGCAAGCCTGACATGTCTCCAACACTACTCAAGGTGGAGGAGAAGGTCCCAGAGCTGGATGTGATCAAACTGTTCACTCAGAAGATGGACGCCAAGCCTCTGGTTAGCCTGTATGACCAGCTGAAGGAAGAACCAGAGGCCCTCACCCTGCTGGCCCCAGCTGCTGGAGATGCAATCATCTCCCTGGACTTCAGCTGCCCCGGTTTGTGGTCTCATATACAGAGCCTTCTAAACAGTGGAAATCAAATGTATACCCTGGGTGATTATTGACCACTCTGACCCCCCTCTGTGTTCTCTAACAGATTCAGAGATCCAGCTGCTGACAGAGGTCCCCCTCTACAATGATGTGATGCTCCCCTCTACCAGTGAGAAACTGGCTCTGCCTCTTTCCCCTCTGCCACCAAGCGGGCCTCTGCATGTCACCACTACCAGCTCCGAAAATGTTAAAGCTGAGAGATTTGCTCCAGCTCCGTCCACCACATCAACAAGCCACAGCTCCTCAGAGGTCAGACAGAGTCGAGTGTTGTTGTTTTTTGGCTTCAATGATTAATCATTTTATTGACGTCATAAGCATGGAATGACTTTTGACTTTTCCTTAGGCTGACAGCTCGCTGGACTTTTGTTTCCCAATGGATTCAGAGATGAGCTCAGATTTCAAACTAGACTTGGTGGAGAAATTGTTTGCAATTGATACAGAACCCAAGACCCCTTTCACAAGACAGGTAATAATGCCATGATGTTGATTTCACTGCATTTGGATCTTTTTAAAAGTTAATCTAATAAAATAAAAGATTCTCTGTATTTTCATTTATTGGTCCCTTTTTCTCCCCTTAAGGCAATGGAAGATTTAGACCTGGAGATGTTAGCTCCCTACATCCCCATGGATGACGACTTCCAGCTGCGCAGTCTGACCCCAGACGAGACTTTATCCTGTGGACCAGTCAAATCCCTGGAGACTTCTCCCAACCACGTCACCCAGGACATTCACAGCTATCCCAGCTCCCCATTCAGCGCACCAGGCAGTCGCACAGCTTCCCCAGCACCACTTAACTCCTCTGATCCTGCCACAAGCATTGCTAAGAGGTAAAGACTCCAGAAGGCTCAATATCTTTGGCTTTATCATAATGCTTTTTGCTTAACGAAAGGTAAGCTCATCAGCATTGCTGTGCTGCAGGACCCCACAGCTGGACAAAGAAGTCTCGCTTAGGACCCTGGCTGCTCAGAACGCACAGCGCAAAAGAAAACTGGGTGAAATAAGAGAAAAGATTGAACAGGTATGTTCTCAAAATCAAAGCTAATTTTGTATGGATTTTCATATTTGCAGACATAGAGTTTGAGTGTCTGTATTTGATTATTCTCCCAGGGAACGTTGCCCCAGGAACAAGAGGAGCAGGGCAAAAAGCTGAAAGCCTCAGAGTCAGGAACAACCAGGACCATACTTCTGCTGCCTTCAGGTTAATAAACTACATCTCTCATTCTTATTGAAATATTTGCAGGAAAGTGTTGGGATGCTGTAAAAAAATTCCAAACATTGCTCTGAACCAAGATACTGAATTTTACCACAAGGTTCACTTGACTCAGCAGGTACTGACCCATAGACTATGAATCTGGGATCAGTGCACAAGTTCAGACACTTATATTACACCTTTCTTCTTTAATGCTAACACGATCATAAGTTGTTGGTGTCTTTGTCTTTCTTAGATGTGGCGAGTCGTCTGCTGGGCAGCACATCAGAGGGCACCAGTTCCCTTTTCTCCCTGCCACAGCTCACCCGCTACGATTGCGAGGTCAACGCCCCCCTGCAGGGTCGTCAGTACCTGCTGCAGGGAGAGGAGCTGCTGCGCGCTCTGGACCACGTCAATTGAGTCAATGCTTAGCCTGCTCACTGCTGGACTAGACTGGACACTACAATTTCTCCCTCCTATTGTCGCTCCTCTCCAAGACCCCTAAACCTCCCCCCCCCACTGCCCTTTATTTATGTATCCGTATGAGTTTGACTATAGTCTGGCTGCTGTTTGTGCACCTCATGTGATATCTGCAGCATTCCACCGTGACAAACACCATAGCAGCATTTGGGTTTTGGTGCAAGGGATTCAGGCATCATGAGATGTCCAATTGTTGTTTTTTGTTTTTTTCTCTCTTCCGGGGAGTCTCTCAGCACACAATGCCTCGACAGATGACCCTTTTCCAGCAGGTCACCACAGACCCTGGCGCTACTGCCAGTAGTGTATTGTAAGCTTCAGTCGCACAATTTATATTTTCTTAAAAAGAAAAATATTACCAGCAATATATATTAAGCCTTTTTAAAGTCGTTTTAATGGGATTTGAACAATTTTATTTTTCCTCCCATACTTGTATGTTGTAGTACTTGTACCTAACAAGATGTCTTTAGTCCAGAACATATTGTTTAAATGTGGTGGTTTGAATGTTCTCTCCATTTAATAGCTATCAGTCTTTGAGGTAAACGCATTTAATTGTGTAGCAGTCCAGTACATGTCACTTTATTATTTTACTATAAGTGTGTGTTACTGTGCATATACCAGGGAAAATTTTATTTACTCAGTATGGCTTCACAGCTTTGACTCTCTCTCTCAAAACGAGACCCAAGAGTTAGCGTTTCACTTTTTTTTTCCTGTTTTCTTCTAATCATGGAGGGTTAGAAACATGAAGGTGAATTCTTGTTTTTGGTTTTCGCTGTCCGTGACATACACAAAACAGTCAGTTAAAATAAGTGAAATATTCATATTTTACTTGTGTGATTTTGTCATCAGGTAGCAGTCGTGAGTTGTCAAACTTCTTTGCTCAATTAAATGGTAGTCAGTTAAATACCATTGATCCATGTCATACTGTTGGGTCTATCATGCTTCTTGTTGCCGTCTAACATTAAATGGCTTTAATAAAGTTAACTTGTTTCAAGTTTCATTAACTGTTTACAAATTCTGGAGGATCATGTACTGTAAAAACAATTCATGACTAAAGTCACTTAAAAATAATTTGAGGTAGAAAACGTTTTATCTCAGAGAAATGTTAGAGTAAATACTTGACAGTTTATCCATTTAAGTCTTCAGGTGCTGACAAGTTTATGATAATGTTTAAATCATGATGCAGATAACCGCCTTGAAGAAACACCTCGTCAGAGGAAAAAAAAAAGCTGGGAAATACTTATTTCCACACACTTGTTGCTTTAATTTCCTCTGCAGTATCATCAAAAACTTTACAAAAATCATCAAATATGTAAATAAACGGGTGACTTAACTGTCACTCTGTGAACTCTGGAGTCATTTGCAGTCGAATCAAGTCTTGTCCTCTCTGGACCACCATGGTGATATTGTCACTGCTGCGGACGGCCTGGTAAATCTCCTCCGAGGTGTTCACATTTGCTCCGTTAATCTGCAACACGATGTCTCCTGGTAGCATGCCAGCTCTGAAACAAGGTCGACAGAACTGGTCAATATAGAGATTAAAATCATTTGATATGAATAATCATTTACTTACAAATATGTTTTTTTTTATTTAACTATACTGAATAATACTTATCAAAAAATGCTTTTATGTATATATATTTAAATAAATTTGATTAAAATATATTGAATAAATAGATCAAATAAAATCACCTATTTTGTAGTGTTTTATCCATTCCAAAACCTACCAAAGGCTAATTGCATTTCCAATACACAAAAAATAACGAATGAGATCAAATATGTTGTGGTGCACTGCCACTTCATACTGAAAATAAAACTTAATTCAAATTTAAAATATATTCAGTAAAAAAAAAAATGAACCAAATAATCATGCTCCCACAACCTACTAGAAACATCTGAACAGAAATCTAAAATTTTGGGTGAAAAAAAAAAGAACACATTCCAGTCAAGTTCAGCAAAAAATAGACTGAAGGAAAAGTGGTGTGCTGGACAGACACTGAAGCCTTAAGAGCAAGAAGGACCCTCTACCACCCATTCCCATACCGCACAAGCTGGCTACCTGTTGGCTGGGGAGCCCATGATCACTCTGTGAATCAAAATGCCGTGTGTCACATCTGGGAAGGACGGATCTCTCAGCTTCAACTCTGCAATGATGCTGAAAGAAAGGGATGAAACTGAAACATCTGGTTTTGTGTGACGCATAGGTTTCATAGAGACTTTCCTTTTACTTGTTTTTTGTTTTGTTTATTGCATTTTTTTAAATTGCCTATTTTGTTTCTAAACAAAGACTTTCCATTCATACACTAAGTTTGACAGCAGTCATTTGAGCCTGAACACTAACCTGGGCGTCAGTGTCAGCATCATTACACCGATGTAGCGGCGCTTTGTCTCTGAGTCACCAAACCAAGAATCTTGAGAAGAGGAACAAAAACAGGATGTGTCAAAATGAATTCTTCCATGGAAGACAACATTTGCATGCTAAGAAGATTATGGGGGACAGAAAGAGGATGTGATGTGAAGCTTTTTATTCGTACTCTTTTTTTTCGCTGCATGATCAAGAAAGAGTCTCACACGATCGGACGGAATGGCGAAGGAGATCCCTGCAGTGACCTTCATGGTGTTAATACCGATCACTTCACCATCCTGATCAGAGAGCAATAACACATTCAGACAGCATATTGTGCTCTAATACACTCCTTGATAACTACTGTGACTATGATAAATGAAAATAAAAGAATGAAAATCCCTGGTCCACTCAAGTCTCACACACACCAGTCACAGTCAGAACAGGTTTCGTGACATTAAAAAAATGAACATTCAAAGCAGACCAGTGACTCACCAGGTTAATCAGGGGCCCTCCAGAATTTCCAAACTGCAAAACAAGCAAGTAACGTGTCATTATTACTAGGCACTTCTGAGTCAGAGTAAATCCTCCCCACAAGATTAGTGTGATGCATTTTTGTTCCTGACATTTATGAGGCTGTCTCCACATCAGATTAATGTGCAGTCAAAGCAACATGTGCCCTTTTTTGCATCGCCATGGTGCTTTCGTTTATCATTTAACACACGGCTGGGCAAACTATTCCATTAAGGGCTGCTGTGGCTGCAGGCTTTCGTTCCTACCAAGCAGGAGCACACCAGGCACAAATCATTCAATCAACAGATCTCAGGGT
>JAOWBC010000248.1:12217661-12237502 GCA_028566105.1 Hypoplectrus providencianus | reverse complement strand
AGAGAGAGAGAGAGAGAGAGAGAGAGATTGAGCAAACCCTGCATGGATCAGATATATATTTATATATATCAACTGAAAGCATTTGAGATGACAAGGTTTGTGTATTTACTTGACTTTACATGAAGTCAGCTGGGAAAAGGTAACGTTTAGGTAAACATTAAAACATACATTATCTAAACAGTAAATCAGTGAAGTTAAATAATGCATAATAATGCATTCTCCAGAAGAAGGACATCAAAGGTAAAGGAACTCACCTGGAAAGGTTTCTCTCCTGTGTGTACGAGTTGGTGCCTCTTCAGTTTGGAACTCTCTACAAAGGCTTTGCCACACTCTGCACAGACGTGCACACGAGGCCCGTGGGTATGCAAGTGCTTCCTCATTGCCGAGTTGTCCCTGAACATCTTTGTACATCCCTGAGCAGAGAGAGAAGCCAAATCAACCTCACCATGGGGAATATATTCATGCATGTTTATAGTAAGGAATTACCAGTGAAGACAAGGTACAGCTGTGTTAGCTTCTGTTAATTTCATTAATGTCTTGCACTGCACTGTATTAACTGCTGTATAAAGAGTAAAAGCTCTCACCTTGTGTGGACACGCTATCGTCCTGGGTGCATCGTCTTCTTTTACTTTTCTTGGCTTCATTCTGAAACGAAAATAGTGGTCACATCAATATAGCACAGCACAACAATCAGAAGGTTTCATTAAAAAGTACTACTATACAATAAAATGTTATGGTATAGTATGCCATATGAAAAACAGATTTTTTTAAACATTATGCCATAAATAAGTATTTTATTAAAATAGTCCAAAATAAAGGTCATAGTATTTAGAATACCATAAAAAAGGAATAAAAATGTCATACAAGATATATCTCAGCGATCACTTAAAGTCACTGATACATTATAATTGGGCACAAAAACTTTTCTGGTACAGAAGCCTGGATTTGTCTAATAAAAAAAAAGTGTATGTACTATACACTACTAAATGCAGCACAAAACAGCATGAACTAGCTAACCATAATACTTCTTTAACTTTACAACAGCACTGTTTTAATTAGGTTCCTATACCAGTCCTTTAGTGAAGCAATGTATTTTATCTCTTACAAAGTTCCATATGAATACTGTCTTTATGGCACACTGACTCTGTCTCTCCATCATGCATTCTTAGTGAACATAAACATCACATGAAACATACCGTGCAAACTCTGCCAACTGTTTGGGGTCTGATAGGTCAATGCCTGGGATACCTCCAGGAGGAAGCTTCTTCCCTGTCATGTATTCAGAATAATCTGGAGGAGAGTTTTCACCAGTGATTTGTTCCTCGTGGTCTATGTCCTTCTTGTCATCTGAATGAGAGGGACAGATAGCTTTTAATTAGATGTTGATAATAAAGACAGTACCAGAACATGTGGAAAGGATTGATTAAAGCCATATGGAACTAAAGCTTTATCATGACATCCCCTCCCCTCTCAGTACTTCCTGCCACTCTGTTACTTATTTACTACAAACAGAAATACAAAAAGTAAACCTCGATTTTGGATTGAATGTCTATATTCAACAAACGTGTTTGAGACACCAACTGTGTTTATACACAGTGTAGAAAGAAAAAAACTATTCTTTCCCGATTTAAAAAAATGTAATTTACAAATATATGTTCTGAACACTGAAAATGTGTGGTGTTTTTTCGTGAATTTGTCACTGTTTAAATTATACCATGTTCTATATAGCCACTAGGATACTGGAAAACATAATACTCATCTGAGTTTAATAATCCTTTGCGTGTCTGAAACCGTTACATAGCTCTAGCAAACAGAGGAACTACTTTAGACCACAGTATCTAGGTCACGGGGGCCATATGAACATGTATGGTGCGTTTAAAGACTAAGAAGTGTAAAGTATGAGTGGTTCCTGAAGGCACCACCGCCGCTACAGTTGAACTGAACTGCGCCACAGCGGCCTAGCGGAGCCAGCTGCACTCGATCCCACTCTCGCCGCCATCTTCGTCGGCCAAATAAACGCCATTTTTTCGGGCCGCCATACTTTCTAGACCGGGGAAATATGGCGGCGCCCATCGACACACAAAACATGGCTTCCCATAAAAACAAAAACATATCAAGTAGATTTTAAGTGTCTCGGAGTGGGGAAATTCTCCCTACTTTGGCGGAGGACAAGGCCCCAACTAGGCCCAGTCACACGGCACACACGCTGGGAACAAAGCGAGGGGGCAGCTTGAAAGAATTCACTCAGGACTCTGAACTTACCCGATGCCCACATAGTCACTGAAAACTCCCCCTCCAAAGTCTTTATCTGGACCTGCTTCTGTTCCCACTTTCTGCCCATTTCTCCCCCGCTCAGGTAGCTCTTTTTGCCAGCTTTCTTTCCGCTTCCAGCCCTCTTCATCCGGCCTGTCGACGAGCTTCTCCCGGCGACAGTAACGAGAGTCTGTTCGATATAGTCCTCCTCCACTGCGGGCACCGGGATGAGGATTTGGTCCTCAAAGCCGTCGTCCGTGTGCAGTTCAGAGTCATCCTCGCCCACTACCTCTTCCCTTGTTTGCACCAAAATCACCTCTTGGTGCGAGTGAATCGAGTTTGGATCGTCCGAGTCCAGAGGCTGCAAGGCGATCATAGGCTGGTGTTCACCGTCTTCCCCAACAACTGTTGTCTCGATTGTTTCTACTTCGATTTCATGCAGTTCCACTATTTCGGCTGGCATTTCAGTCCCGTCCGTCTCTATATACAGGGTGTCCCCCGACGCCATGTTTAGTTTTGTATTTCCTCCTGCTTCTACGCTATTTTTTCACACTCTCTCTTTCCCTCCTGTCTACACTCAGCCTTCCTCCTCCCTCTCCGACATCAACTCCACTACTGTACTCTCGCCGCCACAATGCTCCACTTTTGAAGTCTCGCGTGATTTGGACCAACAAGGTCCTATTTAAATGTGGAACCTGCAGCCCACATATACAGTATGGTATCTATACATGTCTCGAAAGTAACATATTTTTTAATAATTCCCCATAACTTCCGAAGCAAAATTAATTGTTTTAAAATGTTGACTTTTGAAGCTTTATGGCTTGGTGTTGACTACATGCCTGGCTAGGGTTATACAACTTGAAAACCTTCCTTTTTGGACTTGTCATTTACAAATGCAAATATTGATATAATGATAGGAAAGTGTGTTTCATTAGTTTCTTATATGAAAGCTCTGGAAGTCCAAGTTAAGACAAATAAAATCAAATAAAGAATGATATATACATATTTTATGTGTGGTCCCCATCTGTCAAACGTTGTTAATATATGATAATTGGTTTTCAATAAAGGAAAAAAACAAACATTTATTTAGCAAATAAATAATTCCTGTTCAACTGGTATATGAATCCAAATGTAAATTCAAGGTTACATGCAAGGAGTATATCTATTATTCAATTATATGTCTGATTATTTTGTTTACTAAATAATAGATTATGCTTAATTTGCAGTGTTTTGGAATATGCAATATAACATTTTCTTAAACCTACACTTGAATGTTTTCACATACGCGTAAATAAATAAATATTCAAGTAAAGTAGTGATAATGATCTAAATAAAAAAATAATTATTGAAAACCATTCAAATAAAACATTAAACCATAAAGATGAGTAAGGACAATAAACTCATTTATAAACATAAAGTTTTTTTTTTGTTTTTTGTTTTTTTTAATTTATCCAGAGATGTACTGTCTGGTTTCCATGTTTTTATTGTGGTTTTTTTTCTACATTAAGTGGAAATATAATAATAAAAAAAAAAAGTTACATTATAAAACTTTTACTACAAACATTAACCATAAAATGGACGTTGAAAATATGTCAATAATTATTTGTTCACTTAGCGTTGCTTCTGGTGAGATAACGTGAGGACACACAGCTGTTTGCGCGCAGAGGGGCAACAAGTTGCAAACATTTCAGCAGGTGCACAGCAAATTGTCCCTCCCTCGGCGCGGGGAGGAGTTTGAGATCACACCTGTAGCCTGCAGCCTGTGTGTGTGGGTGTGCCCCGATACTGTGCAGGTTTGATGACACACATAACGCCACTGTTGCCCCAGACAGAGGAAGGACAGTCATGGGGAAGAAAGGTGGAAGAGGCGACTTTGAATGGGTCTACAATGACCAGCCACACACCTCCAGGAGAAAGGAGATTCTGGGTAAGAAATTATAGCACTTAAAATGCTTTTTCAACTTGTGATCAATCTGCAGAGATAAATAGTTTGAGCAGGCTGTCAGGTTTGTTTGTTTTTTTGTTTTTACTCAATATACAGCCTTTTTTTTACTTACATCGTAGCCGGTTAGACCTGTTTACTAGCTGTTGCCTAACGATGAATGCAGGGGGGCGTAGAAACTGACAAGATAAACACAATTTTGTTGTAATTAATTTACATATTGACGGAAGTTACACAACTCATAGAAAGGCGATATTGACGATATTTCAGATATATAAGTATACATTTACAGTGTAATTTCCATTAAAATAAATTGACTAATAGGCCTATATTAAGATTCATATTTCTTACATTTTTCTCTAACAGTGACCCAAAAATCCTAGGAAAAGGGAGTATGAAAAAAGGGAGTGTGGCTATCAGCAGGCAATTACGAATAGGAGATGCAGTAAATATATGATGTAAGAATGTAGATTAGCTGATAGCTGTTGCGGGAAGACATGTTTTTAGTCTCACTTCTAACTTTTTTTTTTTACCAGAGGTTTTGCTTGGAAATCTGACACATGGCTTCTTCTGCTGTTTCTATGTTAACCAATCTGCCTTTCAGTCATGTTTTTCTCTGACATGGAAGACAATAACAGCATATTGATAGCAGGTGCAGCTGACAATGCCCCTGGGCTTGCTAGGTAACAAGACACATTCGCTGCTCATGACAAACACAGATGCAATGCTATGCATTGGCTTTGCTTTGTAAGAGTCAGGAGATCTGGGAGGATCCCTGTGTAACCTTGTGCAAAACTGTTTTTCCACAAACTCCCTTAAATGACATCTGCTGCCATGTGTTAATAATGCACAAAAGTATTTTTGATTTGATTTTTTTTTTTAACTGTATGATTTGATTAATGCTCCTGATTTTCTTGTATCAGTCCCCTCAGGTAATCTGATCTATTTTGTAATTCAACTAAAGACAGTTTAGATGAACAAGTTCTGAAGCTGTTGATGTACATCTGATCCCGGCTTTGTCAGTGTGAAAGAAGCACACCTTGAAGGTGATGGATTGTTTCACACAAAAGCGTCTTGAATTATTAAAGTGCTGTCATAGAATTATCCTCTGCCTTGTCCTGATGGGAGACACACAGGGCGCAAGTGTCAGGGGATTTCAATGCCCTTTTACATTGTCATGTGGAATATTGCAATTGGTCACTTGTTTTATGTTGTATTGATTGGCTAGCTGTTGTTCATATCAGCAGTGTCGGGCTTGCATGTCATAAGCTTCATATTATCTAGCCTACTCATACAATAAAGGTCACATGAATGTGAATGGTTGTGATGAGGAGGGGCAGCGGTAGAACTTTTCAGCTCTGAATAATGCACAGTTTGTGTGTCTCTTGGACATGTAGCATGCAATTAAATCTAAAAATACATCTTACATGAAACCTGAAAACCTATATGAGTAAAGTGTGTGACCATTAATGAAATGACTTCTCTGTTTGGCATGGTGAAGTTGAAATCCAGTTATGACTATATTAGGCGGTTACCTTGAGTGCTTTCAACAGTCTTTTTATGATGCCTGGTTATTGATTTAACTTAATGCCCTGTGGGTGGGATACAGTGCCAACACTAAGGGATCTATGACTTAAACATGGCTATAGATAGCTTTACCATATTACACACACTATTACAAATCACAGGACAGATTTAGAAAGGATTATGAAGGAATTCTATTTTAGTCATTTTTTTGTTTTAAAATGTAAAAGTAAGGTGCCAGTAGTGAATACTTGTTGGCTAAACTTGAACAGAGTAAGTCAGGCTTGGTCAGCACTCCGTGCACTGAAACCCGTTTAGTTGCCAGGGTGAGCCAGTTTGCATACAGGAATTATACAAATGAGCTGAAAACAAAGAAAATTTGCATCAGCAATCTCCTGACAGTGTTGCTGATAATGATTATGCTCCTAAACCCGTGATCCTGAATTCTAGATGGATTAAGGTGCAGCCAGTGTAACATATCAGAGCCTGTCTTTCCTAATGAGCCTGTTATGTTGTAAAAGTCACATTAACTAAACTGAGCTCTTTTTGTAACAGTGAATGTTTGTGAACCACTCCCTTGTACATCAACCCCTGCTTCCTGTCCCTCAGCAAAACAACACCTCTGCCAATTAAAAATGACTTTTGTCAGCAGGCCCTTCCCAGGAGACATGCCGGCACCAGGCTGCATGCTTAATTCTGTTCTTTGAGATACAGAGCATCACAGTTTTCAGCTTTTTGTAAAGCTGTTTTACATGACAGATATTTAGCTTTCTTTACATCCTGCATTTTAAAAAATGAACAGAATCCTTCAGTTCCAGTAAATCCAATATTTCCTTCTTTTTTTTTTTATTTGGTTCCCTTTACTATCTTCCCTTTTTCAACTCCTACCTTTCATTTCCACTGCTTCTCTTCCTACTTCTTTTCTTTCCTACAATGTTCTTCTCTGTGTTTGATTTCATCCCCTTTTCTGTCTGCTTCCCTCCGCAGCCAAATATCCACAGATCAAGTCTCTGATGGGTCCGGACCCCCAGCTGAAGTGGGTGGTATCAGGCATGGTCTTGACCCAGCTCATGGCCTGCTACCTGGTCCACGACCTCTCCTGGAAGTGGATCTTCTTCTGGGCTTACGCATTTGGAGGCTGCATTAACCACTCCCTGACTCTGGCTATCCACGACATCTCTCACAACGTGGCCTTTGGCAACAAGCTGGCCAAGTGGAACCGCTGGTTTGCCATGTGGGCCAACCTGCCCATCGGGGTGCCTTACTCTGCCTCCTTTAAGAAGTACCATGTTGACCACCATCGGTATCTCGGTGGTGACGAGCTTGATGTTGACATCCCCACAGAAATGGAGGGATGGTTCTTTTGTACCCCGGCCAGGAAGCTCCTCTGGCTCTTCCTCCAGCCCCTGTTCTACGCCATACGCCCATTGGTGGTCAATCCAAAGCCAGTGGGTCACCTGGAGATCCTCAATGCAGTCGTTCAGCTCATTGCAGACTTAATAATCTACTATCTTTGGGGGTTGAAGCCCATTATTTACCTTATTGCAGGTTCTATCCTATGCATGGGAGTGCATCCTATCTCTGGACATTTCATTGCTGAGCACTACATGTTCCTCAAGGGACATGAGACATATTCTTACTATGGACCACTGAACTGGATCACCTTCAATGTTGGGTATCACATGGAGCACCATGACTTCCCGAGCATACCTGGCAGTAAACTACCTCAGGTGAGTCATTTCCTAGGTCATTACTTTTTTTCCGGGCTAATATCAGTTCAATTGTAGAGAATGAGAAGAATTACAACACCAGCATTGCCACTGGGTGTGGACTGATAATAGGGGCCTCTCCTCTAGTTCAGAATCTAAACAAAAAGGTATTGGAAAATTCCACTTCTCATTTTTTTCTATGAACTGCAAATATTCATCAGGTGAAAGGCTAGACCTTGTAACTGATTAACTGGTGCCTCTCCAGCACCACCAGAGCAATAGGGGATCACTATTTGTACATTTCATGCAAAGGGTGAATTAGCCAGTGAGCACCTTTTTGGCACCTATAGTTGTCTCTCAACTATTAAATGATACATTTTCAGTATGCTTGTTTGGTGAGAAGAAGCTCTGTGTGTGGACTGTTTAAATAAAGCATGCCTCTATGGGCCTTTGTGTGGTTGCTTCCAAAGCCTGACAAGTACAATTTAGATGTCCTGTATATATAAATGCTTGCAGTATTGGCAGTTATTCAGATCCTGTGCTTAAGCTGAAGTACCAAAACCACACTGTGAAAATACTCACCTGCTAGTAAAAGTCTGCATTCAAATCTGAGTTAAAGTCAACAAAATGCACTTAAAATACTAAAAGCTAAAGTGCATTAAAATCTTTGTTGTACTATCTTTCTGTGATATATGATGGTTCTGGATGAGTATTATTGCTGCTTGAACGTGCATGTGGGATTTTACTGATCATCATAACCAGTCTTTTAAAATAGTTATTAATCTTGAGAAATATGAGAATTTGTGATTGAGGAAAACTTTATCACTAATATTCAAAATCTCTAAATAAGTGGTTTTCTGTGGACAGGAAAGGGGTGCCAAACTGTATTAGAAAATGCAACTGATAGAGTATATGTATAATTTACAATCTTGTTTTGTATAATCACTGTCCATTTTTTTTTTCTTTATTTCATTGGCAGGTAAAGCAAATCGCAGCAGAATACTATGACTCCCTGCCACAACACACTTCCTGGATCCGGGTATTATGGGACTTTGTGTTTGACGACAGCATCGGCCCATATGCCAGAATCAAACGGAAGTACAATCTTAGCAAGCAGGGATAGATTGTTTTTCTTTTGTAGGTTTTGAATGTGAATTTCAGTCTTAAAATATCTATGGACCAGTCAAAAATCCCCCTTCATTTTCTCCTCCATGTAGTGTGAGGTAGTTACTGTATGTAAACATTGTTAACAGTTACTGGAGGGCAATTCAGTTCATTTCCTGTGGCAGTGTACGTAGAAGACATCATCTGACTGGAAATAAATATGGACTCTAGCTGTTATTGACAAAGTACAAAGTGTCTGTAGGGAATTAAAGTTGCAAATGTACATGGTTCATGGAAACGAAAGATAATTCATATATAGCTAGATGGTGTTCTCTCCCCACTTCTCATTCATGTTTCCATTTATGCTGGAAACTGATGGCCTGTGGTTGTACTGTAACACATTTCCTTGTTTCCAGAAGGCACTGAAAAGGGCAAAATCTCAGTTAAAAGCTAATATTTCAACAGGAATATTTTTTTTAGGATAAAGGTCAAATACATTTTTAGGTTTTACAGACATGGAACTGACTTAGTGGTTTCATACCCGACAAGCATTCTGTCTTCTGAATGTGAGAATCAGGCTCATAGCCTCTCAGATTACCCATTATAATTTAGAGTCTTTTGTGCAGAACAGTGCTGAGGTGGAAAATAAGCATTGAAACTTACCTCACAGTAAGAAGAGCCCTTTTCTTCAGTGACGCCACATTCTGCCTGTTAGCAGCTCCCCTGAGCTGCAAACACTTTGATTACATATAAAGAAGTGGACAAAATAACAGAAACAGCTTGCATTGCAAATAAGTAGACAATTTCAGCTCGAGTTTCATGATGTTTTGTGTTGCTGAATTCAGTCATGTTGCTCTGTGTCTCTCTCAGTCAGTGTTAGTGAGCATCTTAAAGTAAAACAACACGTCTGATATGTGAGTTCAAACATTACAAGCTTTACCAGATTAGTATTCACTGTGTGGCTGTTGTGTATGTTTCTGTTATTTTGTCCACCTTGTATTTACAACTTAATCTATGTGTTTTGATTGATAAGTGTGTTCTGATGATGTTTGTATTTAAATGGCTGTAGCATACATACAAAACAGTAAAATATCTTTATAAAAAGAAAGAACTATAAGGAATATGCCTCTGTGGTTGTTTTTTTTTTTCACTTCCTGTCTGTTTTGTGGTAGCCAAATGGGCACCATGGGATCGTACAGATCGCCTACTAATTTGAAACATTTCCTGAAATGAAAACTGCATAGATAATATTTAATGTTCAAAAGGATATAAAAAAAGTGGTCACTTAAATTTAAAAAAAAAATACGGGTTCCCTACCCATTATTGTTTGTTTTTTTTGTTGCAAACATGCCAAAGAATAGTAAGTTACAGAGGAAAAAGCAGCAGCAGAGGTCGCCTAATTGTTAAACCTAAGCTGCAAAAGCTTTTTGTTTTCAGGACAACAGGTTGTCAGGCAGTTCAGTGAGAAGTTGCAGGTTCTGTTGAAGTTCAAGTTCCCATCTGATACAAACAAACATAAGAAAATGTTAAATGATTCCCTTTGCTTCCGGTGTTTGTGCTAAGCTGAGCTGCTCATGTCATCTACCCCTCTACAGTAAAGATAATTTGATGTGTAAACAGTAAGTAGAGTACATACTCGGGCACATGGGGCCATTGTGGGTTTTAGGTATGGGGATAATGTGCTGGTAGACCACTGGGCTTTTAGCCCAATGGGACTAAACTTATTATTACTATTGGGAACAATACACCACCTGGCGTAGTTTTTTTTTTCTTCACATAATTAAAATATTCCCTTGAGGTAAAATTCACTTTCTACGCAAAACAGAGGGGAACACACAGACAGACAGCAGGATAATGTGTAGATGGTTGACACGTCTATTGTTTTTGTTTGAATAAATTTACTTCCAGCTTTTTAAATCAGAACGTAGTTGAGAGCGGACAGAGTGGATAGAATGCAACAACCGATATCCAACCAAATCCTTCCTTCAAAGACACATTTAGCTACCATCACATAGTCCTACCATTCACTTTCTGCAAACTCTTATCCAGGTAAGACTTGCATATTGCCAGAGCAACCTCTCTTTACTTTTTTTTTTCACATTGCTACCATTATCAAGTTCAACATCTCTTATATAGAAAGGGGAATCTTCATGGAAACAAACCACTATAATAAATGTACCACCATTTGTATTTTTTTATTCTTTTTTTCAAATCAAATTAAAAAAAAACTAGAATTCATAGAGATGGGGGGTGTCATGCATACTTGGGAGGTTCACAAAGCATAGGATGGCTAATAGGTAGTACTACATTGTTTTATATCTAGTTAAAACCAGGTGGCACATTTACACTTACTTGGCCTGTTTTGTGAATGATCCCCAAGTTTCAATGATCTCACACATCTGAACAGGTAGAGACAAACGTGTACCTCGGTCACACTGGAGTTGTACAGCAGACTGTTATTGTAAGTTATATTATTATTATTACTTGCCAAAAATTAATTGCTCATTTGCAATGTTAAAAGCCTCGGATGTGGAGATAAGAGGTCATTTAAGTGGCTAATTGTGGTTCAAACTTTTTTTTTCCCCGCAGAGAAGAGGTTAGACACACAACACCAGTATGAACAAGGTCATAAAAAGCCTGTTTTTTTCTCCTTTTGTTTTTTTTAAATTATGCCAGTTGCGGGCAGGTGAGTCTGCAGCACCGTTACACCCATTATTGTGCTTGTTATTATGAAATACTTAGGGATAAACTAAACAGAAAATAATAATAGAAAATATAAAAGGCTGACATAAATGGTGTGCAAGATTCCTTCTTCCTTCTATTATATCAATAAAATACTCATTGTCATCAATAGCATCATCATTATCACCACAGTTTTTAAATAATAAAACAGTAAAAACTTAGAAAACAAAAATATTTTCTTCTTAAGACTTGGACTGAACAGAGAACAAAGAGTTGCAACACCGGGCTGACTGAGTCTATAGGTGCACAGAGAGGACCACAACACCAAACTCAGCACGAATGTCCGTCCATCCCTCCTTTCATCTTTTAGTGTATTTTCATCCTCTCTTCCTCCTCTGTTAGAGTTCGTCAGTCCTTTAATCATTCTCATCCATCCTTTCTTTTCTTCTCCCTCATTGACAACCTTCTCTCTGTTTCTTTCTTTCATTTTTCGCTGTCCAGCAGACTCAAATGTTGGCACAACATCTCTGCGACTGGCACCATGGCGTCGCGAGGTCACAGAAACATTGAGAGAACATTCCCCCTGGTCCTCGTGTCTGTGCATCTGCATGTCCATCCTCCTCCAGCTCCTCCTCTTGCTCTCCTCCTACTGTTGCTCAGATGAAATTAGGATGTGCTGATTCTGCCGATTTCTTGTCTGATGGCTGCAGGAAAAAATCATTTTAGAGAGTGTTAATTTCAGAAGAAACAACTCTGCCTTTTATATATTTCTTTGTATGAAATGTGTGGAAAAATACAATGACAATGAATCATAAATGCTGTTAACAAGCCTTTAAATATATATCTTTTCTCAAACTATTGGCAATAAATTGGCATTTTTTTTAATCAGTGGCATTTCATTGTCAGTGAGCTGTAAAAAGATTAAACATGCTTTCTGCTCCTGGATACAGCAATAAACTGTCAAGCACTGCACTTCTTACCATTAATGATTTCATCTTTCACTTTATGCAACTCGCGTACAACTTCATCCAAAATTTCCTGCAAAAGAAAGAGGCCTTGCTGGTGAGTTCAACAAATTGTCTGCGAAGTATAAAACCTCTTCGGGCGTTTACTGTAATAAAACACGTGTTGGTGATACCAACCTGTTTCATCCTGTCAAATTCTGTGTCTGATTCACTAGTGCTGCCGATGGGTCTCACTCTGCAACACAAACACAAAAGCGGCAGATGAGCATTACACATTATGTAGTTAAGACATTACAATCCAGGGAAACTGACAGCACATTTTAGCCCCGCCCCCACCAGAGGGGAAAACACTCCATCTCTCTTTATTGACCTGGTATTGAAAGAAGAACCTGTTTTTAAAATCTGACAAACTGAAGAACTTTAACAAGCTAGGGACGTCAGGAAGTGTTTTCAGACAATGTGAGACGTTAGCAGTCACTCTGGAGAGAAATGTGATCCTTAACGGTAACGTATGTAAGCAGTGCATTTTGTCACAAGGTCATACAAATTGAAAGTCAGTTTCAGATGACTACATTTCTGTAAGTTAAGCTAACGTTAGTGGATAATTCAGAATGTTATTCAGTGCGAAGGGGCTTAGCTTGCTAACATATAGCTACCACTAGCTTGCTAACAACAATATGTCTTCAATGGTAGACACAGAGAGCTATTATAATCATATGATGTGCTTAATCCACACAGTGCCAGCTAGCTAGCTAGCATGGTTGTGTCTTGTGGTACTGCGGTACTTTTTCCACAGGAATATCTTATGGGTTATGTGTTATAGGGTTTTCTTGGGGTTAAACCTAACTACAGTTTTAATAGCATTCTTTATGTATTTTGTGCTGCTTTGCGCACCTCAAGGTTTGAGCCATTTAGTTCCTTTATATCAAAGAAAGGGATATATCTCTATGGCTGATATCTAACACTGAATTCCCTTTACTTCTTTCCTACACACACCTGGACACCAGTGAGGACTTTTCTGCAGAGTTGGATCTCTCCCATGGCTTCTTCACAGCATCTGGCAAAGAGGAAAATAAAAATTTACATACATTCAAACAACTCTGAAACAGTAGGCCACAACACAGAGCAGAATATATGTTGAGACGTGTAGGTTTATTAGACTAATGGATTATCTGTGCTGTACAATAATCAGGTGAGCAGGTTGGTTTTGTACCTGTTGAGTTCTGACCAGGCCCTCTACCACTGGATTCGTCCTGCGGGAAGGAGAGAAATTACTTAGCACTAGAGAAAAGTAAATCAGCTTTACAATAAGGTTCAAAAATAGCTAAAATTCATTATTGAAGAATATTCCAACATTTTGGAAAATATATGTATTCATTTTCTTTCAGAGTCAGATTAAACCTTTATATCTGAATGCTAAATATTAAGAAACCATCTTAAAGCCAGTATGTCATTAAAATGAAAAGGTCCAAGTGTTGAACTATTTCCTCAAGACATAAAACTTACTTCATCAGGTTTCTCTGAAGCTTTCCGTCTGTGAGAGGGGAAAATGAGTACATGAGCAAACAGTGAGATACACACACAAATAATTCAGTTCTGGCACTGGCTGAGCCTTTGATAATACACAAGTGAAATGCTTATTTTCTTTTAGGGCTGAACATTTACTGCAAGTAAGCAGAACCAGGAGAGCCAAAAGTATGATAGCATAAGATGTGAGAGAACAGCTGAAAGAACAGGTATTTTCTCATGTTTCTCTGCATGATTAATCCAAGGGAAAAGTGACGGGTGTGTGTGTTTGTGTAGTTGTTTTACCTGCGTGCTAGTAAGGCATTCATCTCCTGCATCAGCCCCTCCCCACCACCTCCACTGCCACCACTAGACCGGTTCGAGTCACTTTTGCCACCAGAGCCAGGCGGACTGCTCTCATCCTGTGAAACACATGTACAACATGGGTTGCAGTTTTTTAGCTGCAGGGATTTCAGGGCCGAGCACACTCATTGTCTCCTCACCCTTCCTTCATAAAATACACAAATAGCATGCCTACAACTCTTAATTAGTGATAACTGGAAAACCAGAAGGACTGGATCCCCCAAGCATCTTGGAGGCTCACCCTATGTACTTTACGTAGTTTAGCCCCAGCAAGTGCTGCAGCCAGTCCTGAGGGTTGGTGCTGGGCCCCTGGCGGGCCCCCAGGAGGCCCTCCACCGGTGGGTAACGGAGGGGGCATGGGTGGGGGCACCGCCATTGGGGGCGGTGGACCCGGTGGTGGTGGTGGAGCTGGAGGACCAGCCATGGGTGCTGGGACAGCAGCTGGAGGAGGCGCCACAGAAAGCATAGCAGGGTGACCTGCAGAGACAGGAGGGCCTGGGAGGGCACAGGTCCACACTGGTTAATGGCTGTACGGGTTAATGGATCTTTGTTTGCCCCTTGGAAGGTTTAAAAAGGCTGTCTGCTTTCACTGGATTACAAATGCCTAACAACTGCTATGTACAAGACTGCTGGCCAGAGACTGGGAACGATTTATATATGCGAGGTATTCATGGGGGTGACGTTTTTATACTTTTTTATACATTGATTTAATTTCATCTGACTGCAGTGTGAAATAAAGCTGCAGCATTCATGAAATTTGATTTGTAGTTCTGATTTTAACTTCTATTGTTTGATGAAAACAGGAAAATTGTGCTGCATTTTGTTTCATAATAATGCTCGTTTTTGTATTGTATTTATTTTAGTCAGCTGCAACATCAGATTTGAATATATAAGATCTAATTTTCTTGGGTGTTATGTTTTGATTTATTTATTTAATATTATTTATTGGAATTAATATAGCATTCATATATTATTTGTTGTTTATGTATCATATTTTTACAAGTCTATTTCATTTGTATTTTAGTTTAATTTATTTTTATATTATTTATATATTCTAGAAAAGGCATTTTTGAAGTTTTTTATTGAAATTTAAATGAATTCATGTTTCAGGGTCAATTAATAAATCTTTTAAATAATGATGACCTCAATATTGACCAAAATAATGGTGATTAATTTTTTTTTTTCTTGCAGCAGTAGTAAAAAAGATCAATCTCGTGGAACACTGTTACAAAAAAGGTGACAGTTGTACAACTCAGCCTTGTTGAACCAGTGCAGAATAGGAATCTCAATTATCTGTGTCATCTTAACGCAACAATGTACTAAACCTACATACTTTGACCATGTCTATGTTTGCAAAATGGCTTATGTAAGTGTCAGCTGTCAGCCAAATGAAACAATGAAAAAATCCTACAGTCATAACAGTCACCTCCTGCAACTGCATGACATTGTGACAATAATAAGAATGAAAAAATAAAGGGGACAAAATGTCATTTTTCTTTAGACTGAAGTAGGTTTTAAGGTCTTTGCTGGACTTCCACAGCACAATTGAGTAGTAAAAAATAAACTAAGGCTGCCAAAAAATCACCCTTTCCCTTACTGGGACAGCAGCATATCTTTATTGCGTTCCTGGGGTTTGAAGGCTTTTACATCCATCTGATAATCATATTTCATGTCTGCTTTCAGATCTATGGCAGCCAGTGACTTGAAGTTTTAGAACCATAGAGATCTCTAAAAGCACAGTGTTTCCGATTTCATGGAGCACTGCTCCCTCAAAGTGGTTTTAAAAAGGTGAAACACCAGTTGAGCTGGATTGAGGTGAGTAACTTGGCTCATAAACAATACTGGCTTCACAGACAGAAGAGCTCATGTTTTGATGGTGGAAAACAAATTCATGATGTCTGAATTCCATTGAGCTGCTTCAGTTTCTTTGAAAAGCGCCATTGTTTTGTAGTTAGTAACACCTGTGACTAACCTACTTAGACAACTCAAAGGCCTTTTGTCCTGCTGTGTTGAGCTCAAACTAAACTAGAACTAAAGGCTCGGCACTCTCACAGGTGTTTTCAATTACTCCAGCTGATTAGATCTCAGACTGAGTAATAAGCTGGGCAGTAATGATAATGTGATCACACAAAACCTTGGGTGCTCATAGCATAAAGTGGACGTAGCTACTGTGATGAAGGTCAGTGGACTGCTGTTTCAGGGCCTTTGGCTGGTAGATGCTAAAACATAGTCACTGATTAAAACTGGCCTGCAGTGCAATCATCAACACCCAAATAAAGGCTAATACACACGCCGCAATCCCAGAGAATCTTGTTCATTTTCAAGAGGTGGCAAGAATAGGAACAAAGTTAGTTTTGGCCAGGACAGTTGATACGTCACAAGACACTCCTCCTCCTGGGAAGTCCTTATATGCCCCCCCACTGCAGCCCATGTCAAGTTCAAATTCACATTTCTGACCAATCACACAATAGTTGTCAGACAACACACAGGAAAAAGTTGTACCTGAATGATGTGTCATGAACAAGCTGCAAGAGAGAACAAGTTCACCTGTTCTTGCGGTGTATGTATTAGCCTTCAGAAGCTAGCTATTAAGGGTTAAATGTGATGGTTATATCTTGTGACCTGGAATTTGGCTCATGTCTTCATGTCTGATAAATTATAATGTAAATTGCTAAACTTAGACTTATATTTGTTCACTACGAAGTGGCATTGAGTTTGGCATTTTTGCTGTCACCTGAAGCCAAAAGTGTCCATATTAGGACAAGAGGGTGGAGGTCCCATTACATTAGCATGTGGTTCAACACTTTGTATGGTTAACATTAGCATATGTAACAAAAATGCACTAAATTAACATCCTGCTGTATTGAAGAAAATAAGCTACTGGGACCATAAACTAATTAGAAAAACGTTTAATAGGATAATTCAAGTGAGAAGTAGGGTCAACTTTAAAGAACTCTTGATTTTGGACTTTTTTTTCAAACTGTAGAGTCATCCCCTCCACTAGGGAAATATGCGATTTGTACTTCTGAATTACCTTCATTTTCAACTGGGAAGCTATGTCCACTTAAAGACTATAAGTGTGTATGTACAAAACCTGATTCCAAAAAAGTTGGGATATTGTCTAAAATGTAAAAAAAAACCCAGATGAAATAATTAGCAAAACCCTTTGCTAATTCAATTGAAAACTGTAAAGAAGTCCAGACTGTTTTGGATGGCAGTTGTTAAATACTTAGTTTGAACTGATGATAAAAGCGGTTTGATTTGCCCTCACAGTGAACACATCTAATCAGACAACATAAGTGAACACACCTGTGTGGAGATGGACTGTAAGGCCTTTAAGTGCTCTGTGCACATGTGCGGATTTCATGCTCTTGTGTAGCATTAGATGGTGTGATGCATTCACTACAGTGAAAACACACGCCGTTACACATGACCCACACATACACACACTTTAAGACGCACACACTCTACACATATAACATCCCACTACTGAGAGACTACCTCCTCCTCTCTCCACCTCATACTTACTGCTGCTGACCATGGGGGCCTGCTGGGGGACGGGGGAGGGGGTCTTCTTGGGCGAGCCCCCGTCAGACATGGCAGTGTAAGAGGGGGGCGAGGAGGAGGAGGAGGAGGAAGTGGTGGTGGTGGGGGGCTGGGCCTGCTGGTGGTGCACCTGCTGCTGTTGTTGTTGTTGCGGATGCAGTTGCTGCTGTGGGTGGAAGGTGGAGGGGTACTGGGGCTGGTGGCTGGGGGCGGGGCCTGGGGCTGTCTGACCTAAGAGAGGAGGCAGGGGGACGGCCTCGCAGTACTGCGGGGTGAGTGGAAGGTGCTGAGAATGTGGAGAGTAGGGGGCGTCTGGCTGGCCGTTGGAGTGAGGGTGGGGCTGGTGCTGGGGGTACTGGTGATGGCCCGCTGCAACGCTTGGGTCAAGAGGTGGGGGCTTCATCCGAGGGTTTAGGGGCGGGAGGGGGTGAGCCAGCGGGAGGGCGGGCTGTTGGGGCATACCCTGCTTCACAGGCATGGCCATCATGACTGGAGGGGAGGCGTTAGGGGGCATCTGGGCGTACATTTGCTGCAAATGGGAGGCAGACCAGGTGCCGTGTTTAGGGGGGAGCATCATGTCTTGTTGCTGCTGTTGAAGGTGGAGGTGGCGGGCTGCTGTGGGAGGAGACAGGGGGATCTGACGGACCTGTCGGCCCTGGGTGGTCACTCCTGCCTGGACTGGGGAAAAGGCTGAGGCAAGCGAGGTGGAGAGCTGGGAGGAGAGCTGGGCCCTGTCCCTAGCGGCCCCCGCCTCTTTCTCCTGAGCGGGAGAGGAGGAGGCGGAGGAGGGAGGAGAGGAAGAAGCCACGCGGACGTAGGAGGGTGGCAGTGTGCTAGCTCTGTACTGTCTGTACTCAGGAGGGGTGTCTGGGTGGGTGGGAGGTGTGGACACTTTATATTGCAGAGTGGAAACGACTGTGACGGGCAGAGAGAGAAAGACAGAGAGAGGAGAGACAGAGAGGAGATGCAGACGAAGAGGAGGACGAAGGAGGGCAACAAACAAAGGAAAACAGAAAAGAGAAAAACGTGAGAAGAATGAAAAGCAACCAACTGAGCAACCAAGCAAGTAAAGATGAGAAAATCAGGAGCAATTCAAAAAACGGAAGCCAATAGCAAATAAGAAAGAATCAAAATATCATAAAATAAACAAGCAGCAGAATGCAACATGACTGAGCCATGGTCAGAAAGCATATGGCATTTCCCCCCAACAGTAGCTGGAAGAAAGAGATGGCAGTAGAGCATGTTGCAGGGACAGGGGGTAACTGATATCGCCACTGACAGCAGGGACAAAGGAGGATGTTTAAGTCTGAATGTGTTTTTACGGGGCAGACTTGAACATTTATATGTGTGCATGGATAAAAAAGCATAAGGGCATACAGACCGGGGAGTCGTGGTTGAAACTAAGGCGGGAAACACAGAGGGGAAGCCTGTTTGTCTCGAGAAACCTTTCGTATCAAGGGTCTGGAATCTGTGGTATTTATTAATGATTAAATCAGCTGTTTGCTTTAGCAAAGTAAAGTGTGCTCTGCCTGACCAAACACTGATAACTCCCCTCATTAAAAATAACACAAAGCAGAGCAAATATCACTTTGCTCCTCTGCAGGGTTGTTTGTTGACAGCTGGAGAGTCCGATGAGGCTTTTTGTGTTGACAGTTCTTTCTAAAAAGCTTATGTAGCTAGGAGAACATGATATGCAGCATTCAAATCATTTGGGTCTCCACAGCAGCTTGTGTATGTGTGTGTGTGTTTATATAGCTGGGTGTGGGTGTTTGTTTAAACCTCACCTGATCCTGACGTTCGTCGCTCCCTCTCCTTGTGCGCCTGCATCTGATGCTGCTCCATCATCCTATGAAGTGGAAGCATGTCACTGCTCTTTAAGCTGCCATTTCTAATCAGTATGTGTAAACAAATCAAGCCTGGTGTGTATCTGAGTGTAGTCACTGTGCTAAATTAGGATCTAAAGGGGCTCGTAGTGCCACAGAATAGCAGCAGCGAAGAGGACTAAGATGCTTTGTTCTCATCATGTATGCCTTTTCAAATGTACCTCCTTTGCGCCTCGCTTTCCTCTGAGGAGGGCCCATTTTGGCGCTGGACGACTGGACCTGAAAGAAACAAAAAAAAACAAACAACGAAAATCAACTACAAAGAAATCCCAAAAAGCACTCAATCTTTAATCCACACATCTTTCATCTTTAGTCCTGAGTTATTATCCACAGCTCTGCTTTAGTCCTTTTCTGGGGCTGAAAC
>JAOWBC010000248.1:12190388-12200509 GCA_028566105.1 Hypoplectrus providencianus | reverse complement strand
TCTTTGCTGAAGCATAATATCTGATGATAGATCAATTTAATCATCTCAGGCTATAAATATTTTTATTTTCTCTTATTTGTAAATATATCACTTGTCTGCCAATTGTGGAGAGAGAAGAAGAGAAAAGAAGATCAGTCTCTACAGTCGTGATTCAGGGCTGTACACATTAAATTAATTTGACAGTTCTATCTGAAATGTACAAAATATGAAATCTTAAAGCAATTTTGTATTTTGTATGTGTCCACCACAGCTATCAGTAAAGCAGGTAAAAGCCATGAGTAGGTCCTAGTGACTGGTTCAGGTCATTTTTAAGCAGCAGCTGAACATATTGTGCCCATAAAACCTCATTGTCCTTTATGTTTAAATCCCCCCTTCCCTTCTTCCTCTCCCTCATGATAACAAGACAGCCAACAGGGCTGTTTGATCCTACACTTCTCATTTGGGACAGCCGCATTAACCGAAGCCAATCCCCTCTTTCTCTCCATCTCTTCTCCGTATCATCCATCCTGCCGGCAGAAAGCAGAGAGAAGAAAGAGAAGGGCACTGGCCCGAAAGACTGCCATTTTAGCCAGAAGCCATGCTGTCTTCAATACTTGTGTGAATTAAACATGTATGGAGTGCTTACAGAGCCCTCCTATTCAGAGATGCTCTATGTGTGGCTGTCGAGTGTTCAGAATAAAGAAGCTGCTCGGTGTTCACACAGTCGGCTGCAGCACTCTGGCAGCATCTCTGGCTTTGACTGAAAAGATGCGACCAGGCGGGAGGAAAAAAAAAAAAGAGAGGAGGATCATCAGAACAATCACAGTCACAACTTCTGACACCAACAAAGAGCTGTTTTGTTTACAGTCTTGTGCCAAATCAAATTATCCATGCGCACAAGAACTAATCCAAAATAACCTCAATTCTGTGTCGAAATGCCAGTTTGTTTCGACCAGATTAAGATTACAGATTAGTATTGGGTCTGATTAAAATACAACAGGGAAAGATTTGCCCGTCTGTGCTGCTGGAATATCGGCACACTTTGTTCATGAATGCACATATTCTAAATCACAACTTTCACCTCAAAGTGTTTCCATCTTTCAGTTTACTTGCTGCCGTTGACATTTAGCTTCCATCACTCATTGCTGACATACACTGGAAGAAGATATGACCACACACACGCACACACACACACTCTAACACAGTGTCGGTACAAACCTTGCGGCGATGTGGCTGTAAAACAAGCCTGAGTCACTGACACTCTGAGGGAGGCAGTAACGAAGCACTTGGAGCCGATGTATGTCCATTTTGGTAAACAGGAAAACAACAACAGCAGCAGCAGCGGTCTGTCTATAACACAAACTCTCTCTTGTGCTGCTCCATTACCTTAAAACCATAACTCATTAAAAGCACTTTAATCCTCCTGTGGAGAGCCACTTCAGTTACAACGACGAGTGATGGCTGCACAAATAAAACTAAAACATCCACTTAAAAAAAAGGAATGAGATTAAAAAGGTCCCTCAGATCTGAATTCTTGCACTGCTGCATCCGCTATGATGATCCATCCCGCAACAAAGAGATGACTGACGGACAGACGGCAGAGATGAAGTCATTGACCAGCCTGTTGTCTGACAGATGAGCGCGTGTGTGTGTTTGAACCTCTGTGCTATTGTCATACTGTTAACCCAAGGGAGATTACCTCATATCCGTCTCAACCAGCGTCTACCCCCATCTACACACACTCATGTTTAGTGAGGGTGTGTGTGGTGGGGTGTTATTGTGGCTGGCTGCCCCCCCCCTTCCTCCGACTCCTGCCTGCTGTTGCCATAGCCACCCAGTATTAAGCACAGCCTGTATTAACAGCTAGCGGTCCATACTGTGGCCAGCACCCATTGATTGGGATGCCCTTTCACCTCAGAGGGTTGATGCAGCGGGTGAATATACACCAACATGTACAACACACATTAACTGGAAGAGTTGTGCGTGCTAAATGTCCATTAACATCCACTGAGTAATTGACTAACTCCAACATTCAATCAGAATTTGACCCACAGGAGGAACATTTTGGAAATCAACTTGATTGTTGGCTGGAGGGCCTTTGCCCAGATTGTAGTCCACATTAATTAAAACTCGAGCCATGGTAGTTTGTCCACAGAGCACTGATGTTTATTTTTAGCCATGCTTGCGCTGTGGCTCTTCAGTCAGTCAGTCCACCACTTTGGTGTGGATTAAAATATCCCCACAACTGTTGGATGGAAGGATGAAATGATGCTGTAACATAACGCCATGAAATTCATGGTTCCCATATGACGTATCCTACTGACTCTGATAATCCCTGACATGAGGTCTCATTCCCTTTGTTCACTGAAATATCTTGCCAACTATTGGTATCCTGGTGACCGATACCATGCTGTTGGGAACGTATGCTTCTGGAAGCCACAGGCAGGTTATAACCCAACATTTCTGAACCACTGCAACCTACTGTTACTCCTCACATGACATCACTGTTTGATCAACTCTATGTGACAACAATTAGAATCCATGGTCACCATTTAAAATGTGGTGAACATGAACAACTTGGTGACAAAATTACTCTGTAATACTGACTGTATCACAACTTTGTTTCACTTTTATACCGGCCATCTATTGGGATATGACCTAAGGTCTCACAGGTGGAATCTCAGTCACTACCTCCATCTACATAACATGACAACACTGTGTTAACAGACTCCTGGAGCACTTTCTCTGAATCTCACATTGGAGTAAACTGAAAGCCCAGTATGTGTTATACAGATGCTCAATGCCAATTATGTGTCGAATAAATGTATTCAGTATTGGGAAATGTACAATGTCACTGTTTTATTCTGGCCACTGTGCTGGAATGTATTAAATTAATATGATACAGACATTTGGGTTTCCCTTGGGCAGAATTGTATCCCTGACTTCATCTAGCACTACCACTGGCCCAAACTGTCCAAAAGGAAACACAAGCACAATTGAAGTGTTGTCAAGTGCAATCAAAACCAACAGCCTGCAACATACCCCCACGCTGGTCAGTAATGCAAAGAAGATGTTAGTCAGTCAGAAGACGATGCTACTCAATATAATGGAGGAGTAACTGTACATTTTTGTGTAAACGTGTAAAAGGTTCTGTTATTGGTTTAGAGCCAGCACTTTTTGTGCCATGCCCGCCATTGAAACAAATGTTGCCACATTTGTGATGCCTCACATGGGAGATAACGGCACACACTCAAGCTCAGTTTCCCTGTCTACATTTTAGAACTGAAATCTGATTTTTGGAGTTCACCCAGGAAGACTTTTGAAAAAAAAAAAAGGGTAGATTTTGGCAAACAACGCAGTTTGCATGTGAATAAAAGGCAAAAACACATAGAAGAAAATCTCTGTAGTTGTGCACTAGATGTATGTACTGCATTAAAGAGCTTCTGGGGAAGCGGTAGACTATATCTGTAAAATACATTACAAAACATATATTACATTATTCTTTGACTCTCAAATATTGATAATTGTATCAGCTTTTAAAGAACACAATACATGAAGTAATGGAATCACTGTTCCTTTAAATCTATTTGGACCAACTACAGGTTTCCCTCAGGCAATGATCAATACATCCATCCATCCATTATTCTTAACCGCTTAGCTGAACCGGCAGGGGGCTGAAGCCAATCACAGCTGACACAGAGCAAGAGGCAGGGTACACTCTGGACAGGTCTATTATCGCAGGACTGACACATAGAGGCAAGCATTCACGCTCTCATTCACTCCTACGGGGGGATTTAGAGTCAACACTACCTAAGCTGCATGTTTTTGGACTGTCAGAGCAGGATGGAGGATTTGGAGAGAACCCATACTGAAACAGGGAGAACATGCAAACTCCACACAGAAGAGCTACAAGAGGGATTTGAACCTGTGACTCTCCTACTGTGAGGCGACAGTTGTAACCCCTACAACTAACAAGAGTGAGACAAACGCAAACAGTCCCAGAATTGATACTACTCCAGCGGGACAGAATGTTACTCTTGACCTTTGACCTCTTCACCAGCTTCAACTCTAGTATCTGACCTCAAAAGTCGTGGTGACAGAAAAAGATTCAGTCAACCCACTACGGGGTATGACAGGACACTCTGGTGCACAAAATCCCGCTTGTGATAGGTTAAATAAGGGTCACTGTCAACAGTGATTGGTCGAAACAAGGATTGGTCCTTCTCAGTGCTCACAGTAACTCCGTGGCTCGTCTGTGGCTCCGAGTGCCCAGCTGGACTGCGGGAAATTTGTGGTGGGATGGGCAAATATTAACAAGCTCGATCTGTCACAGATAAGTCTTTGCTGGCCCTGAGGAAGGGACACAGCCTGAAAATATGTTAACAGGCAATGCTAAACTGCTGCAGGTCAAATGATTTCACTGAGCATCAGCCATGTGATTCTCCATGTCCATGCGATTATTGCTTATGAGAGAGGCGTTAAAGAGACTCAGCAATCTATACATTATGTTACATGTGAGATACTCGAAACTGGAATTGCCATTTATAAGGTTTCATTTTTGACAATCAAATTCCAAGCTGTAACTAACATTTATTTCCTCAGACAGTTTCTAAGAAGTGCTGCACACCCTGAGAAATACATCAGATCCCGAAACAAGCTAGTAAGACGACTTTGTCTGTCTCTGATAGTTTTTACGATATCTGCTGATGCTGCAGTCAGTAAGATCCAAAAATAAACCTACACGCAAGGTGTTATCAGAAACATGACTTTGATCAAATTCAAGTCCTTACAGAACACATTTAACCCCAAAATACACTTGAATAAACAAAAAGCTTCACAGTAACACAGAAAACTTTTTCTCATAATTATTTTTCATATTGTATTTGCTTGAACATCCTTTCTAACTCTGTGTCTTATCTTATATAGTATGGCTCTGCAGAGGCATTTAATGTCCATTACAGTAACCCAGGACAGCCAATGTTACGATGCAGCATGGTTTATTATTATTGATATATAGTATCAATATATCTAAACGGGTTATTAGGAGTAATTGTCATATTATTAGGAGATCATTTGATGGTGTCATATGTACAGTGAGCAACAGTGAAGCCTCCTGCAGTGAGAGCAGCATGCTGACCCCCATAACGACATCACTTATTCATCACATATCTCTGTAGATGCCGATTGGCCCTCCGGCTAATTGTCATGGACACATACAGTACAATATGGAGAGCAACCCCCACTTCTACGCACACCCCTCCCCCACCTCTCCTTCTCCTCCGCCTCCCTCCACCTTCCTCAGCAGCTCTCTGGTTCTGTCACTAATCCTGATCCTTAAAGGGAAACGCAGCTTCCTTTTGGAGGAAGAGACTATAGGACACACAGGGGCTGTGAGCTGCCAGAAAAGCCTGTTCATTTTGATACAATTCTGTCATTTCAGAGTCAGTGTCGTATCATTTGACCCTGGAGACATGTATTTCTTCAAATCCTGTGTCATTAACTAGATCATGTGCTGTTAGTGATGTGCTTTTCTGTATTTGTCTGCAGGATGACTGGGACAAGAACAGGAATAACAATCAAATAATTGATTAGGCAAACGTGTTTTAAATTAAATAATTGTTATTTCTTTACGCAGAGAAGCCAAGCATTTGCTAGCTTCATGCTTCTTAAATGTGAGAATTTGATGCTTCTCTTTGTCCAACATGCAAATAAAGTGAATAGCTCTGGATGTTTGAGCTACTGTTTGCATAAATCACGACACCTTGGTTTGGATTACACAGGTCCCGTTTCTCTACTGACATTGATTACATAACAGACAGATTGATCAATAAAGAAAATAATCATTAATTGCAGCATTTCTTTACTGGAAGAAATGATGACAGGATGCCTTCTTGCTTTACATTGAGCAGTATTATAACGTGTTAGTATGAGCAGCGCCTCATAAATAATGAGCACACAGTGAGAGGGTTTTTTTCTGTGATGTACTGTACTTTACAGTAGATTACTAGAGTGCAAGTGTAACCCTGTGATGTTATCTACTTTGCCCCACTCGGCTCCACATCTGTATCTGAGCTTCAACAAATCACCACGTCCCGCTGTAATCTGCCAAGGCCATATTACACAGAGACCCCTCTATCCTTGTATCATCTGGCTTTTGATAGTCCCACTCATGCAGCGATTGCAGAGATTAGCGCTCTCTATCCCTTTCTTCCTGTCTTTCTTCACACACATGCAACATGCAGTCAGATGGAATCCATCCTGTGAACGACAGAGAGCAGCTGAGCCGGACAGACAGCTTGAAGAAACTTGTTCCTTCTTCCCAGGAAAAAGACTGAACCAATGAAAGATGGCTAAAGGGTAACCAATCAGGCGTCTCTGCTAACAGCTGGCTCCAGAGGAAACACAGACAGAGGGGTGGAAAGAGGGAGACAGACAGGAGAAAGTCAGCAACTCCTAGAGGAGGAGAGAAAGAGGAAAACTCTCCCCTTTTTTTCCTGGTTTTGAACTTATGCCAGTTGCATTGTTACACATAACAGCATGTAGGGCTTGAAATATATACAAAAATCTACATGAATGAATAAAGGTTTCTTGTTAACAATTCTACAAATGCTGTTTGAAGAAGCAAACGGTTTCTGTTGTGTGAAAGATGAGCCAAGCATTAAACAGAAGCACAAGGGAGAAGTTCATCAGTACGGCTCAGTCCATAAACGATTCTCATTTTACTTACACGACTCCAAAAGCAAAGGAAGACTGAAAAGAGGGAGAGGTGATGATGAGGAGTCGGCTTACCCGAAATCGTCCAGGGAATACATGTCGCTGAAGAAGACAGCCCAGTCCTCAAGCAAAGGATGAAAGGAGGTATAAAGGAGGAGATTATGGAGGAGAGGGGGAAGTGTCAGCCTGAGAGGAGAGAGCGGTACACATGCTGTCCAACGCTGAAGCAAACTCAACCTTTCCCCTTCCTCACATCCTCTGAAAACGTTCAAAAAACAAATCCATTCGCCAACAGAGCAGACAGAAGACACAGAGAGAGTGGGAGGGAAGGAGTGAGCGAGGGAGATGAGGAGGAGTGTTGCAACAGAGTAAGGGAATGTAAGAGAGAGAGAGAGAGAGAAGAACATGTGACCAGAGCAGACCAGTCACCTCGCTTCACTCTGAGGATTGTGGAGTGCCGTCTTTCAACCTCCAAGGAATCATTTCCACTGGATGGAAATTACATGTTAGCCCATACAGGAAACACGAGTGCTTTCCCCACCCGCCTTTCTATAGCGTGTAAAATTCTGCTTTAAATAGATTCTGCAACAGAATTCAAAAAGAAAATGTGCGTAAGCTATAACCCTTAATCACCAATTATCTACAGAGTGGGAAACACACAGCAGCACGCCCCTCCATTCATTCAGCCGGGCTTTCATAAAAGGACACAACTCTTCAGCTCACTGCAGGAGCAGATGTAATGATTGGTTTTACGCTCAAGCAACAAAGGATTTTATTCATCTCATTTGCTGTTTTCGTGTGGCATTATCAGAATTTGTGTTCAACCCGGTGGTCCATCTGGCTGAAGCAAACTTAGACCATTAAGCTTCTTTGTCACGGCGAGCCAAGGTGTGGGAAACAAACAAAGAGCAATGCAGTCCACGGAAAGATTAGGGGGGCTTTGTGGGTTTACAAAAGAGAAGGAAAATGTAACAGACTCTTGAAGGTCAAGGAAATACTAGACAATCTTCCTTTTTCTGAAAAGGGCTTGTATTGAGCAGGAAACATGCATAGAAAACTGTGGCTGGTGAATTTACACAAACGAATGTATGAATGTATTTGGGTAAATGTGTACACTGGAAGTAAAACTATGAGTTAGCTGACCCAGTATAATGTTAAACTGCAGGATGTTGCTCCACTTATCTGTAAATGCTCTTCGCAGTGGAGTGGGGTCATCTGTAACAGCCTGTTTGACCTCCATCAAGCCAAAGGACCCATGATGTAGATTCATCGAAACACAAAGCTTGTATATAATGTATGGGATGTGCTAGAAAATGACCAGATTACAGTGTGGTGTATCAGTTTAATGGTTTGTGGTGTTTACAGTATGTATAGTATATGGTGCAGTCTAAGTACAGACAGGAATAAACAGAGAAAGCGAGGTGGGATCACAGAGTAAATCTCAGGATACTCAGTGAATGAAATGGAGGTCATCTAGAATCTGTTCCCCTGGTTTTGGCAGAATTATTTTTGTGTGGCTTGATGAGGTAAAACAATCCAGTAATTTGCACATGGAGAAAAAGAGGGTTTTGTTTTTTTTTTTTTTTAAATATATAAATTAAAAAAACATAGCATAGGATTGTTCCACTTTCCTGCTCTGAATCTTCTTACAACCACTCAGAATTATTTTGTTTCCCTATGGGAACTGATGATCTAGAAAAATATGCAAATTTGAATTCTGTATTCTTTTTCTACACTTCTGTACAGTACAATACCATAAACATCACTGATAAGTTACTGCTGACACCTACAGGAGGATGACAGAACAGCTTCAACTCTTCTTGACAAAATCTTAGAAAAAAAAAGGGAAATCCCAGCTCTTAGAGTGCATGTCACTTGGTTCCATCAATCCTGAACAGTGCATTATGGGTTATATATTATTTTCATATGACACGTCACGGTTGTATGAAGAGAACAGGTTGCAAAGGAAGGGGGGGGGGTGGGCATGTTCATTCCTATGAAATCAAAGATCACCAAAGTCCTAAGGCATTATCAATTGAGGAATAAATGTCTTGAAACCTTTGGGGCGTAAAGAAATGAATCCAACATGGAAATGCCAAAAATTGCTGTTCCTGAAATGACCACTTGAGGCTTACTCAAAAATAAATTCCGATACCCAAATACCCAACTTTCTAGCAGAAACAAACATTTTACAGACTGGTACAGTTGGTTTTCTAAAGCTAAAATGCCCAATTAAGGAGGGTATTGTTATTTGACACCAACCTTTCCAGCCTACATTGGCCTCCAAAAACGAATTATACAACACTTCTGTTCTTCTCGTTTTGATCAATAGACAGAGATTAGGTTCATATTAACACTGAATGTATGATGTTAATGTTGAACGTTGTAATAAGCTAACGCTAGCCTGCTAAGACTTGCCTGTATCAATCACACTGCGGTTATACAATCAAATAATATTTATAATACACATTTTCACTGGTCTTGTTCGTCATCATAGCCTGCATTCATGTTTTATAAAGTAAATGGACTGAACGAAATAGAGGTATCCCCATTGCTAGAATGCTAGCTACTGGCATGGCTAAAAAAAGTGCAGATTATTCTGAAACCTCTCACAGCCTGAGAAATGTTTAATCAGGCTCTAACCTGATAATCTGACCCATCTCTGCATAGCGTAATAAACCTCAGTCCTTTTTTTTTTTGAAAGAAACATGCATTCATTAAGTATTGCAATGGGTCAAAAACCTGATTCTCTGATGAAATTTGTAATCTTATTGTTTGATAAGACAGATTTAAATGCAACTTTTGCCAGTTTGAGATTTTTTTTAAATCTTGGCAAATCTTTTGTTCTCTAATTCTTGTCTAATATCCTTCTAGTGTGCTTTTGTGTAATCAAACCCTAGCCTAGATTTAGTGACTTCAAGACTTTAAACAAGTCTTTTTTTCCTTTCCCCTGCCTCTAACTGCTCCCCCTGAGAGGCTGTGCCAGTGAAACCCTGGAGAATGTGAGTGTTGTGGCTGTTGGTGGTGACGCTGGCTCACGTGGAGCTGCTCTCTGATCAGCTCGGAGGACAGCAGCAGCAGCAGCCTGCAGTAAGATGCATAACTCAGCGTTTTACCTTCCACTGACTGCACTCGCTCATTCTACCTTTTCCATGATGACTCACCACAACAAGCAGCTTCAAAATCACCCTGCATTAATAGTACAGGATGGACAACTCGCTTTTTTTTTTTTTTTGCCCTCTTCCATTGTTTTTCTCACAAACCCACAGTGCCTCTCTCACACGCACAAACACACATTAATTCAACGAACCAAATGACAGCAGACAGTCTGACAAGGAGAACAGTAAGGAGGCATCGCATAATAAAACCACTACTGTTACTGAACTAAAAATAACTCATATCTGTGCACACACACACACACACACACA
>JAOWBC010000248.1:12176907-12190288 GCA_028566105.1 Hypoplectrus providencianus | reverse complement strand
CACACACACACACACACACACAAACTTATGAGCATGTGCACAGACATACATAACGCTTACATAAATGCAGCAATGGGAGCAGTGACGCTGAACAAATGATCTCATAGAATTCAATCTTCTTCTTTACGCTGCGAAAAAGAGGAGCCAGGTCACCTTGTTGTTGCTTTGTGGAGATTTAAGACTTCCCTTTTGGGCTTGAGTCAAAGAGCAGATCTGCCTCTGGCAACAACAAACACACAGGATGGGATGCAAGCAAGCAGCACAGCTTTGCAGAAAAGAGGAAACGGCGTGTTCATCCAACTGGACTGGAAGATATGAATCTTACATGTTTACCGTCTGAGAGCAAAAGAGTTCAGCTACTGTCTTTGTGTTGTTTGCACTTACAGGAAAGGGGTGAATGATTTAGCTCACTTCACACAAGATATCCAGATGTGAGAGCACCTATGGCTGTCTCTTTTTACCGTTATTCCCTTTTCCTGTCTGAAGGTAGAAACTACACACCCAGACAGCCACACACACACACACACACACACATGCAGACAAATACCGGTAGCTACAGTAAAAGCAGAGAGTGTGCACTGTGTCTGAGGAGAGCTGTCAGAGTAAATCTGAAGCCATAAAACGGAATGGTGCAGCTACGGAGACACTGAGGAGTCAAACTAAAGGCAGCAGGGGGAAATATAAAAGGACTGTTTCAAAATAGAACAAAAATACAGAGACTATGCTGCTGCAGGAGAAGATTTGGCCCTGAGCGCACCCTGCATACCAACATAAGCAGGGAAAGGCCCAAAATACACATCCACACAGGCTCAGCTACACAATGAGGATTTAAACATGAGACACAGTGTCTATAGGCTGCATATGTGCATTTGGGATCCACACGTCATGGCTTATGTAGGTGGGTATGTGTGTGCTAGAGGAGGGGGGCTGGGGGGGTCTGATAACCTGCCTGGCAACCACCAGAATAAACACCCTCCTCCTTCTGCGATGGATATATGCACCCTCACTTATCCTATTACCCCCTCCTGCAGCCACTCACACCGGCTGGTCATATTCAACGATTTTTTTCCCAACCAGGTGCGCCGTATGAGAAATACATGATGCTGTCGTTTCCATGACAACATTAGCCGGGCTTAAAGCCTGCAATGAACCCACTGGGCGGGTCCGGCGGTGACAATGGCGGGCTAATAAAGAGGAAATGTACATTATCCGCCTTGTATATTGGGAATGTACCGCTAATGCTAAAGGGCGCCTTTATGGAGCTGAGGCCCAGTGGGTGGGCCCCTGGATGCTCATAATTACGTCTATACCAAGAGAAATGACAATATGTCTATGATACTGCGGTTCTTCCCTATATTTTGTGTCTTTTGATATGATAAATGTATATGCAGTTGCAGGCTGGAGGGCGAGTGTCGGTGCGCATCTGTCATGACGCGTCAAACAGGGCGCATGGTGCCGCTTACCTCATTCTCGCGTCTTTTATTCAGCCGGAGATGATGGCACTGACGAGGCAAATGAATACAACCAACTGTCCGAGTATTTTTCTGTATATACAGTCTGGGAGGCTTGAATCAGCCCACCGGCTTCAGCCCGGTGTCCCCTATGTGCGTCCGTAGAGGTATATCACAGGCTGATGATGAGTCGTGTTGCAGAAACGCTAAGCGAGGACACGATCTCCCATCCGCTTTGTGCTCCGTTGTCTCTGCTGCTCTCCACACGCGCCGCTGCGTATCCTTAAGTCCATGTTCAGCTGCCGGGGCTCGTGCTCGGTAGTAGACGGTGAACGGTGGTCGTCAGCCGCCGCCTCCCTCATGCCATATTTTCTTCCCATTCGGAGTGTTTTGGTGAGGTGGAGAGATTTGGGGGAAAATGCTAATGCAGCGTGCGAGGGGAGAGGAGGGGGGGAGTAAGACCGGCTCTATGCTGCCCACCTGCGGCGAAGACGCACACGTGCAGCCCACTCACGTCCCCTTGTCTTGTCTTATTTTTTTTTTTTTCCCTTTCTTTTGAAAATGTGACGCCAGGCAGAAAATATACACTCAGGGTGAATTAATTTTTCGTTTTCTTTCCCCCTTTACCACTTTTAGAGATTAGATATACATTTTAATAGATAGATTATTTTATTCAGTAACACGAGCATTCAGATGTCCAGGGAAGATGACTATTAGTCATCAGATTGATTATTTAGCGAGTCAGTGTTTAAACATCCATGATCATCAACCGGTCTTGAGCTTTCTCCCTGAGCCTTAACGCGAGACTATCAGTAAAAGCAATGTTATGTGGGTCAACAGTAGTCACTGTACCTCAGGGAGCTGCAACAAATTAAGAAAAAAAATCCATAATAATAATAATAATAATGAAAGAAAAATTATGATGATGGTTATTATTATTAAATGGGCGAAATGAATCATACATTATAATAAATCTCTATTCATCACAGGCCATGTCTTCAGAATATTCTGACACACAACAAAAAGCTTTTTTTTCTGATGACCAAATGAGGTATTATCTGAAGTCCTTACAAAAATCTCAGCTAATTAAATTGTATAATTATTAAATGTAAATCTTAGCTTTGGGAATTTCTTATGTTAGCCAAAGAAAATTTAAAGAAATTATTTTTAGCATTTTCTCTTGATGCCCAGTGCATTTGCTAAAAGTAGTAACTAAGCAATCAAAATGGTTTGATAAAAGTAAAAGATGGATGGTTGAAATAGCGAAAACAAGTAGATTATCAGTTGAAATACTTTGATGGAAGTAATGTTTGAAAGGTTCAGTTTCACTCCAAGTAGTAGTGGTACCATTGGTGACCAAACCAAACAAGATAAAGTTCTATTCAATATTCACTGCATATTGTTATACATTTAAAACATTTAACATGAATTGATAAAGAAGTAAATGGAAGTGGTATAATATCACCTGTATTAAAAATAAAAAGAAGAAAAAAATAGAAAATATAAGACACAGCCTCATAGGAATTTCATGTTGCATTTACTTTCAGACACGTTAAATGTTCAATGGTATTCTGCAGCCCCAAGTGTTTAGTGGTAAGACAAATCATGGTACATTCACTCTGTGGAGTGTTGACTTCATGTCACTGCTGTTAGATTTAAGTGGTTTTCATCAGCTGAATTTCAAAACAACAACCGATATGCCTGACATATTAGTGGCAGTTATGTTCACACTAACCCTGCGGAAGCCCTGTTATAGAAATGTTTTTATTCATGCATGTGTGTGATTTGGGCTTGCTGTAAGATGAGGGGGATGATGCACAGTAGGTGTACGGACAGAACACAGTTTGCAGACATCATTGGTTCATGAAAAGCTCCAGTAAGAACTGAATGGTAATTTGCTTGTTGTTCTACTGTGCAGGTAAATAGACCTGCTACATGTTTATCAGGCTGAAGCAGTGCAATATATATATTAAAAAAAAACACCTCAAGTTGGTTCAGTCCTTTTAAATATCTTGCCAGTGACTGATGGTGCACATCAGACGTAAACAGTTACAGTGTAATGGTCTCATCCTTCCCCTTCCTAAACTGATCCTGGTGCAGCAACGCAGATACATACAGATTTGAAAAGGTTTCACATTGTTGAACAACAACAACAACAACAGCAACAACACAATACATACTGCCTTTTCATTTTCCGTCCAACCCAAGGCAAAAGAAAGACACAACAACCCATTCCAAAAATCTGAAACACTTTCAAATACTATATATTCACCCTCGTTTTGCTCATGTCTGTTTCAAGCCTCTCAGTATATTTACATAGAAGGGACTGAAATGGGATTTATTGCAGGAAAAACTCAAAGGAACTGAAGTTGGCAGTAAAGGATTTGAATCTTGATCAATAAATAATAGGAAAGGTGCCTTTTTTAAAGATCTGGAAGCACGAAAACATTTTACAACAATTAAAATCAATTAAAATCCCTACATCCAAATGTAAATTTTTGCATTTTTAATTATCCTTCAATGGATTGTTTGGATTTTAAAAAGTGAGGCTGTATAAGGTACTTCTCTGTATTCATTGTATTACATACAGTAGATAGTGGTAGGCACACCAGCAACAGGCTAGCTCAGCAGTGTACTGCTGTGGATGAGGGCAGCAGCAAAGTGTACTTAAACCACCTAAAAAAGGAAAACCTAAAATATCAATGTTAGTGTAATTTTCTGTGATATTTGGAATAGTTTCACTGTTTAACCAAGCCCTCAGACAGGCCTTTCCAACGGGAAACTGAAGCCATTCTGTGGTCTCTTCTAAAACACCAGGCTCCTTTAAAAAAAGCTGTCATTTTACCTTTCAGAACACAGGACTTGCTGGTAAGTTTGCTTGTGTTATTATGCTACTTGGCTTAAACCGACCTAACCGTTTTAACATTCACACAATGACACACAAACGTATCAAGTGAGGCTGCATAGGACTCCTGTGCTCTGTGAGGTCAAATGACTGTTTTTGTCAATAGAGTTTGGTGGCTCTGCACGTCACTGATATCAGCTCTGTTTCCCCTCCGTACTTCAACAAGGCTGGGTAACGGCAAGGTAAAGAAATGACAATACACTAAATATAGAGTATGCTTATAAAGATAGGCTGAAATACATTTTTTAGGTAGAATAAAGACATTTTGCTTCGATCCATGAGCACAGCAGTAATTGCTTAGTTTCTGTGATGGTGTTCCTGTCTGCCTCATCAAACTGGAGGCTGCTGTCCCCCACTTACTGTAGGTAATTCACTGACTATAGATGAGTACAACCACAATAGAAATCCAAACTATCCCTTTTTAGGTAATAGATACTGATGAAATTGACACATCAAATTAGACCTGTACTGTATTTAATTATTATGTCCATCAATGTCAGCATTTGCTTTGACCATATAGGTAGTTTTCATACACAGCAAGTCAATGCAAATAAATCAATAATGGCTGGACAACAGTTCAACTGCAGTTCACAAATCTGTCTATATTTAGTGGGATGTGTTGAGAGTGTGTTCTGATATGTCAATGTTAATAACAGGGAAGAGTCCTGCTTCACTAGTGCTTTCCTGAGTTGTTAAATATAAAATAAAAAGAAAGTTTAACAATTAGAAAATCACTATGTCCTTTCTTTCCGTACACAGTTTCTGTTCCAATGCTCTTTAGTCTCCAGCGCGCCGATATTCAGTGTGGGATCTCGTCAGTCCATTTTCTGTGGCAGGAGTGCGAACAATACAAGAACAGTGAGAGTCAAACTATAACATGTGGTGAGAAAGTCAGAGCCTTTGGTTCTGTTTAGTTGGATTTGATCCGTTTGATTTGTTTCATGTCATTGGTGACTTGGCTACAGTCGGTGAAAGAGAATTTTTTTAACATGTAGTGTGAATAAAGAAAATGTGGAATATTCATGATTTTTGTATTTCAAGCAACCGCACATAACACCTCCAACAGTTCATCTCATTTGGGATCTGAGAGCAGATCAGGAAGGAAACCCCCGGCTCCTCTTCTGTCAATTCACTTCAGATCAGACAGTTCCACCCTTTTTTTGAGTCTGAGTTAATTTAAGTTTGGTTTGGTTCAGTTTAGTGCAGTTCAGTTCAGTTTAGTTTGCTTCAGCTGGCTTTCAGGCCCCAGCAGCAGCAGTCAGGAACCAACAGAATCTGTTTCTGCCGGCTCCCTCAGACTATCCTCCACTGCATCACACTCATGTCCTTCCCTCCAGTTGACACCAGGTAGCTGTCATCGTGCAGGAAGTTCACATTGGTCACATGACTGCTGTGGCCACCATAAGCATGGCTGGGAGCCTGGAAAGAAAATAAAGAATGACTTGTGCCTTTGCTTAAACTGTCAATCAGAGTTTATTCATCCTCGACATCAGGAACATTCAGTACCAACTAACAAGGACCTCCCAGTCATAGATTTTTATTATTTTAGATTTTATTAATTGGATCAATTTCCAAAAGCTCTTCACATAATATTATTATCAATAATTATGAATAATATATAAAATATATTGTCTAATAAAAGTTTCACAATTTGGTTAAAATCCAAGAAACTTTAACAATAGTTTACAACATGAATTTATAATTAATGAATACTTACTAATACTAGAACTATATTATATTTTCAATATTGAAACTAGTGGAGGTACTATTAATGAAAATAAAGATTGTTAATTCAGCTTAAAAATAATTAATTCCTTTGATACCTGTAAAAGCACATACATGTACTATAATAAACTTTCTTGAATGTAAGCATCAACAGTTTAGTTCAGATAAGCCAGCTGTCTTAAAATATACACACAGAACAAAGAATTGCTAGGCTAAATGATGCAATCGATCTCTGAGGGCCAAACGTGTGCTTCAAACATTTATTACAAAAAATGTATTTTCAATGTTTGCAAGCCACAATGTATTTAATGAAAGTTTCCATGTGAAAATCCACGCCATGACCTGGGAGGCTGAGTTGGTGTGGACTTCCTGATTTATGCTATATGTAATGTATGTTGAATGAGTTCACAGCATCTTACCCTGAACTGTGAACAGGGGTAAGCGAACAGGTGGACCTTCCCAAAGTCATCTCCAGTAACCAGGAGGCTCTTATCATTGGACCTGCAGACGGCGTTGATGTCGGTGCCATCTGAGCCATCGGGCCACAAGCCTGAGGAGCAGAAAGGCAATGGCTACTGAATGGACTCTAAAACACAAACACACACCTGAGGAAGGAGAGGGAAGGAGCATTCACTCACCAAACACCTGGAAGCCCAGAGTGCAGGTGTGGGTGGCCCACTCGATGTCTCTAGTGGTCTCCACACTGACCACCTGCTTACACACGGATGGGATCCCTGAAAAACCATGTGTAAACAAAGCATACACCAGGTTTAAGCATAAATTAGTTGTCAGTTGTCAGGACTCACGGATGACACTCATCATACTTACAATAAAGTATCTCATAGTCTCCTGAATTGGACACCAGGTACTGGGAGTCCACTGACCAGTCCAGATGGGTGATGAAACTAGAGTGACCCTGAGATGTGACACAAAAGGATATGTGATTATCTACCTTCACAGACACTTTCTGCACTAGAGACGATGTGGCTTTTCAAGCACCAGACACAAAACTAAAAATATGGCTTGGATTTGATACAGCAGCCATTTGTCATTATGTCGGAGTAGACGCAGCACTGTGACTCAGCCCGCTGTCATTTATCATTTTACAGCTTCTGCATCAACACACGGTGAGGACAGGGTGTACAGAGAGGAGGCCCAAATACAGAGCAGAGGAGGAAACTAAATATAAAGATGATGCCAGGAGGAACTAAAAATAACGGAGCCACGGATGAGGGGGGGATTATAAATACAGGTGCTCACCGAGCACTTCCCCACTCGGCTGTACTTCCTCCCATTTTCTGCCACAGCGTAGATATAGATGTAGTTGTCATGGGAACCAATGGCCAAAAAGTTTCCATCTAAATCAAACAAAAGACGAGAGGAAGGTGTCTGTCAGCAATTAGAAAAACACATCTGAACTTTTGCACTGTACGAAAAGTCTGCAACATTTTTCCTTAGAAAGCGTAGTGTGTTATAGAGTCCTATTAGAGACCTGCTGAGGTCCACATTACATTACACTACATTACATTTGACATAAGCTGTGAAAACATACACAGGGGAAACACACTGTCAGCAGTTATAATCATACCTGGCCCAAAGCACATTACAGACAGCTGTTCGTTCCCATCTGTGTGCACCGTGACGAGATCCTTGGAGTCCGTGTCCAGTACGAGCCACCTGCAGGATCAGAGACAGCTCAGCAATCTGCCGTTCATCACTTCATAATCAGAACAGCTATCTGCTCAGGGCCATTGTGCCAACAAGAACCTATTATTACTCTTCAAACAGTCAGATAAAAACTATGATTTATTTATTTATTTATTTAGCTTTTTTAGGTGATGGCATCCCTACCTGCCAGTCTGGGTTCCTATGGCAACCACAGCTCCAGACGGGTGGAAGCCAGCTGATTGGGCAGCATCCTGCAAGAAACAGGAAGAGGAATGTGTTAAAGGCCCTCTTCAACTAGAAAAAATGAAAATAAATAAAATTGTAGTCAGATCAAACAAAACACTAAAGAGGTACTAAAGATTTTGACCTGATCACAAAATCAAACAGATATATCCCAGAAAAAATAAACCCACAACATATATCATCCCAACATTTACCAGCAGGCTGAACAACCTGATAAATAACAAAACACTCAAGGGTTAAATACAAACAACTAAAATTTAATAAAGTAACAAACTTGATACTAATTTATATACATACAAATTGATTTGAGGTTTATTGAGAAAATAAATTCTTTTAAAGATTTTTAATGTCATTATTTGTCTTTAGTCACATATAGTTTTTGTGGTCTGTATATTGTTACGTCATTTGGCTGTTTTAGTGTCAATGTGCAGAAAGCTGTACGTACTTGCTGACATGAAAACTTGTTTTCACATCTTACACTGAACACTGAAAGTCATTTGTGCGCACTTAAAATTTCAATTTATGAGGGGAACCTTGCCAGACGTTTTCAATCTCCTTTCAGCCTGACTGGGTAGATAATACACCGGGTGGCCCCTCATATATGTCCCTTGGAATTATTTAATTTGACTTGAATATGAAAGGCCTATACAATAGGATATATATTATGTATACAAGTAATCATAAAATAAAAAAAAGCTCTAATAGACTTTTCAGAGAATCCTGGCCACAGACATGACAATGAGAATCACTGCAATATGCAACACATTGTAGATCAAATTACTCTAGTTGTTTCCATGTGAATGTAATTTGCTTAACTTGCAGTTCTTGTTGGTTCTCAAGAACACTGAAATAGAGACTGATTAACTGCCAGTTGTGCGCTGCTGTGTAATTCCTGTGTCTGACCCCAGGGGGCAGCGTTGGATAAACTTACGTCCATATTCTTGGTCCAGATGGGCTGATGGGAACTTGAGTCCCACAGGCTGACGTGCCTGTCGTAACCGCAGGAGAGGAACTGAGGCTTCCAGGGATGGACAGCCAGACCCCACAGCTCATCAGTGTGGCCCTGCACAGGAGAGCAGAGGTATTATCATTTCACTTCTATTCATTCTGTTACACATTACAGGCTTTTAAAGGAAACCTTCACTTTATACAGGAGTCGGACAACCTTAAAAATAATAAAACACTTACTTCAGAAATAGAAAATTAATCTATTTTAATAATCATATTTCCAATATTACCTGGTCCCAGCTACTCTCATAAAGAGTTTACTGCTTTTCTCTGTGTTATTTCTTCTAAACTGACTCTTCTTTAGGTTGCGATCCCTTATTCAGATTTGAAAATGTCACATTTGATTTATGCAACCTTATTTCTTTTTTTTCTTCTTTTTTTCCCCCATACTTTTTGGAAATTTGATGGACAAAACAACAGATCAAATCAAGAAAACACCTGACAGATTAATCTCTTACAATAGTAGTGGTGAATGCAGCCTGCATCTTCGTACAAATGTAGAAATCTTGTACTGGACAGTTGTATCTACCTGTGTAATAGGTATGAATTCTCCATCCAAATTTCCTTGCAAAACAAAATTCTTGGTGGTCCCGATGAGCACCGTCTCCCCTCTGCCCTCTGCAATGGTCCTGATGGGTCCGAACAACTCCGGCACCTGTGGAGGAAATAAAATAATCATCATGTAAACCATCTGTTCCTGTGGAATCCATCATCTGCCAGAATAAACATGGACTCATTTTTACTGCATAATGCAGCCTTTTTAGAGCAAATAAGACATGAGCGATCTATAATTCTCATCACTATAAATATCCATGAATCTCAATGAGAGCACGAACCCATCTCATCCTCTGTAATATTTATGATATGATGCAGTATTCAGAATGCAAAGTCCGCCGCCTCGGGCAGGACTGCAATGTCTGTATAATGGAAGCAGCTTACTTTAAAAGAAGGAGCTGGGTGTGCAGCTTAACATTTTATTAAAACATATTAACAGCAGATCAGGTCATTAGAATGCTGTAGAGCTCTGCGGTGGAGCATTTAAAGTCCATAAAGTATGACTTATGAAATGTTCCTATATAAACTTCCTTTTTTATTTCTCATGAGCAGCCTTGGCATATTCATATTGACGTGATTTCTGTGAAAACCTTTCCTCACCTCCACTGTTTGTATCTGCTGGTAGCTGCTGTCCCAGGAGATGAGCCTGCGGTCTTTGCCTCCAGACACCAGCGTGCCGTTCCTCAGCATGCACAGAGCAAAGATGCTGCCCTCGTGAGCTCCTTGGATGACTTGGCTGATACGATTAGTGCCTGCGTGACAGAGACGGGATGAGAAGTTCGGTTGGAGACAGTCGGAATAAAGGTCAAGTGCTTGACAAGGGCAGATTAACCGACAGAGACAGACAGGTTGATTGATAGATAAATCAGGGACAAACAGAGATCTCGTTGGAGCATTCTGTATAAATTAAGAGAGAATAAAAGAATTAACGGATTAACATGCCTTTTCCCCACACCAGGATGTTCCCACTTGAGTCTCCAGTGATGGCGTCTCCGTTTTCTGCAAAGGTCACACACAACACAAACTTGGGCTTCTCCTGTTTCTGCAAGAAACACAACACACACACATATTTGTAAATCATTTGCTAGACTACTAATGATTATCTTTATAAATCTTTAAATAGGCCATCATGACTGCATTTATGCTTCTGTTGCAAACTTCCGTGTTTCACAGTATTGACCTGAACAGTGTGCTGTCCTACCTCAAACAGTCCTTGCTTCTTGACCAGCACGCCTTTCTCCAGATTCCAGAAATAGAGATGGGACTTGCCGCAGGTCACCACGATGTTGCTGTCTGTCGGGTGAAAGTCTGCAGCAAACACTGACTCATTGGAGCACTGAGCAGGACACATAAACAAGATACAGTGAGTTATGAAATGAAATATACAAATCAGGCTGGACTCTGCAGGCAAACACTTTTTTTTATGTGCTGCATTGCTGAGATCCCTTACTTATGTAAAAATACTATTTCTTTTTTTTTTTTTTTTTTTAACCCTATTCATTTTTAGTATCTCCCCTTAATAGACAGAAGATTTGAGCAGTATGTCTGGTTATTTCTTCACTGTTAAACATCCACAATCATACCTTGACCTCAGCAAGTCTGTCCTCTCTCTGCCAGTCCCAGACGGACAGGACGTGGTCATTGGAGTCGTCTACGACACACAAAGTATTTCCTCCGTTCTAACACACAGACAAGAGACAAAGCCATCATGTTTAGTCAGTCCAGAATGCTAACATATTGTAATGTAAGGTTAGTCAGTGACGTTTCCTTACCGACTTGGAGAAAGACAGGCAGACCAGCGCTCGGTCGAAGAAGCCTGAGTCGAGAACGTGGAGAGTGCTGAGGCTGACAGAGTCCCACACACGGACGTGAGGAGCAAGCTGCTGCCAGGAGAGAAAACACACACAAACAAGGACGCAACACCATGAGAGGTATATCACTAGTATGATGCTGTGTAAGGCTCACTGAAGCATCCACTGAATTCAATGAATATAGAAATGAAAGCAGAGAGAATGTGTTTCTCTCTGTTTATTAAGCAGGAGTGTCTGAGGCGGCTCAGCAAACACCATTTCTTAAAGGAGACACCAGAACCCTTCACTGATAGATCAGCCACTTAAAACTGATATGCTAAAAAAAAAAAAAAAAAAAAAATCAATAATGGACCTCACTTACCTTTCCATCCGAAGAAGTGCCCGCCACCTGCCCGGTTGCTATGGTGATTTTATCGGGGTGGACGGCCAGACTGGTGAAGAGAAAGACATGAAAACAGTTAAAAGCCTTTCAACATCAAAAGGCCGTTTGAATAAAGATGAGCAGCGTGCTCGCAGAACATGAAAGAAGGTCTTAATGCTGTGCATATTCACTGCAGCTACCACACGCTGTCTGTGCTAATGTAAAGGAAATGAAACAGTTTAAGATGAATTTATCCCATTTTTTTGGGTATGGCGGTGCAGCAACACTCATAGCATGTGAAGCTTTAACACTTTATCTTCAAAGGAGTCTGCTGGCAATCCAGCCTCTGATCCCTCATCCAAAGTGCTCATTAATAATTTGAACTTTTGTTAACCTGCGATGTGATAACATAATCACGGCTGCGTCTTTCCTCATCAATCACACTTTATCACTTTCATTACTGTGCACAAATGCAAACGGCCGCACATTGGCCTCGTAGCACTGGTTATATTCATGCACCCACTGAGTTAAAAAAGTGGAAATCACTCTGTGGATAAACTCTACAGCTGGTGAGGATTGTAGAAATAGTGAAATATCACCTCGAACAGGGCGAGAGATGAGAGGAAGATGGCAGATGTGATATGGCACTGCAGCAGATGACTGAAGCAATGCCTCAGGATGTTTTATAATCCCCATGTGTCTCTCACCATTTGATGTCATCCGAGTGTCCTGTGTAGTGCCTCTGCAGCTGCTCGTCCACGTTGAACAGGACGACCACTGAGGCGATGAAGTACACCGTCTCTCCGGTGGGCAACAGGTAAAGGTTGGAGCGGCAGTCTCGCCCACGGTACCCATAACTGCACATTAATAAAGGTCAAGGAGTAAAACTGCCATTTTATCCAAAGCAAAGCTGAAACATTTACCAACTGACAGGAAACTGGTTGTATAGATGTCTATCCACAATGTAATTCTAATGAAAAATGTCTTGTCTGGCCGTATGTGATGGGCGTTGAAATTTCAGTTTGGCTAATATGTCAAATTGGTTTTAAAGCCCTGCACTCTGCCTGGAGGCTTGACGTACACCCAACAGGTGCTGGTGGAGCAGACACACTGACCAATCAGAGCAGAATGGGTATTTGAAAGTGTAAAGCATGCCAAAGCCTTGACATACTGTAATGTTCGAAAAACTATTTATTTTTCTCATCCTGTCTGTCTGTCTGCTGGTCTCATAAGCAGGCAGCCCGTGTTTGGAGTCCGGCTCTGGGCCCTTTCCTGCAGGTCCTCCCCTCTGACTCCCCATTTCACTGTCATCTTCCTCTGTCAGTAAAGTCAAAAATGACCAAAAATATCTGCCCTAATGCCCTAAATTCTCTTTTTTTTCTTTTCTTTTTTTTTTTTGTTGCTTATTTGCTTATGAAGATTACCTGCTTATTTTAATCTTATATGATAGTAAACTGAATATCTTTGGTTTAAGGCTGTTGGACAAAAAAAAAATATATATATACATATAATATAATATAATATAATATAATAGTTTGTTGCATCTTTAATCCAGATGATTTAAAATTAAGGATTTGTTTATTTACACTTCAACCAGCAATGTAAGATTTAGAGACAATAACAACATATATGATACATGCTGGCCAAATATCAG
>JAOWBC010000248.1:12085743-12103652 GCA_028566105.1 Hypoplectrus providencianus | reverse complement strand
ATGAGAACTGGATACAGTGTTGGGCTCTGTTCATTCCGATGGAAGCTGGTATATGTAGTGGTATATAAAGCTGAAAAAGTTCTGTGCCTAAAATACCCAGATCTTCTATAGGTCTGCTGCATATATGGGACTTATAGACAAGACATCCACCAGCTACTTCCAATTTAGGGCTAACTTGAATGAGAATAAAAGGAGTGGTTGGTCCTGCTCTTCAAGACTTCCAACATATTATGGACCAATAAGTTCTGTGAAATTGGTTATTTATTTTTCAGCAGTTGTGGCATTTGATAAAATGTATCAGCTGATTTTATCTCAGTCTATGAGTATGTTGTGTTGGACCTAATGAAGTGACAGCGCCGGAGAAATATTGTCACAGTAAAAATTTGAAATCCTTATTCTCTTCCTGGGAGTTTTAAGCCACATTTTTGAAAATAAACATTTTGGATCTTGGTTGTTTAAGATGTATATTTCAGCTAAATGAAGTTTAGTGAATGGAGATCCCAGCTCCTGCTTAAACCTCCTGAGCAATGAACACTGAAGGAGTCCTTACTGAGGGAAACAGACTGCAGGCACCACAGTCAGCAGCTGAACCATATTGTAATTTCAGGTTTTGTTGTTGTTCTGATGCAGAGACCCCTAGAGGCAGAAAAAACACATATTGTTTTTAGTCAATGATATAAAAACATTAATATATAATAAGATGATAACAAGACATTGAGTCTTATTTCTTATATTATTATATGAAGAAGCTTTCATGCTATTTTTTTCAGCCTCACCTATAGCATGTAGACTTGAGAACTGTGAGATGTGTTCAGTGTCATCCACCCTGTGCTGGGTCATGGTGTCACCCTGCCACTCACACTGACACATATATACATATATAAAAAAAATCCACTGACCAAGGGGCTTCAACATGGAAGTGGTACTGAAAACAGCTGAGGCCTGTCAGATTTCACCCCAGCATCAGCACACTTATGTGTCCTCGGTTGGTATAAAGGCAGACGCTCTAGTCTTTGTCCTCAGAGCAACACTCTACAGAAGCTCTCTTTTTAGGAAGGTTACCAGTCCGCCTTGTGCATACAGCCTGAGCTATGGCCCTTTTCTCTTGTGAGTGTCAGTGTGATTGGCAGTTGGGGAGATGTTTGAAGACATGACTTTGACTGGCATCCAGTGCTGACGTAAGAGACGTGCTGTAGAAAAGAGGAGAGATGGAGACCTAAAGGCAGACAGAGGAGAGAGCAGAAACAGCTTTAGCCTGTTCTGTATTTTATGATTGTTCTTGCTCGAGTCTTTTGAATTCCTCAAAGGGAATCAAAAATTATATCCCTCCCTTTTAGCTGTACACCTGAACAACCCATGTAAAACATGAATACATCTGGTGGAAGGTAACTATGTCCATTTACTAAGGTTTGTATTGAAGCACATATCTGACATACTTGCACTTTATATTTTATATTTCAGGTCATGAACTAGGCATGAAATGCTACTTACACAGTCATGCATATTGACTTTGTAAGGTACATAATACAAGTTGTCAGCTTTGTGAGTTTTTTTTTTTACTTTTAATACTAAAGCAAATTTTGCTGATTTACCTGATAACATAGGTAACATATTCAAGGGGGGAATTGTATATGTCTCTGGGCACATAAATACTTCATCCTCTCCTGCAAACACTTATCACCTTAAACTAAAACAGTAATACATCAGCCCAGAAATAAACTGTGTTTTTACTTTGGCCATTGTATTAGACTGAATTCATTTAGCTGTGCATACCAAATAAACTAAAACTGACTTAATGTATAAAGAAATGAAAAATTAGGGCAAATTTGGTTTAATCTAACTCACTGTTGCTTTAAAACCGCTCAGATTTATGAGGTCATTCTGACATCACTGCACAACGCAAGTGTCCTTTTTTACCCTGGGTGTGTTGAGCAACTCAGTGACACCTTGCTGGTTTTATTTTTAAATTCATCCAATGAAATATTAATGAGTTCCAAAAACTGCTCTCTTCCCATGTGTGTGTGTGTGTGTGTGTGTCTGGTTAGCAGATTGATTGTGAAACACCATCAAAGAAGAGTAATGAGCTTACATACTCTTTATCCTGAACCCTGAAGTGAATAAGCTGTCAGGCACGGGTTATATAGAAAACACGAACAACTAGCATCTGTATTAGCTTCTCAAAATTTGGGGTGGAAGGAGTTACAATTAGGATTTGTTGACAGTGTTTAATTCCAGATACTTTCCAGAGTGTATTTACTCACCACAGCAACCTAAACAGGCAGAACTAGATGACAAACATCAGCTCTGAGCCGAACAGCCGCTGAGTACACTGTGGGAAATGTATTATTTAGATCATATTACAGTTTTATTGTAGTAGAAAGACAAAATATTGAAGGTCAGTCCATTACTCAGCTCATCCATCAATCAGCTCAATAACCCTCTGCTACTGTATACCACCATTCAACAGACTACTCATCATCTGTTACGGGATGCAAATAAAACTGTGTGAGGTCATTTAGGCTCTGTTGACTTACTCTGTCACCATGGTGACAAGGCAGGAAGTGCGGTTGCATCCAGTCTACTGTGGAAAAACAAGCATGTGGCAGACGACACAGGCCTCGCGGCCCCTTTACTGATATACAACCACAGCATTACTCTGTGCCTCAGTGTGGTCTGTTTATTTACTGTAGCTTCATGAGATTTAAAGAAATTTAAATAAAGCCAAATACATGGTTCCATCTGACTATAAGTAAGACTTTAGATCAACCATTATTTCAACAAATTTAGCCCCTTAATAAACTGACTCCTCCTTAAGGTTTAAGGTTGGAAAAACATGATTGAATTGCATGCAGTATATAAAGTCTCCTGTGTCACCATTGAAGCTATATAATGCATGCACTAGGCAAAATAATACAGCCAAAGACCCCACATTTTTCTGACAGCCCTACATGGTCAGTATCATTGAAAAGTTTTTTCACTTTAATTTAAAATAAGGTTCTGTGCCTGTAATTCTTTTAGTTTCTTTCTTTTTTTTGAGTCAGTGCCAGAATATACAATCATAAATAAGATCTGAAATGCTGAAATGTCTGCTTCTAGCTAAAACTATTAGAAACTAGCATATTGAAACTATTTTAGCACCCCATGTCTACCAGAAAGGACAAAATGGCTGTTAGCAAGCTAACGTTAGCTATATATTAGCAAGCTAAGGCAAGAATAGCCTTTTAATGTTAAATAAACTGATTTTCAGATTGCATAGTGTCCTCCATTAAAGTCTGTTTAGACCTGTATGCACTTCTTTCCTCAGTTTATCAGTTAATCAGATTTTTAAAATGTAGGTACAGAGTCTCCTTCGTTCAATACAAAGTCAATGAAGAGTGATGGATTGTTTCCTCCCCACTGGGGGCAGGTTTTCACTGTGGTCGCTATCTGGACCAAAGCGTTCAGCAAACCAACACTGCTGTCCATAGAGCTAGCTGCTAGCGTGTCTAAAAGCAATGCACTCTAAAATCAAGTTTCACTTAGTTGCAACATATATTGTAGTCAGGAATACATTATAAACGTAGAGAAGAGGGACACATTATGGCATGTGTCTCTCCAGGGTTTCCTGACTGCTGCCATTACCCATAAGTCATCACTCAGTCTCATGTTATCTCTCCCAGACAGCCACCTAGCCTACCACTCCCGTAATAGGGTCTGTGACATGTTGTGAAAATAGTCTCTCACTCTGTCTTTTCTTCTTTCGCTCATAGCCTCTTTTCTTTTTTAATTGGGCCTCCTCACTTCCAGTAGCCAAGTTTGTTACCCACAAATCCATTCCTTACCCCATCAGCTCTACTGACTCCCTCAATTATCTGTTGAATCTGCTAGAATCCAAGAATGCAGCCGAGTAACTTGGATGGAAACCATTCTGTTGAAGGAGAGATGGATTTTTAAGTAGACTTTCAATGTTTTATCCATGGAACTTTCAGTTAAAAAGAACTTTGTTGCTACTTTCTTTCTTGCTTACCCTTCAATCATTACTCCTCTCCTGCAACCATATTTTTTTTTCTTTCCTGCCTGTCTATTCCTCTCATCAGCGAGATCCCGGCGGTGTCTCTGTGCCCTCCTGACAGCGAGTGTTCAGCCGAGGCCCAGTTGACAGTCATCCAGTGTGAAGGGGAGCTATGTGACAGCTGCAGCAGCCTCGGCAGACCCTCTTCTTCCTGCCAGCTTTATCACCAAGTATGCCTGCCTGTAGTGTGTGCTGTTTAGGATAGATATTTGGAGACTCATTAAGGCAAAAAGGTTAGAAATAGATTCAGGGTTTGGGAGGCAGTAGCAAAAATAGTTAATGTCACTCAGAAGGCATGAATAATACCAGAATCTTGAATCCATTCAATTTATATATTTTCAATTTTTAGGTACCCCAGTGTCCTCAAGCTGGGGCCTACGATTCACAGCCCAGGAAATGTCCCCACTGCAGCCACTATGGTCCAATCAAAGCAAACACCTGCCGTGACTGTCATTCAAACACAACGGGCCCTCATGCTGAGGGAGGTGTTGGGGCGAAAGTGGGACATGGTTGCAGTTCTGCGCATCAGACGTCCCGTCATGGTACGGTGAGGTGTCACTGGCTCCATGGGTCAAACGAAAGCAGGATACAGAAACCAGCACAGCGACATGTGGTGACAGTAAGGTGTGTTAAAAGGAACAGCCTGACATTTAAGGAAATAATGGTTCAGTTGTTTTCTGGCGAAGAACGAGATACAAAGAGTGACTTGGCTCAAAAGACTTTTAGCCTAGCTTAGCATAGAGACCTCAAACATGGATCAGCCTGGCTCTGTCCAAAGTTAATAAAATCACCATCCAGCACCTGTAAAGCTCAGACATAAAACCAATCCAGCCACTTCTGTTTACATTTTGCCCTTCTTACAGACCTGAATGAACAAGACAACATATTTTTAAAGGTTAAGAGGTGCTGACAGGTGTAATATCTGTTATCTTTGGGCTAGCCGTCTCCCACTGTTATCACTCTTTTTACTAAACTAAGCCAGGCTAAGCTAAGCTAAGTTTAAAAAAAAAACTGCTGGCTGTAACTTCAAATTTAACAAGTATTTTGTTTGGTATCCTTTTCTAACAAAGTTCTCACTATTAACAGAGATGGAGGACTCTACAGGTTCCTCAGAAAGTAAGTACTGAAAAACATTTTCACTTTAGGAGCCCAAAGTTTCTAAATATCACAATCAAAATGATTGCTCTTTACCAAGTGTGACAAAAGGCTTCTTCCCCTGTGGTTTGCTGTGTGGCAGGTACTCCCAGGTGATAGTGGACTACCCATTGGCGGTGTTGGTGGGTTGTGCCGTGCTGCTGCTGGGATGCTCACTGGCTGGACTCTTCATTGGTCCCCTGCCAGACTTCTCTGACCCGCTGCTGGTTAGTCCCAGACACACACACACACAATCAAAAACAAAAGCACACAGTGTCTTAAGTGTAATCCTGCAGCAGCCCCCTTTGGTGCAGCGTATCTACTGTCACCCTTCTGTCACTCTGACAATACAAACCTCCCTCTCCACCTGAGGCTGAACGTTAATTACTGTCTCTCTAATGACACATGATCTCAGCTGTATCCATCTCCCTTCACTCTCATCTCAGATTCAATGACTGCACCAAATGAGATCACACTCACTGTCATCTTAATTAAATGCATCTTCCTACCTCGGAGATGCATGCTTACAGGATAACACTAATTAAAACATTATGATGAAAATATGAATCACAACAACAATGCATCCCTAATGCTGAATCAAAAAAGATTTGAATAAAAATGAGATATGATTGCTGTATACTGTAATTGTGGGGCTGCCTGTCTTTTTAGATCACAGACAACAGACGAAATTACTGGGTGCTTGTGATGCTGATTTATTCAGTAAGCTGCTGCAGTGCATTGATGGGCACTGGCGTCCACACTGTGTCTATAGCTTTGATGTGTGTGTGTTTTTCCCTCAGGGCTTTGAGCCACGGGGAACATACATCGGAGTTCGTCAGTCCAGCTTGTCTGAGCTGCAGGAGAACACCGGCCCGGGGAGAAAACTGTCTCCTTTACCACAGCAGCTCAGTAAAAGGTCAGCAGAGAGCTTCAGTGCACTGCAGGCTTTCTATTAAAGAGGACTGCACCACTGAGCAATGCTCTCAGGAGCTTTATAACGTATATATACAAGGTGTCATGCTGTCTGTAAAGGGTTGTGAGGTTGATCAGGGCTGTAAACCATTAGTATCTGTGAGGACTGACACCTATATAAGTTAAATATATATGTCAGTAGACAACTCAGCAGATTGAATATAAGGATACTGTACTTACACATACGGTAAATGTGATTTTCTTAAAAAATACAATAATATTGTTAATGTTAACAATTGAAAAATCACGAATAATGTGAAATGTTTGTAAAGCCAAATGGGAGACAGTAAGAAGTCTGAAAGACAAAGTTACTGATGAACAAAGTGGAGCAGTTTTAAAGCTTTAATGCAGCTATAATAAAGCTAAATTTAAAAAATGCACCCTTATTTGCCAGGTCAACAGAAACCTGACTCCAAATTAAGGGTACTCTATATTTGCCAAATGCATAAATAATCAACTCTTCACTCACATGTAAACTATCTTAGCTTGGGTTAAAGTAAGCAACATTTCCTCAGGAATGGTTTACATGATAACTGACAAGGTGAGTTTTAATAAACATTGTGAAACAGCACAGAACATGATTAATGTTCCAATACAGAACTATGTGGTTTAGTTTATGGAAATAAGTATTTTCTTAAGAAGAAAAGATCAGAGTTCAAAAGGGTCTAAATAACCTCTTTGGTATATGCCTACTATGTGCTGTAGAAAGTGATATATTTACATACAAGTAAACTTAATTTGACAAAGCTGATTTGTTGCACTGCCCCAAGGTGAACAAATAATAAGTGGAGGTTTAAAATAGTTCAGTTGTTGCCGACCTATTATTGTATTTAGACAAAATGTGTGTATTTATGAGGCTAAAGAAGTGCATATGTGTGTGCCTCTATCTGTGCTAGTTTTGGGGGTGCTGTCAGTGGAGACGGCAGTGGCAGCCAGGGCTCCTCCAGGCTTCGCATCAAGAGGATGCTGGCCAGAGACTCATCTCCAGACACATTCCTCTGTGATGCTCCAGGTGGGTCAGCCCCGATCTGATGATAAGTAAATCTGTCAAACGTCTGCTACACTGAAGGAAAAATATATTTGTGATTCTACTTGTAGATTTTGAACATGTACAAAATATATGTAGGACATTTAACACAGCTGGTTGCACCATCCACAGCAGGGCTGACAATAAAATGGAAATATGATTAAAACTATGTAAATGTGATGAGTGCTTATTCAGCAGTTGAGCAGCTTGCACATATGCAAATCCTGCAAGCCAAAAGCAAAGCCCTGCAGCTTGTTAGGGAATAATCAGTACTCCCAGCAAACTAATGAAAACAGTACAACATAAAAACAACAGCTTATCGGTTAAATGCAAATGAACAAAAACAGTGAGAATGTGAGAAGACGAGAATAATTGCTTTTAGTGTGGCTTCAAATGAATGCATTTCCTTGAGCAGGTTATCCTAGATTTTCTTCTTTAAGCTCTGCTTTAAAAAAGTGTGCTAGCAGATCAAAGACTTTACTTTGGTTTTCCATATATATACACAGAACGCTCCCTAAATGGATTTATTAGCAAATCAAAGCCTTGAAGTCTTCACTTTATGAAGCCAAACTTTGATTCAAAACAGACCGGAGGATAAAACCTAAACCTATTTTTTTTTTTATCTTTATGAGTTTCAATCCTGATAAAATTATAATGATTCTGAACATTTCTCACTTTGGCCAACAGAGTGATGATTCACTGCTGGTCATCTTGTTCCTCATGTTGAATCCATCTGTCTCTCTCCATGCAGGCGAGCGTCTGGCTCAGCTGGTATTTCGTTCAGAAAACTCAGCCAGTCTCTGGAGTCTGAAGGCCATCCACGCCATGTGTGAGATGGAGCAATCCAGGGTCCGCTCTGATCTCCTCAGCCCTCCATCTCACCTCTGCCTTTTGCTTCACTTGTCATCTCTTTACTCATCGCCTTCTGTCACTCTCTGTCCCCTCTCTTTAACTGCTCAACCCAGATTTGAAATGCTTAAACCAAATACACACTTAATGTGGATTGCCTCATCTCAAATGAATTCATTTTTGTGTTGTTTTTCTGGGCATCTGTTCAAAAAAATCTTTCTGTTGTCTGATAAAGATTCGCTCCCAGGCTCAGTTCCAGGACTTGTGCCAGCAGCATGTGAGGGGGGAGGCGGAGGGAACGTCCAGGGGCGGCTGTTGTCCGAGCTGGTCTCTGGGGAACTACTTGGCTGTCCTCACTAATGCCTCCTGCTGCCTCAGTCTCACCTCACACCAGGTTCTTTATTTTTCTTCCCATGGTGGAAAATATTATATAAACTAATTTTGTGAGTTTTAAAGTAAAGGCATCTTGAATGCAACTTATCAATAAATGTCTGTAGAGTTATTCTATCCTAAGTTATTCTTGCAACTCTTTTAAAATGACCAATAATCAAACTAGTACAGTGAATTACTACCTTTGGAGTGCAGTGATTCTGTTAAAGAGTTTCCATTTTCTCTCTTTCACACAAGGTGTCTGACTCTCTGAACCTTCTCCGGAAATGTGCTCCGTATTACCACGAAGGACATCTAGTGGAAGCCTGTGTTGAGAGACCCAAACATGGCGGCTGTTCCTCGGTCCCATCCCGCTGTAAACAATCACGAGTGGTGTTCCAAATCCTGCACTTCCTGGTTGATAAAGACTTCCTCGGCCCGCAGACTGTTGAATACCAAATCCCAACGCTGAAATACAGCCTTCTGTTCTTACCCGTCGACAAAGGAGAACACATGATGGAGATATATATGAGCAGTCTGGAAGGCAGGGATCTGACGTACAACAACACTACTATCACTGGCATGGACTTTGGCATCAAGCAGAGGCTCTTCAAGTATTATTTGACAAGAGATTCAATCTACCCTGTCCTAGCTGTTGGGTCTCTTCTTTTCACCATGGCTCTTTATCTGCACTCTCTCTTCATAGTAGCATTATCTGTAATAGCAATCACAGGCTCCCTCCTGACCTCCTATTTCTTCTATAAAGTAGCATTTCGCCTTACATTCTTCCCCTTGGTCAACTTCACTGCCGCTCTCATTCTCTTGGGAAGTTGCTCAAATCAGGTTTTCATCTTTGCTGATTTCTGGAAACTGCAGCTAACCCAGAACCCCTCAGCCTCCCTGGAGAAGAGAGTAAACAGAGCTTTGCAGGAAGTTGGCTATTTGATTCTAGCATCGGGGTTAACCTCCAGTGCAGCCTTTTTCTCTGGTTATCTCAGCAGCATCACAGCAATCAGATGCTTCTCTGTTTATCTTGGAACTGCCTCGTTTATCAGCTCAATCTTGGCATTGGTGTGGCTGCCATGCTCTTTCATTCTGCGTGAACGCTACACAGAAGCGGCCGCTGCATCTGAAGCAGTGCAGGGGTGGAAACCATGCTGCTCCAAAAACACTGGCGGCTTTTGGGATACAAGCTCACGCAAAAGATGCCTTTTTACTCTCGGGCAGAAGCTGAGAGAATTAAAAAGAGGCCTCAGTGATACTTCCAATTTGTTATTTCTAAAAATCCTGCCCTGCGGAGTGGTGAAGTTTAGGTACATCTGGGTGTGCTGGTTTGCAGTGCTTGCTGCTGGGGGCACCTACATGTCCTGCATTGACCCAGGCATGAAGCTGCCCACCTTAGACAGCAGGGTCGCTCAGCTTTTTCGCTCCAGTCACCCGTTTGAAAGATACGATGCAGAGTATCGTCACATGTTCATGTTTGAGAGACAGAGGAATGGAGAGGATAAACCTGTGACATTAATGCTTGTGTGGGGTGTCAAACCAACTGATAACGGCGATCACTTTAACCCGAACAGCAATGGCTCTCTGGTTCTTGACCCAGAGTTTAACATGAGCCAGCCGGACGCTCAGGTTTGGTTGAGGGACCTGTGTTGGCGTGTTCAGAACCAAACCTTTTATTCCCCTCCATCCCCTGAGGATAAGGACGTTACGACAGACAATATTTGTCTTGTGGAGCAGCTAATACAGTGGGTGTCCGTCAGACGGTGCTCAGAGAGTGATGACTCCCTCCATTTTTGCTGTAACGACATCCCTTTCCCCTACACTCCCAGCGTTTTTGAGAACTGCCTCAGTATGATGCTGGCGGAGAGGTATGCTGAGGGCCATCTGGCCCACAGCGGAGGCCTGTACTTCCAGCCAGATGGCAGGGTCGCTGCCCTCGTGTTGGCATTCAAAACCACATACCTCTACAGCTTCAACTTCAGCAGAACCAGCCTTTTCTACAGAGAAATCCTGACATGGTTTAACAGAGAAATATCAGGAGCACCACACGGGCTGGAGAACGGCTGGTTCATCAGTCATCTGTCTCTGTTTGACCTACAACAAGCTTTAAGCTCAGAGACTCTTGTGGTAGCTGGCTTCTCTGTAGCTCTCACTTTTACTTTACTTCTTTTAACCACCTGGAATATTCCGCTGAGCATTTATGGGACTGCAGCTGTAGGAGGAAGTGTTTTTGTCACCATCGGCCTCCTTGTTCTGCTTGAATGGCAGCTGAGCGGCATTGAGGCTCTGTTCATCTCATCAGCAGCAGGGCTGTCTGTTGACTTTATAGCCAACTACTGCATTTCGTACAGCTTGGCTCCTCATTCAGACAAAATTGGGAAAGTAGCACACTCCACTAAAAGGATGGGATGTCCTGTAGCAATAGTCTCTGGTGCTTTTTTCTCCATGGGGATTATCATGTTGCCTGCTACAGCCTTGCTCTTCAGAAAACTGGGGATTTTCCTTTTTTTGGTAAAATGTGTAGCATGTGGATTTGCAACCTTCTTTTTCCAGTCCCTATGCTGCTTTTTTGGACCCCAGAAAAACTGCGGAAACATCACCCTGCCATGTTTTTCAGACCACAATGATGGGGTGCTGTCCTCTTGCTCGGCAGCAGAGCCCGGTTCCTCATCAGCCTCGGCTGCTAACGGGGCCTTTGGCAGATCTAGAGTGCGGAGGAGTTATGACAAAGAAGCAGGTGGCTATCTTTACCCCGACCACCACCGTCAGCAAAGACAGAAACAGACTGGCGCTGGGGGAGCTGGGGGCCAAGGGCCGGAGCAGTACGAGCTGCAGCCATTGGCTTATCGGCTGAGCGACAGCTTTGAAAACAGCACCTGCACCAGTAAGCTGTCCAACCGGCCGTCTGTGCTCTCTGATGAGATTGAATACTGTGGAGGAGATGTGGGCAGGAACAGCATGGATGGAGACTATGAGGAGACGTGTAGTCGCCAACACAAGAGCGACCAACCTCCTCCAGCCCTCCAGACTTCATCTCCATACAAAGAAAACACCCTGCGCCCTGTAGACGCATCAAAAGAAAAGATGCTTTGTAAAACTTGCAGAGGCCAGCCTGGAAGGCACTGGAGCAATACATCCTTCTCCTCATCTTCCAGCATAGAGGACACCATCATCAGCCACACCCTGGAGACTCTCGACCAACCATCCCTCTGCAGAGACGACCAAACCACAGAGGAGAGCCTCCATCACCTTCATCACTCTAACACAGGCCAACCCTCCTCCCTGTCTCAGAGCTCCTGTGAGGGTCTGGAGGACTCTAATGAAACGTGCCTGAGTGACATTGAACCAGGACCTTCTAATAAGGAGCAAAATGAAGCAGAACAAGAGGTTCAATTACAACCAGGACATTTAAACGGAAAGAGAGACACACTTCGGCTCTCACTGAAAGAAACTGTTTATGAGACCTGTAATAAGGGCCGCCCCACTCAGAGCGAAGAAGTCGTCATCTTACCCAACAGTAAACCAGACCTGCCAGACGTCTGGATAAAGAGAGATGGACAACGAGAGGATACATGTTGAGCAAATTTGGAGGAATCTTTGCAAACACTGTGCGTTAATTGCTCTTATTTATACTTAAAAAGGAAGACACTGTACTTATACAAGCATATAGAAACAAAAGAGCATACATTGTTACTTTTGTGTAATACTCATAGGAAATATAAGCCAACTGCAAATGTAACATGTGACAGCATGTTTGTCTGATATTCCTGCTAAGGTTGTTACAGTGTGTGTCACATGGTCAGAGCATGAGCGCCGCCTCAGCAGAAGGTCAAATCAAAGCATGGCTTATTAATACTAGAAGACGGTGAGAGGCATTCTTACAAAAAAAAAAACTACAAAAAAACAATTACTTCACCTGCTGCGGCAGAGTTTACTTTGTGCCTGGAAGCTTTTTACATCACAAACTTGGAAATACAGTGTTGCCTGTGTGCAGCTTCTGGCCTTTCTCCATGCTGGATTTGACCTCAATGAGCCATATACATTCATGGACTTCTGAATATTAAAAGATATATGTGAGATATAAAAACTATTGCTTAACTACAGTCGGTTGGTTTTGCACTTTGTGATGATATTATGTAGTGTCCTTTTTGACCATGACGTAGAAACCAGAGAGCTACAGTTAGTAATGTGTCATTTGTAGTGTCATGGCTTGTTTACAATGAGTGTTTCACTGTCATATTTAGAGTCATGCTGTTTATTCCAATGTCAGTGCCAAAAAAATGTAATGTTTACTTACTATACTTAAAGGCAAAAAAGGGTTTCTAATGCAGATAAAACACTGTATGTGGGTTTATACGTTGTTGGCAAATTATGGTGCGTACTATTACAGGATACATGGGTGTCAATGTATGCCTTACTCTTTTAAAATAGGATCTCCAATTTCTATTTACAGACAAGTAGTTTTACCATCCCAGCCACTGCTCCAACAGCTAACACTTTGTACATAGATCTACTGTAGCACTGTTAAAAGGAAATCTAACAGAGTCTTTATCTACACCCCAAATGTCTTTCAATGGATTGTTCAGATGCTGAAGCAACAGAAACTGTGTGTTTGTGCAAATGGTGTGTCCTTTAAAAAAAGTCAAATAAGAGATGTGGCTATGATCCTTAATATGATATTAATATTAATTATATAGAAGCAGTGATGGTGGTGAAACAGATCTGAACAAGAGACTTGTGTCTAATGTGCCTATGAGCAGCGTTATTTTCCAGCTTAATCTTTGTATTGTGTTTGCTTTGACATCTTGACTGTAATCACAATTCTTCAGTGAGCCTTCACTATAATCACTCAGCAGAAAATAACCTGCCTTAGAGACAGATTAAATAATCACAGGTTTTCTATGAACAGAAGAATTTATAGGGATAGTTTGGATTTATAAAAGTGGGGGTGTATGAAGTATTAATCCAATGTCAGTGGGTTACCTACAGTAGACTGAAAGCTGATGATGATGATGGTGGGGCACATAAATAGTGATATTTACAGTCCTATTTATGTAGGCAGCACTAAAGTCTTCATTAATGCTTTTTTCAAAGTCCTTTGAAAAAGCATTCAGAACACAGGAGTTGCTGTTCTACTACTGCTTTGATTGTTGAGATTTTGTGTTATTGTATGACTTGTGCTTTAAACAGTTAGTTTAAATCATCCAAAGTAAGACAATACCAACATCAGAAAAAAAAACCTGTGGCAGAAATACAAAAGTATCTCCTGTGATCGGCAAGAAAATATTACTATTTTTGTCAATGGAGCCTGGTGGCTTTGAGAGAACATACATAACTTAAGTTCCCCCTCAAAACATACTGATGATTTTTACTGATTTTTTTTTGGAGGTTAAAATAGGTTTTACTGCTGCCCTCGTCAGTGCATTGCTTTGCTATTTTGCCGGTATTCCTGCCAGCTTCTCCAAACTGTGGGCAGGCCACCCTCAGTCTTTCATAGGTAACACACTGACAACCTCATACAGCCTCACTTCAAAAAAAATTTGAACTATGCATTTGAAGGTCACCATCACCGTCATTACAGGTGTCAATGTTGTTAACTTTTCACAGAACTTAAATAAAACACTTATTTTGCTGCAGACTGTTTTTTAATTGATTTCAAGTGCTGGACAGATTACAGGCTGAAAGGATGAAATTAAATTAAAAAAAAATAACTCAAAAACTACCTCAGCAAAACCTTCTTAAGGACATTCCATCACACTTTTAAATATTTGAAGAAAAAAAATTGTAAGCAGTCCATCAGATCCAATCAGCTTCGACCCAGTCCTCTTTGGCCCAATCAGGTAAGCGTGTGGAGTATTCAAAATCAGGCCCTTTGTAGCATAAAGCATGGAGATACATGATGAGTTCCCTTTCTGTGGGATCTGCTCGTACCAGCTTACACTCACTGCACAGATGGTCTGTGGAGTTTGGAGCAGTGACCTGAGATGTCGCTTCACTTTGACTTCCATTTGATTTGTCAGGTTGAGGTTTGAATGACGTATCATTACTATTAAGATCTGTACAGACTTGACTCACATCCACCGTCTCACTCTTTGAGCTACAACCTGCTGGCATGTGTGTGTCAATCTGATGACCCCCTCCACGTTTGTTGGGTTCACAGTTGCCATCTGATGCATTTTCTCCCTCAGATGTCTTGTTTTTCTCTTGTTCCATCCCAAAACCATCATCTGGATTATCCAGCATGTGTAGACTTTCCTGAGAGCGATGCTCCTCTACCAGAGCCTGCAGCAGCTCCTCATCACCCTTCCCCACCTGGCCCCCCTTCCCCCTGTGAGGGCCCCAGGCTGAGGACCCATAGATGGGATCATTGAGTATGGGGAAGCCCAGGTACTGGAGGTGCACCCTGATCTGGTGTGTGCGGCCCGTCAGAGGTAGACAGCGAACCACGCTGGTTTTTCCGTTGAAGCTGAGCCTCTGGAAGACAGTCCGACAATCCTTTCCCTTTGGGTCGACTCGGCAGAGGCCAATTTTAAAGGAAACAACCAGGATTGGCTCCTCACAGATCAGCTCACCCTCTGGAAACTCCCCCTCCACTCTGCACACATACTCCTTTACAAGCTGTTAGAAAGCACAGACGGAAAGGAAATTTGTGAGATGGATTAGACATTTGAACTTCTGATTCCATTTTATATACAGATTTGGTTTCCAACAATTATGAAAACTGATACTAAGATACTAAACAATTAACTTTCTGTTCCATAATGATGCTCTTGTTATGCACACCCCTTTATTAACAGCAGTACAGTTTTCAATGAATTAATGACTGAAATATGTTGAACGTAGTGCACCAAAACGCTGCATAGATGTTTAGGAGATTTCAGAAATTTGTGGCAGTTAACTACAAAATAGTAGAGTAGTTTTCAGTACATAGGTGAAGTGCATAAATGTTAAAACAGTGTTGATTTAATCAATTGTTATCTGTTTTTTTTAAAAATTATTTATTTACATGTATGTATATTTAGATATTTGGACTGATCAGGATAAATGGGTTCATATTGTTTGATTATTACAACGATTTTAGATTGTTTTTCAACCATCAGTTTTAAAGCATCTGTACTGAAAACTAAAGAAGAACGAGACTAGTTCAACATTCTATCAATACATGATGTAAATAAAGCAACTAGAACTTAAATCCAGCCCATTATGAACATACCTTTCTGTCTCTCACCAACTTGTCCAGCTTCTTTGAAGTCTCCAGTGTGCGAGCAAAAAGCAGCACTCCAGAGGTGAGTCTGTCCAGTCTGTGGATTGTGTGAAGCTTAGAGATGCCCCACTCTTTTCCCAGGATGAAAATCACCGTGTTGTGGCGGAAACGGCCGCAGGGGTGGACAGGGATAGAGGCGGGCTTGTCGACTACAAGCACCTCACCGTCATTCACCAGAATCTCCAGAGGTGTGCCGACTACGGGGGGCTCATGGCGATGCACTGTGTTCTCCATGTGGTCGTTATTCTGACGATAGTCAGGTAGAATTAAACATAAATATCAAACAGTATCTTATCAGCTCCTGTACCATCTGGAACTTAGGAACATTCAGCATCTGATGTTTCTCTATGATGTTTTTAGTTTATCAAATAGTTTATCCTATTAGGAATTGATTTTGTCAAATATTTAATCCAAAAAATGACTGCAAAACATCTAGTTGTGTCTTCTGACAAGACAAGCTGGACACAAATGGCAGTAGGAAATTGATACCATTGTACAGTGCATGTACTTATCAACAGTGTAGACTTTTTTGCATTAACTTCCAATAAGAATGGTTTCAAGGTTCAATTATCATAAATGTTATTAAAACCAAAACAATCCCTCTGTTGTCAAGCTATGGAATTAAATAATACTCATAATACCACACCCCAAAATTATACAGTATATAAATTACTCAACCAGGGTAACATGCATTATTGCTGATACGTTACTATTTAAAACAATTCTGCATAAGCCATGTCAGGCTTTTGCAGGTGCACTAAACTTGAGCCATATCTCATGTTACCATGAAAATGTAATTTTTCCCTAGATGGTTATTGTATTGTGAAAACCTTATACCGTGGCACCCTAAACACGGTAGATCATATGGAGGAAAGTCATGAATAACCAGGAAACCTACCTGTATCACTATAGAGGTAAGATTTTTTATACGCCAGAACTATATTTTGGTTTAAGTAAGCCATGAATGCACAATGACACCACGTGCAGTTCAGACAGAAAATCATAAGAACAGGTGACACTGACCCTGAGCACGAGCGACAGGTCCTGCACAGGTGTCTCGTTCAGCCGGAGGCGACCCTCCTTAGCGGCCCTCTGGTAATACTCAATGGACTCAGCCCTGAACTCACTCTTGAACACCTCCAGGAGGGTCTTCCCAACCCACCGACCTTTGCAATAAGTTCTGAAATTATAGAAGTATGGGTACACTTTGCGCAGGCCGCCCTCAAAGTAGTAGGAGGTCTCGTCGAAGTGCTCCTGGCTGAAGCTGACACCCGGGTTCCGCTTCTGCGGCGGGGGGATATATCTCTCGCCCGGACGGAGATTCTTCCGTCCCGCTCCTCTCCGCCTCTTCCCTTGGCCACTTGTCTTCTGTTCCTGGCTTTTTCTTTTCCCACTTTCTACCCCCCCTTTGCTTGTGGTTTTCTCCCCGGACACGGGACTGTTTACCTCCACCGGTACTGCTGCCTGCTCCATCGTCGCGCTGCTCTGCTGACACCGTGGAGAATGAAAAGGACGATTCAGAGGAGAAGTGACATGACACCACGAAATAAACTGAATCTGTATTTTATTAATTAAACGCCTGTTAACTCCCGCTTCACTTAAATACAAGAAAGACAGAAAATTACTTTTTCTCAAGCGTCGGACCAGCAAGCTCACGTGCATGCTTTTCAAGCTGGAGGTGCTGTCCTTACAAGCGCACAGTGATGACGTTACTGTGTAGTCCATCGTCAAACGCCGCCGTTTCTTCTTCGTCTGTTCTCAGCGAGAAACAGACTCCTTCAGCGAGGCATCACCGCCACCAATTGTTCACAATGTGTATCTACTTTAGTAGAGGTGTAGTTGCGCGGCAACTCTCAGCCTAAGGACTAAAAGTATTTTTGTTCATACGTTTTTGCACTGCACTGCAACCTGTATTGTTGTACTTTATATCTTTTTGTTTTTTCTTTTTTCAATACTTTGTTGTTGTAAATTTCTTTATAAACCTGCTTTGATTTGCCATAGAAGTTATGTTTTTACTGCATAGCTTCCCGCATCTTTAATTCTATGCAAAAATATTGGCCTAATTGAGTTATAAATACGTATTTACAAGTATGTTATTACGTTTATTGTTCTATTTTTATTAGTGTTGCACCGATACCATTTTTTGGCCCCGATACCGATACCCGATACCTTGCTGGGCAGTATCAGCCGATACCGATACCATACCGATACCACTCTATTTGAAATGTATTTATATATAT
>JAOWBC010000248.1:12066482-12083061 GCA_028566105.1 Hypoplectrus providencianus | reverse complement strand
TCATCTGAGACTGAAATATCCTGAGTCCAGACCTTAGTCAGGTCAAATTACACAATTGCCTTAAAAGTGGAATAACGTGCAAGTGCAAAAAAACAGCATGCTTATTTAACCTTCACTGCATTTCACTAATTCCCTCAATAAGGCAACAGTGTCATCTGCATAGTCATATTTTTTATGATGTCTAACTTCTATTGATGACTCAGTCACTTTTTCCTTTGCTTTTTTGACACATGAGCTACTCTAACATGTAATGTTCACTGATGTGGAATTAATAAAGTTTATCTCATATTATGTCATTTAATCAGGGTATAAACTAATGAGGCTAGAGTCAAAAAACATATTGGTTTTGAAAAATGTTGCCTTTTATGTGGGAAGAAGGGTCTCAGGGAAGGTAATTAAACTAACCTAAATTAAATTAAAGGTATGGTATGGAGAGCATAATTTATGATGCTTCTCCTATATGCACCATTTTGTTTCAGATTGCAGATTACATTTATCTTAGATGATGTAATGCCATTTTATTTATCCTATTTATTATTTATGAATAAGAGTCATTTTTTCAAATTTCATATGTCATATGGTCATCGAAAATATTCATCCCTTATCATGCCTGACTTCATGCATTGATTATCAGTCAAACAATAAAGCATCTATTTGGCAGGTTTTATTAATAAATCTTTAAAGTGTACATAAAGTTGTTTCATGAAATGAAATAATGAAGTGCCTTGGTTGATCAGTTTTTTGGCACAATGCCCACATTGCTGTATTAAATGTCAAACAGAGCTTATCCTTAACATAGACTATATGAAGTCAGAGGGAGTTCTTACCCCAAATATATAATACTTTGTTAACTTGGGTTTTTTAGGTGTAACACATTTATAGCCAAAGAATTCTTATAAAATTACACACAAATTTCATCTGAATATCCCTCAAGCATCCAGAAGGACGTGAAACACTGTAACTCCTGTCATTGTAATTGCATACTTGCCCTTCAAATAATGTTATGAATCATTTAGACCCAAAATGTCCTGACTCAGTGGATTCTGGGAGTAAGGTCAGCAGTTCCAGTGGCGCTTGATTGTTCAGTCTCTCACTGTTTTATCACTTTTGGAAGACAATCTGGTCGGGCAAACAGAGCAAGATCCTCCTTGTACGTTGCTAGGTGACAACCCAGCGGGGCAGGTGGCTGTTAAGACTGGAGCTCAGTGAAACCAGGAGGGGGCTATGGGGCCCCGGAGACGCAGCACCAACGCCACCTCCTGCGGGGGCAACCACACTGCAGTCAGAGCTCACCTCTGGAGAGAGAAGGAAGGATGGAAATCATAAGGAACAAGAGACAGGATGGAGGTGGACGTGACTCATGGAGAACAAGGCTTGTCAGAAAAAAAGTGGTTTCTCTGAATATAAAAATGTTATATTTATGAATATTTTGTGTAATACCCAGGCCACTGACGCCTCTTGTCAGTCAGTGGCACGTAAACCACTCCCATCAAAGCCTTCTTGAGGAAGGTCCCATCGCTTTGCCGGTCGTACTGTTCCAGCACCTGACTGCCACCATCAGGGCCGACGGGGAGAACCAACCGCCCACCAGGCTTTAACTGCTCCAACAGCTTTGAATAAGGCAGAGCAGAAAAAAGACACTCCAGTTTAGTTCACAAGGCAAAGTCAGCTGGGGACAGTTATGTATTATGTACTCAATATACTGGTCCAGACCATGTAACCATGATATTCATGTAAAAATTGATATTATGTTTATTATCGAGTTGGGCACTGTCTACAAGCTCAAAAAAATGATATTTATACTTCTTGTAAAGTGTTGTACATTCATGATTACAGACTTTCTCTCAGGATTCTCTGGATATCACCATAATATATTTTATGTAAATTCTTCTGGACATGAGAATTAGGTTTTGAAGAACTCAAACTGTGAGATCACTGGTCTGAATAAGTGAAAAAAAACCCAGGAAAAATTGACATGAAAATTCCCCCCAGCCAGTACAACAACTGAGAAATCAGCCTAAAACTATGATGTTAGATGAATTGAAAGAAACATTTATTTTATTATAAATTCACATATTGCATATTTATTTTATGGTCATGTTATAACTGTTTGTTGTAAGATTAGTTAGAATGAATATTTATTAACATTAACCCAAATAAAAAAAAACTTCGCTAAATCAATATGTAAGTGTTTGCAGAGAATGTACTGGTGCAACAATAACTGGGACAAAATAGCATCTTAAAGCTCATGATAACTCGCCCCAGCTGAAATGGGATCATGTAATGAGAATATGAATGCTCTTATTCTACTCTATTTTCCCAAGAGGATGAATCATATGTGTACATACAGCTTTAGGAATCGTAGCTGCAGCTGCACCAACATGAATGGCGTCATAAGGCGCTCCCTCTGGGTGGCCAAGCCTTCCATCTCCCACTGTAGATAGACGTAAAAGAATGACTTTTATAGACTTTGTGCAACATAAAAATCTGAAAGCTACAATAAGTGGAAATCTCCTCACTCACCTACAAGTTTGATGCGTCCAGAGGTGAGCAGCTCTGGGTCGTCAGCCTGCACATTTCTTATCGACATTTGAACCAGTTCATCAATGTGCTCAATGCCAACCACTCTTCCACTCAATCCAGTCTACAACAACAGTATAAACTTGTTGAATATTTTTATGCCAACTGGTAGGAGACATGCAACATTTTTAGATAACATACCATCCTTGCAAAGCAGGCTGTAAGATATCCACTTCCTGATCCCACATCCAGTGCTGAGGCTCCCTCAGTTAGTTTGTCACTCAACAGCTCCAAAGCATGAGCATGCTGACAAACCACCAGAGCAAAACATCATGTGCATGTACACAAGTGAATTACAGTTCATCTGCAGTATCATTCAGTGCCCTTACTCACCATGTGTGGTGCACTGATGGTCGCCCTGTAGCCTGTGATAAGAAAATAGTACTGATTCACCATGCACATCTGTGCTCATCAAATAGCCATTAAACACAAGGTATAAATCAAATACATGTGATCATATTGAAAGATTACTGTTGCATGCATATCTAAGAGTGCCTCAAATAAACACCTATGGACTGAGGAGAGTCTGCGTAAGGATAGTCTGTAGAATAAAGTCCTCTGTCTGTAGCCAACATGGCATCAAACACTCGGTCGCTGCGGATCACCCCATGATCTGGAGGAGAAAAGAGGAGGCAATGACACTATGCTGGACTGGAAAATGTGAAATGAGTGCAGGAAAACAATTAATACAGGCTTTTAAAGTGTGTGATAATATTTAAGGGTACTTAAGGGTTTATCATTATCATACTTTGTGTTTTTTGTTGTAATGCATTTTATTTCCATTCTTTGCCTATTTATTTACATTTGTGGTGAAATTTTGTATCATACATTTCTTGTTATTTCTTTTTGAGGAAATTCTTTTTTTCCACGAGCCTTTAGGGTTTTTATAAAACTTACCTGCACAACTGTATCTGCTGACCTAATACCCACTATGGATATATTAATATATATTTACATTGTGGATCTTAAGGTTTTGAATGAAAACAATTGTGAGGTCAAGCCTTGTGAGCCTTTACCCCTGAGCCTGCTGATGAGCTCTGCATGCGTTCTGCCGCTGGACATCCACGCCATGGTCCGGGACAGCAGCACACCCATCGGGACTGCCACTACTACCAGGCGCAATGCTGCTCGCATCTCCTACACTGGATCTCCCTGCAGTGACATAATGATCAGCGTTAGCAAATCTGAATAACCTAACCCTATGACACACACATAACAGTAACATACATTTAACAGTCAGTCATATGAGGCATGTAAGTGATTCCGGGCAGAAATTAATGTTGCAGAACATTTTAATTGCATATTAAAGTCAAACTGACAGTCAGCCAGCGAGCTCATCTAGCTTCATAGTAAACAGCAATAACAGGATAACGTTGCAGTGCCGTCATATAATACAACGGAACCGTTCCAGTGTTATTGTCAGTTTTTCAAATAGACAATACTAACGATCAAAATAATGGTCAGCAGCACTTGTTTACCTTGGTAGTTCACCCGTTTCTTCCCCAAGACAAACTTCCTCACTCACTCCTGAGCGAAACAGCGCCTGGCCAATAAGATGCTGTCTGGCTATGATGAATCCCTAAAAAGCCAATAAAATCTCAAAACAGTTTGATGGGCGGTCACAACGGCCAATCATGTGACACTAAATAAGGAAGTGGGCAGTCGCCCACTTAATATTGTGGATCATGGACACAGTGAGCCAGCGGACTTAATCTTTAATCTTTAAATTAACACATTATAGAAAATAACGGTTGTTCATCTGACAATTTCACAAGGGGTAAGGCATATTTGTGATGCATTATGATGACATACTGTTTCGAGAACATGATAAATGCAAAACAATAGTCAACACAGTAGGCTAGACACCAGTTTAGCTAGTAACTATAGGGTACAATGTAAAAGCTCAGATTCTGGTTGCGCTTGGTTTTTGGAAATCTGCGCAGTTTGCCGTTCTGTTCCGTTCTGATTGTTTCACAAATACGTTTTTATTTATTTAGCTGAAATAACCAGGCTATAAACCATTCTGGACTATTGCTAACTAACGTAAGTGCTGTCTTCTGTCTTTCTCCGTCAGTACACCGGAATGATTGACGACTTTGAGAGCCAGCAGGTCCGTTCCAGTGGGGAGCTGTGGACCGAAATCTGCTCCAGTTTGCCAGAGGCGCAGACTGAAGCTGCCCCGGAGATCAACACGGAATTCAAGGACTCATTCCATCCAGTGGCACAAGGGGTGCAGGTCAACGGTCATTCAAATGGGACTAATACCAGTGCCTCTAGCGCCAAATGGGAACCAATGGAGGACTCTGAGATCTACATAGCCAGTTTAGGTACAGACTTCTCTCCGGCCTCTTCAGTGTCTACAGGCCTCAATTCATAATGTGTTATAAAATGTCATATTTCCCCTTTTCCTACTCGCATCTCCATTAGACATCTCCCCAGTGAAGACTTTTGATATGTTGAAGGAAAACGGTTTGAAAGTCCTGATTTTTATTATTTCCTGACATTTTAAATACCAAATGATCAATCAATGATCAGTTTGTTGTGGAAACACACACCTATAACCCCATTGTAATTAGGGCAGTAAATATGTTATTGTGATGAATTGACTCATATTGCAGCTGTAATATGAATCAGGATATTGGAGAGAATTATAATTGAAATGGATTTTTAAATGTGTGATACAGACTTGCCCAAAGCTTTTGTGAATAGCAATGAAAGAAGTAATTAATTCATCATTGTCCACTGTATCCCCAGCAACTGTTTGTGAGAAGGAACTTATTCAGCCTGTGCTATTCACCACGTCTACCACATCTCAATGTTAACAATAATTAATTAACATTAAATTAATGAAGAACTTGTTTTTTCTGCAGCAGAATTGTAGAATGTTGTACCTCTTGCAATTTGGATATTAGACTCTTCCATAATGTTGTTTTTTAAAAATTGCTATTAAGTGTTCAGCACTAGTGTAGTCAATTGCAAAATAGCCCAAAAGCTCTGTATAACGGGAGACAAAGAGGCTTAAATTGATCTGCTCCCTGTTGTGTGTGGATGTTACAAGTCTTGCTGTTGACCCTCTATTCATATATGCCCTAATTTTGATTAAATATGCTAAATGCAGTATTTTTTGTGTACATTTTGGTGCAGAGAATCGCCTGAAGAAATTAAAGGGCCAGTCAAGTGATGTGACCTCCAGGGACATGTTGCGCTCCTTGTCTCAAGCTAAGAAAGAGTGCTGGGATCGATTTCTGCACGATGCTCAAACATCAGAGCTCTTCCAAGGCGGTGACATGGATGAGAGGTACGCAGAGGGATGGATCATACTTTTAGAGAGGCATACTTCTGCTAGGATGCAGACATCAGTAAGGGTTATCCTGCCAGAGGAGTGCTTGTGTTGTGCACCTGCGCCACTTAAGCCCAAGTGATACTGCACCATACTAAAATTTGATCATGTATTCCATCTTTGAATGTTGCAGAATAACTTTAACTGTTGTTTTCTGTAGTATGCTCCCAACCTGCCAGAGCATCTTTGATTTGTAGAGTTACTTTTAATTTTTTTTCTTTCTGCATAGAAAATGCATGACTACCACAACTCAAAAGGGCCCTGCTTTTTTACATTTTGACTTTCTTTGTACCTCTTTTTCCTAGCGCTCTTGAACACTTCAAGAGGTGGTTGATTCCTGAGAAGGTGGCTATCAGCGCAGAGGAGCTGGAATATCTCCTGAGACCGTCTCAGACCAATGAATCGGCTGAACCAAACCAAACACAGAAGGAGGAGGACACAGAGGGAGAGACACACAACCCAGAGGAAGATGACACTCACAGCCCGGAGAAATGAGTGTCTTTAAATAGTAACACTGAAAGATGAACTAAAACGGTGGGCATTCAGTGGGAGCGATGCTCATTTTGAGCTGTCTTATGTTATAGCAGTGTTTTGGCCAAAGTGCTTTTTAACAGCAGAGAAATAAGCAATTACAGCCTGTCATCACCCTGTGTATCCCCAGCAACTGAGTGTTAAGAACTTATTCAGCCCTTGTTATTCACCCCTTCACCCACACCACTACATTAACATATATGAGGAAGAACTTGAAATTAGAATTGTTTTTCCCTTTGGTAGAAGAATAAGCATCTAGTCTTTGTCCCTGTTATATTTGCTACTAGAATGGCTCTCCACTTTGAATACATATGCAGAATTTAATGAAGGACCACATGCAGTACCACAGTGTTAATGAGACTCTTATAATGACGTCTTGTAGACATTCTCTGTTTTGACAAATTGTGACATACAGAGCAGAAACACTGATATATTCCTTAAAATATAGTAACATATTGTCTAACGTCTTTATTTTTGCCATGTTGATTTTTCAAATGATGTTTTACCCATGTTTCAATAAAAACAAGCAGAACTGAACCTTTTCATAGTCATATCTGCTGATAGCTGAAGTACGGTTTACACATTTGTGTGTAAATGATTCCAGGTTCTTCTATTTTAGGGAGGACCAATTTGTCAGGTGGACTTTGGAAGTTAGGACTTATTCATTTAAAGTGTAGTGTTAAAGGGGTCAAGGTTTGTTCAGGGCTTAATTGTAATAATTAAGCGTTGCATTATTTGATTAAGTGACCTCACAATATAGAAGTGTAATTATAAGAGCTAGCCAGGGGGTAGACAGTGTAAAGTGTGGGAGGGGATCTCTACTGAGTCATTGGAGTGCTATTTAAGAATAATGCAATAAACATGAAACTATGGAAAGGGTTGTATAAAATGATAAAGAAATTATTAGAGCACATAAGTAGAAGTAAATATAATAATGAACCTTTTGATTCTTTTTTTTAATTTTTTTTTATCATTTTAGATATTTAAAATATACATTTTGTTATGTATGTATCACTCTAAATTTGATGTTTTCTTATCAGTTTTCTATACTGTGATTATTTTATCCTTTATTATTTTTTATGCCTCTCCTGTGGCACAGTAGATTCTACATTGTAGTCTGCCTGCCTGCCTGTCAGTGCTCTCTTTATTTGGCAGCAAAGAACTACATTTTATTTACACCAAACGTTACAGAGTATGTAGACTTTTAACCAGCCAGGGACATTAACTTACTTCCCTGATTCTCAAAAAGTTTGGGCAGTGTAATAGCACTGCCTCAGAAAATGCATATAAATCACAGGAACCCTTCTTTTCTAATGTAGATCAATTTCAGCTGAAGTCCTTGACATGAAAACCTTTGGGAACTCTTTCATTATCCCGCTGTCTATCCTCAGGACCCAGAGGACTCAAAGTGTCACATCAACTGAGCGCGCCAGTTAAACCGCATTTGGTTTCACTTAGCTGAGAACAATTCTGCCACTTATGTTGACATAATAGAATGGACTTTATTTAACTTATTCGGGAGGATGCTTATTTCAATTTCAATGAGTAAAGTCAGAGAATTGCCAGCTCACGAGGACTCAATGAGCCGGGCTTTGTGGTAAAAGGTGAGATGGGATGACACATGACAGTGTGCAGCAGCGAGCGGCAGGAAATTGAATTTTGATTGGCACCAATTGTCAATTAAAACATAATTTCCATCAGTAAAGTTTAATAAAGAAATCCACCTGTGAGAAGGACCATCAGCAATCATTTAACCCCAAATGTCATCCCTAGAAAAGAAAGAATTCTTTCAACTCCCTGAATCACATTTCATCTCTTTATTCATTTATATTCATAGAAATTCCAATTAAATTCATCTTAGAAGAGACACTAAAACAGAATGACAGTAGATATACTTTACAACATCCAATATCAATGGTGTGAGATGCACAGATTAAATATTGAAATATGTCACAGCAGCAGCACTGAAACTATCACCTCCCTTCAAGCAGTCGGGGTCACGGCCATGAACGCAGTTACTCCATCAGGACAGCTCAAGGCCCAAGCAATATTATTCCTGGGGAACAAAGATAGATGCTGTAAAAACTCCTCCTCCTACAGCCCCCTGGACAGCTACACTATTAACTAATCTAACGAAATCCCAGCAGCATCCACTAGTCAAGTCACAGTCAATATTTGTGTGATACCATCAACAACACCTCTAAAAGGATCAATCTAAGTAATGATCTTTTTGTAGTAAACTGCACAACTTTGTAGCTGCCACAACCATTCCTAGGCTTTCAACTGGTAGACAGGTGTATGATCCTATTTCTGGAAGTTATGGCTTGAAATCATATTATTTTAAGCCTTTAAACTTGACCTTTAGCAACAGCCATCACATGCATTTTGTGGTACATCATAAAAAGTGCACTGCATACAGTTTCAGAAGAAATCATATGAAACCATTAATAAGAATATGTTGAATTGGGAGACATCAGCAGACATTGGAGATAAATAACAACCTTCTCCCCCATATGTGTTTGGAACATTGCTTGCAGAGAAGGCTGAAGGGTGGAAACAACAATGGAGGGTTGTGAATACAGGACATTACAGGTAAAAAGTAGCAGGTAAGCGGCTTCATGCAAAGTGTATATACCTACTCAGTATTATTGACTGCAGGAAAGAGTCAGGGGAAAGGCAGGCCAAAACTGGGTTCAAGTGAGGGTAAAGTAAAAAAGTCTGCAGGGTCTGCTGAGTGGAGGATCAAGATAAGAATGGCTAGAGGGGGTTACAGCAGGGTGGAGAGAGGGGAGCGTTAGATGTTGGAAAAGTCTGGGAGCATGTGGTGGACAGGTAGAGAAGGGCAGTGACAGGGCCTGGGGACATGAAAATGTGACTGGAGACAGGGACAGAGAGGAAGACAACTTTCATGTGAGGGGAGGTGAGGTGAACTAAACCAGCATCAGAGGACAAGATACAGGCAGGACATAAAACTAAAGCCTATCTAATGGGGCTTTCTTTTTTCATCTGTGATTATTTGACACCATTTACACCACAGAGAACCCTTAGGAGCTTGATTACCTTTTGACTGAGTGCATGTCCCCCTAGATAAGCCGGGATATCTAAGAACAGGATGTTATATTTGTTGACTTTTAACACAAACTATGAAAGCCTCTAAAGACAGAAAAGGGAAAAACATCAAGCCTCTGTGAAACAAACCATGCAGTTATCAGGGCCCTCTAGTGGCCATGGTAATTATGAAGTAGGAAATTACATTCTGAAGTTTAAAATTAAAGATGAAAGTAGAAGAAGATGATATGCAATACAGAGAACGACAAGGTCTACTTTAGTTCTACTTTACTTTAGCCTGCTTTACTTTGCAGAGACAGGCCGTGGAGAGCGAGCTTCTGGAACTTATAGGAAGATAAGAAGGACTGGATTTTCAGCAGCTAATTACCATAAAGTAGCTGTTTTTATAGACAGAAGCAGGGGGACGCATGATGGCATGACCCAGCTATGCATGTGAAAGGACTCACAGGCCGCAGCTGATACTGGGTGAGAGGCGTGTCACCCTGGACAGGTCTCCAGTCTGTCATAGGGCAGACGCATAGAGACATTTAGTCTCTCATTCACTCCAAGGGGCAATTTAGAGTTACCAATTTAATCTAAGCTGCATGCCTGTCCATGTCTGTGGGAGGAGAGAGCCCACGCTGACACAGGGAGAACATGCAAACTCTAGAAGAGAGCCACAAGCCGGATTCGAACCTGCAATCCTCTTTCTGTGAAGGGAAATGTTAATAACGCATGCACAGTTACAAGGTAATAAATACAAGCTAAAAAGTTTGAATGATATTCTTCATAATCTAATTAGTTTCATTACAAGTATTTGTTACAAACATGCATTTTTTTCTTGAGATTTTCAATCTTCATTAAACAAATAGAAAAACATGGACTAAACCTTTTACAAACCCTAAGATATGATCCATGTCCCCTGGTTCATGGACATGATCATAGTCCTCATAATCAGCCCTGTGTACCCTCCAAGTGGCTCCGTGCTAATGGATTCTGTCCTGGATTACTCTTTGCAGAGGCTCATTTGATGAATCAACTGGCAAGAGTGTTTTATGTAGTAGTTCTGGCACCAAGAATCACAATTTTTAAATTAGTTGATAAATATTAAAGATGTGTACTGGTGGGGAAGGATTGTGGTTTGTCCCCTAATTGTTCAATTTCATTTCTGCTCCCTGATGTTTTGGACACCACAAAATGATTCATGAATAAGATAATTAGTCAGTGTCAGTTCTCTCATATGGAGATTTCTGTTACAGAGCAAATTTAGGCAAAAGAGTGATATTATAGGATAAATAATATAAATGTGTCAGAATCATTATAAATTGACAATATGAAACCAAAGACACATTATAAGTCCAATTAGGGTGATTCCATGGCATTAAAACACTATGGAACAAGACCAGGTCATTATTCATTCACTCTTTATTACCAGAGTGGCTCTATAGTTCCCAAGTGGACCATTAGAGGAGATTATAATGATTGTTCTTTAGGGGTGATGACAGACAAGCCAACTTACTGGAGGTGACTCACTCTCATGAACACGTCCTGCAGACTGAGAGAGAGAAGAAAGAGCCCACCTCTATTCTGAAGCAGAGCCGCTGCAGTGAAGAGGTGAGGCTGCACAGGAGCGGACTCCCTGCAGACTGAGGACACACACAGGTGGAGGTCTTTAAGAAAATGTCAGAATGACTTCTCTCAGAGGTACTTCTTCTTTTTTATTCCTACTTCTTTTCAAGATGCATGCACTCTTATAACTCAATTTTGGAACATGTTTTTTCTTGGAGAAGAAATTATAATTTAAGATGTATTTGTATGAAGGGCTGTTTAAGATTCATATTTTAAAAATGCCACGTTTGCATGAAGTGAGCAAATTCAGCTTATGAATGAACAATTTCTTTTTTTGTTGCTTTCTGTAAAAGACATGATTGAACCAATCTGTCTTGGAACATTCACAGGATTTACAAAGAGAAAAACAGATTATTAATATGACAAATGAGCATTGAATTACTGAGTCAGGGGGTCTCAGTAATTATTTATTTTATTAATAAAACTGTCTAAATGAGCATGATCTGCAGCCAGTGATTATTCAGAAAATATAACAGAGAACAAAATTAAGATATTTTATTTTCTAATCTTGCAATTTTAAGAAGATATAATAATAACAATTTGAGTATCAGGAGTGTCTTCCAACATACAGCTGACATCACTGTAATGTTTTTTGTGGGCTTCATAGAAGAGAAAACATTGGATTCAACCAAATTTAGATTTGACTGAACTTCAACTTATTCTCAAATGCATTCTTATCATCAGACTTGTAGTATATCAGTGTTAATATAATTACTTCTGTACAAAACAACTAGACGGTGCTGAATAGAAAGGTGACGTAAAAGGTGAGCCATGAACCAAGTATTCAAGTATGGAAGTTTATTCATGAAACTGTGACTTAGTATCAAATAGGCATGAACCAGCATCCCACCAGTCCTTAAAGATTTGAGTATTTGAACTGAAAATTCCAGCTTTTCCACAGTGATGGAGAAATGTAATGTCTTGGGGTGCCTGTCAGGTGGCTGACTAGTGAAATTTCTTGATCTTTCAATCAGGAGAGTGGTGTTTGTGTCCTGTTGTGGGAAGACGTAAGCAGCAAATGGAATAAATCAGCTCCCATGCACATCAGTGTGACTGTATAGTTGCTCAGCGACAACTGGATCATTGACGTCAGTGCAGATCATTCGTACAGAACTTTCAGCAGATGTTCAGAATAACAATTGTTGAGCTCAGTTTGATTCTGAAGACGTTATTTCAGCTTTATGGACAAAGTGAAGAGGGACAGTAGAGAAAAGAGAAGCTCACATGATCGGTTTTGAAAACTGTCTTTCAAAGAGCGAGGTGAAAAAGATTGGGAGAGGCAGAGAGAAATAAATGGTGAGAAGTGTGGAGAGGAGCTGAGAGGGAGATGAAGCAGATGAAGGCAAACAGATGTAATATCGTTGAAGTGGACTCACAAGCCCTGCAGCTTTTTAATGAGCCTCTTGAAAATGGAGACTTGTTTGCCTCTTTCTCTCTTCACTCTCCATCTTATTATGACGTTAATATCACTTTGGGCTCAGTGAAAATTCTGTGGCATAAAACGTGTGAATGATTAAAGCAATTATGATGTAAAATGAGGTATCATAAATGCAAAACATGCAGCAGGTTATGAATAGCTTGTTATTCATTCTGCAGCTATGGACTGGGAGGCGTCACTGAATCGGCCCAGGGTGAACCTTTCTGCTGCTGCGTCCTCTTCACCTCCCCCCATGTCTGACTCTTCATCCACCTTCTCCTCCTCATGCTGCAACTCCTCTCATCCCCTCTTCTCCACTTCCCCATTCACTGCCCCTCCGTTCTCCGGTCTGGACCTCCTGTCCGACCTGAAGCCCGTCTTCATCCCTCTCTACTCTGCAGTGGTGCTGGTCGCCTGCTCCGGCAACCTCCTGCTGCTCTTTCTCATCTGGCACAACAAGAAGAGACACAACACCACAAACTTCCTCATCAGCAACCTGGCGCTGGTCGACCTGCTCATGTGCATCTTCTGCGTCCCCTTGACTGCGTCCTATGCTTTTGACCAGCATGGATGGGTGTTTGGTCCCCATATGTGTCGTTTTGTCACGGTCATGCAGTCCGCTGCTGTCTACGCGGCGGTCCTGTCCCTCATGGCCATTGCAGTGGATCGCTACGTGGTTGTGGCCTATCCCATCCGCAAAAGAGCCGGGGGCCAGTTCTGCTGGGGTCTGGTGGTCCTCATCTGGCTGTCCTCTCTGGCTCTATCCACACCTACAGCATTACATACCGTCTACCTGGACCTGCGGGCTGCCGGGCTGCAGATGTCTGTGTGTGAAGAGTTCTGGGATGGCCAGGAGCGAGGACGCCTCATCTACTCCTGTTTCATTCTCTTCTTCTCCTACTTTGTCCCACTGGCTGCTGTCTCCATTTCCTACTGTGCTATATCCTATCAGCTGAAGCAGAGGACCACGTCCGGTTTGATGGCGTGTCAAGAGTTGAGATATGCAAGGGCTGCATGGAGCAGACGGAGGAGGAAGACCTTCTACCTGCTGCTGGTGTCCGTCCTCTGCTTTGCCTTCTCGTGGCTTCCCTTGCAGGTACAGATGAATGATGATTTGATGCCTTCATGAAAACATGAATACATTTATTAACATTTTTTAGAAATAGGCTTTCTTTGCTGTGAGTTAGACCAAGGTTTGACGCTGCAGCATAGACTGTAGTTAGGAAATGGGAGTAATCATGATGTAACCCACTGATTTGTGGACTACAATTTTGAAGCCTTGGCATATAGACAGAGCACCACGTGTCCTGCTCTGACACACACCCACACCCAGTGGGTCCAACTATGGGTCTCTGAAACGCCAACATATTTATATATTTAGGCTTTTCATGATTATTTTAGCATTTTCTGTCTACCAGAAAGGACAAGTTGGCTGTTAGCAAGCTAAAGTAAGCTATATGTTAGCTATGTGTTAGCAAGCTAAGGCGCTACAGCCATTCTGCATAGATTCTGAATTATTCATATTTTAACACAAGTTACATAGTGCCAAAACCTTTAGCTTGACCTACAGACTTTGGATATATGAAAAAGTGACAAAGAGCACTAAATACGCACACTAATGTTAAATATGAGGAGTCTCAGGATCACACAGTTTTCCCCATTGTAACTGCTAGTTTTCCACATTACACCCTTTTTTCTGTTACAGATGCAATTGATAAGGAAGCTCCTTCATTCAATAGAAAGTCAGTGGAGGGAAGTGAAAAATTACCAAAAATTGTCTTTTGTACTCTAAATTGTACCACAATTTAGACTTAAAGACTTCAAATTAGATCATTAACTTATGAGAAAAATGTTTTCTGATGTCACTAAGTCACCCCCTGCTAGCTTTTAGAAATAATACTGGTTCAAGCCAGTTAATTTAGCATAGAGACAGGATATGGAAAAACTGCTAACTCTATCCAGAAGTGAAAAAAATGAATTGTAATGTTAAGAAGTAAGTCCAGCTCTCTCCCCTGGTTCATGTCATAGACACAGGCTCTGCTGTCTGTATTGCTTGGCAGTAAGCAACTGCTTTATTGTCAGGGTTAAGACGGGACAGTTATGTCACTGTTCTCATCCAAGCAAATCCTCTTCAGACTGATATGGGAAGAATACGTTTTGTCCTTGTATGAATGCTGAATACTGTTCATCTTCGCAGGTGGTGAATCTGATCCGTGACCTGGACACAGACTTCTCCATCTTAGGGAAGAATTACGTGAACATCATCCAGGTGTCGACTCACCTGCTCGCCATGAGCTCTGCCTGCTACAACCCTTTTATTTACGCCTCATTGCACGACAAGGTCCTGTCCTGCATGTGCCGCCACTTCCTGTCTCAAAGGAGGAGAAAAGAAAAGGGCAGGGGTCAAGGGTCAAGCATCCTGACGATGTCACACAGAGTGCAGCGGCTGCACACCTCCATGATTGTGTCAGATTTACCAGGTGCTGTTGTTAATAACATTATTCCTCAGGACAACTATGCTTAAATTGTTCTTTTGCTTGATATGATTTAAATTTGTCAGCCGTCACCTTTGAATTCAGTGAAAGCAAATCATTTAAAGCACACTGGAACTCACACAGTGAAGTTGCGCGGCTTTCATGAAACAGCCGCAGTGTGAAAAAAAAAGTTCTGACTCTTTGACTACATTTAAATTTGAACAAAGTATGAGGGTTTATATATGGTAAGTCTTTTTAATACTGAATTATAAGATACCATGAGTTTGAAAATATACTTCAGTCACCTTTCTATGTTGTGTGCAGAAATATACTATTGATGTTTTTGTTGTTGTTGTACATATTCATATTACTGCATTTCTTATATACACAGTAACATGCTGTTGTAATCCAAATATTTAATACCTGTCTGATTTACCGACATTGTTTTAGGATGTTTTGTGTTTGACATGTATTCTATTTAGTTGAATTTCGTTCAATAAACAGGGTTATTTAAATCATTGCTCCACTTCCATTTATTTAATGTTGCATATGTGACTAAACAGGAACGTAAAGAGTCCCTGTGATGATGAATGAATTATGTATTTCGGCCCTTCACTCTGGCCTTGAGCCACTAAGTGCTTGTCACACGTTCTGCCGCTGTGACATTTGAGAAACACAATGCTGTATGCAAAACCTTCACCGTTTAAATGTCAACTGGTGAGAGAAAAAAAAAATCATCTGTGTTGTTCATAAGGATAACAGTAAAGAGTGAATAAACCCCAGGGAAAATGTAATAAATAAGGAAATAAAAAGTTTACCACCTCATCATGATGTGACCTTGAAGTAAATTTATTTAGTTTAATCTTATTTCTTTAACTGTTTATCTGCAGATTTTTGTGCTTACTGGATGCACATGTTTTACTTACAACAGGATACTTTTTTTCTTTATTTCCTGAATCTGTAACACCATTAAAAGCCTTTCTCCACATGATATACTGTTATACAGTATAGTGCATGTAGCTTTGCATGCCAGCAGCTTTGAGCAACTCTACTGGAAGATGACTCACTTTAACCTGACAGAGAGCAGTCTGATGAGCAATCCCTCACACAATTCTCAGCATTTTCTGCTCTGACTCCTTGTTTTTAAGTCTGCAGTTGTAAAGACCTTGGCCCTGAGCTAGCCTTCAAATGCTAATAATTTTGAGTATGGCATTCTCCTGTACAATTCTCTCTCAAGATTATGAATGGAGCACCAAATGACATATTCTGTGGATAACTTTGCTACACCTAAAACCTGTATTTAAATCAAATCAATTCAAATGTCTTTATCTTAAGGTAGCAATGTTAATACACAATTTGTTTTTGCCAAATGCATTAACCAACATATGTATATCGCAAAGAGAAAATCAACTGAAGTAATACAATATCAGTTCCTTTGTGTAGGAGTGACTTTCTCTGATGTCTTATTTATTTATTTATTTATTTATTTATTTATTTATTTTTTAAGACACCTAATTGGTCTTGTTTCAAATAAAATAAATTCCTCTTTTCCTTCCCCTA
>JAOWBC010000248.1:12029970-12066382 GCA_028566105.1 Hypoplectrus providencianus | reverse complement strand
TTATTTATTTATTTATTTTTTAAGACACCTAATTGGTCTTGTTTCAAATAAAATAAATTCCTCTTTTCCTTCCCCTAATTTCCCCATATTTTATCTCACAAAGGCATGATTGATTTTGTAGTTAATGTAGAGCAGCATATAGCACAGTACATCCCAAACTCCTGTTTGGACAGATTTACAAAGTAAAAGTGTATGTTTCAGAAGCAGACAGATGCTACATGAATGTCATTATTGCTGAAAAACATGAGACAATAAGAGGAGAGCTCTTGTTGAATATTACATCAAGGAAGTGCTACTTTTTTCACCTCTGTTAATGAGGGCATTAAACAGTGCAAGATACACAAATCATTCAAGTATACTTATGCTCCCTGGCGTCATCATGTCTGATTGTGCACTGAGCATCTTTTATGAAAATGCAAATGTGAGAAGCATTAATAAAGTCTTCATATGCAAATGTCAGTGACCTTGATATTTAAGTAGCTGTGGTTGTGTGACAGAGATGATACAACTCACTGTGCATTTGTAATGTTCAGAAAAAACAAAAACAACATGAGCAGAAAAACAATATAAACCAATTTATGAAATACAATGGTGTTGTTGTGATGTCAGCCAGGTGACACAAAATAAATTGTGAGCACCAAAGAGACGATTCTGGAATAACCTAGCAGGGGATTTGAGCTGAAGAACACAATTTAGAGGCTTTTTCTTTTTATTGCAGGATTTTGTTTCTTTCTCGACTCACAGGGGAAAAACACCTCCTGTGTATTCACAGCTTTACCTGGAAAATTCTGCAGGCAGAAATTTAGAAGAAAAAACAGACTAATTAGTAAAAGTCTTGATGGAGCACGAAAATCCTGATTGTCAGATGTAACAGCATAATTGTTTCTTGTGCTTCCATGTGGATAGGAATTTGCAAAGAGCGAAACAGCAGCAGGCTCTGTATAAAATTAGAAACCAATCAGCTCTACGTACATTGTCATATTTATGTAATTTACTTTTTTGTATAAAATGTTGCCACACTGATATGGAAGAATACTGTAAAACCTTCCAAAACATAAAGCAAATAACATGATTCAACTGCACATGCATCCAGCTGTGCAGAGACCAAAAAAAGGTCTAAAATACAGGAGAGTGGTGAGAGACTGGAATGAGTGGGTCGTGGAAAGCCTTGCAGGTGTATAATTCAAACACCTCAGGCACAGACACATGCTTTCAGCACAGCACAGCACAGCACATGTAGTCAACTGACATAGTAAAATGCCATTTGAAGCCAGCAGCTCTGACATGTGGGATAATCTTTTGTTGTTTTTAATTCCCATATATTATACGATTATTTAAATATCTAATAATTTGTAAGTTTAATTAACGATTAATGGCTTCTGATTGGATTAGTCACGGCTATAACTGGCGAATTAAAAACAGTGGATAACCTCTTTGTATGAGCTCAAGAACCCTTCACCATCTGTCATCTTTCTAATATGTTCATTTTCATTAAACTTCTTTTTAAACTGCAGTCTCATACCCTATAATCCTTTCCTAACCTTTACTTTAGTAGCTGTGTGTACACAACTTGACCTTTGTGACTGGTTTAATCCTGGTTTCTATTTGTTAGCCTGTTATCTATCCTTTAGCAGGGCACACAAGTTATGTAGTCAGTTATAGAGAGATTTTGGCTGCGGCTCACAGGGTGGTGGTCTGGGGGGGATTTTCATGTGTGGGTGTCATCTGGGGGATGTCATTAACACAGTCACGGTATTCAGGATTTAAACGACATAATGTTCTTTGATTGATAGATTGAAGAGAGATAGATTGACAGAAAATAGACTATAACACACATTCATCACTCTTATCACTGTGAATGCTTATGTTTATGTTATGGGGGTTTGGCATTCCCCCAGGAGAATATTTTTAAATGTAAATAAAATAAAATCCCACATTTTGTGGCCTCTCACACATTCTGATGCCACTATTCCAACATATGCACTGATCTGACATGTGATTAGATTGTGCTCTTATGATGAAAGCTACATGCGTTTACATGTGTTCACACTCACACCTTGTATAATATGAGGTGACACATGATGAAATGCATGTGTGTCAGGCCCAATGCATGAGACTAGAGAGTCCTGCTTTACATTTAATGATTGCAACTATTTATCCAAACTTTAAGCTAGCTATTAACTATCTATTAATCCATTACTTTTAGCCAGGGGTCAACTGTTTATCCTTCTTTTAAGATAGATTTATTAAGATCGCTATTACACGTGTTGAAGCTACATCCTTTAACCTTTTATCCATTAATTCTACTACAAACAGGATCAACTCCTCTCATTTACTTGTTTCTACAGTTAATGCGTCAACTCTTTATCTAGCTGGTAATACCTTTGACTGTCTCATCTTCTCTGTTGCCCTGCTAATAATAATAAATTGTGTCCTCTCAATGGTAACAACTAAGTGAGGTTACTGCAGGTTTGTCCTGACATCAGTTCATTGTCGTTGATAGCCTGCTGTTCACTGGGGTAAAAAATGCCTTATGATCACTATTGCTTACTTTTGACTAATTTAAATTGGCTAAGCTACTCCACAATCATTTCCACATATTGTTAGCAGCTAGAGAAATACACCTCCAGCATACAATCAGGCTACCAAGTAATAACTGATTATTAGATCCTTTACTGGCTGTCACTGTGTAAAGCAGAACCAGAACACTTAGAAGAGACAGCAGCAAAGCCATAACCATGCAGTGACTGCACATTTCACTGAGCAGCCACACACAAACACACTGCCGCTAAATAATAGGTTAACTGAAGCAGCTGGCTCTCCTTTCTGCTGTTGATGCAAATGATTTACCTGCTCGTGCCATTTAAAACCTCATAACCTGATTGAGTAGTGCTGAAAGCCTCATACATATTCATCAGAGGCCTGATTATTGAAGTCAGGTGATTTACGTCTCCGTGTATCTGCTTTCAAGATCTTCACACGCTTTTCTTGTCACAAACTACACAGCGTAAATGGGATAAATGGGAACATAATCACCGCAGGTGGAAGAATGAATGAAGTGCAAAAAAAGAAACGAATGGAAAAAGGCTTGAGGCATTGAAAAAAAATAGTGATTTATGTAGATATTAGCTTTGTTTGGATTTTTTTCCCCTTTAAATTTAAATGCAAATAAAGAAAAATGACATTCCTGAAATTCAGATGATTTTCAGGTGGCAGAAATAGAAGTTTGAGTCTTCTTTCTGACTTCTTGAAACAGAGGCAGCAAAAGGAGTCGTCACCAGTAGATAATTATTTGACACATTTCTCAATAGTCCATTAAGAGACAGACCATTACCAAGTGGCTGACAGATGAAGAGCTGAAAGCGAGATGATGTGATCACACGTTTTGTAATGTGGGTACAACTTCTTCACTTAGATATTTTCAATAATATTCCACACAATACTGAACACATTAATATTATGATTCTTTGAAAGCCCTTTAAAGTCTCAGTGCTCTGTTCAACGTGATAACTGCATTTGATAATTGGCTGAGTGAGCCCCCATGTGGACGAGAGCTATTACTACAGCTCCACTACAGCTAGTAATTGCTAATTAAACGAGATTTAAATAATAAAATAACATCCCACACACAAGTTCAAACTCATATATTATTTATTACAATTAAATATTTTTCTTATATTACAGAGGTCCATTTGAAACAATACAAATAATCTGTGCTGTGATTAATATTTCCAAGATATTTCCCAAAAAACGCCATGCAAAGAATATGAACATAAATTCACATCAGAAGAATCAAAGTTTAGTTGCTTTTTTTGTACACCTGGGAATGAAATTAAATTCATGTTTGGATACCTCTCCCACTACCCCCTCTCTCTTTTTGGTGCAAACATTTCTTTGTGGTGATTCAAGATCAGACCAGTGTCATCTGGCAGAAATGAAAGGCCATTTGGAAGGTGGGTAAAAACAACAGCTCATATTTCTTAGTGGAAAATGCAGTATATATTTGGGTTAATGGGAACAGGCACAGAGGACCAATTAAGACATAAGTATCACACATCTTGATTAAACATAATTAGTTTGCTGAGTGATTCCTAAGGCCATAATATGTACCGTGTGTGGTTTCTAACACTCAGGGGGGGTTAAATTGCAGCTCCAAATCAAACTAAATGAAGTATACCCAATTTGGTTCTGTGGGATTGTGCTGTGCGGGCTTTACTACTGTACATCCATCATATTCAATAGGATTTTTCAGAGAAGGTTTGCTATAGTTTTGGTTCAGACCGATAACCTTTGGTGTGATTGAAACTGCAGAATCTATTCTTTCTTTTCAGGCTAATGAATTGAATTAACCAATATGAACATAATCCGACAAGGCTTGTTTGAAAATGCATTAACAATTCATGGCCAATTCTATTTTTATAAATTAACACACACAAAAAAACCTACTCAACCCTTGATATAGAGAGTAAAGCAGAAGTAGGCAGGGCGTGGGTATTTTCAAGTGAAACCACAAAATCTTTTCACACTCAAATACACCCTGTGTATCCATGAGTGTGGTTGTAATAGTTTGCTCTTGATTTAGAACAGCGCTTGTGGTTACCTTTAAACATGTTGGATACAAATGATTCAAACAGTGACACATTTCAAAGCAGAGTAAAGGACTTAAAGCACTTCTGCAGCATAATCCACTTCCTGACTGCTTGATGCTCTGCCAGGACGTTGTTTCTTTTGTTTGGAACAGACTGAGCATACAGATGGACAGCTGGGAAGAGGATTATGATGAAGAAGCGGATTAGAAAAGTTTTATGTGGACATTTTGATACTTTTTTTGTCACCCATGAAAACTTGTACACAGCTGATTGAACTCAAGCCAACTGTAGCCGCCGATATTCAGCACATGTTGGGAAATACCCAGCGCGCTTTATTGTTGTTAGGTGGGAATATCAATGACACACTCATGTTTTTACGCTAAATATGAAGCTACAGCCAACAAACACTTATCTTAGCTTGCCATGGTGTTATAAATCCTTGACGTTTACAGACCACATGCTCTTTATGTCCCTTTCACATAGCCTATTCTTAACCCACGACTATCCTTGAAAAGGGTGGCTCAGAATCAACAAATTATATACCCACAACTGTGTACAGTAACAGTATATCACTGCTATATTGTCAGAGAAAAAGGCAGACATATGCACTGATAAAAGTAAAACAAAAGACAGCTTGCTAAATCCTAAAGTTTAAGGATAGACTAAGTAAAACCTGTGAAATGGAAACATTACACATTAACTCTGTTTAGCTGTGATATAACAAGAACACACCATGGCCTTTTATGAACTTTTACTCAAACATGACACAAATCCCATTGTGTGCTCCATTTAGTTTCACAATGGTCGCATTCAGCAGCGTGATCATTGATTTTCAGGAAATAACCCAGCAAACTCCAGGCTAGCCCAGATCTGGACCAAGCTAGCTAACAGCTCTGTTAGCTGTGGGGCTAAGTGCAGTGTGAAAAAAAAAACTCTTCAGTGATCTTCAGGCCAAAAATACACATGATTTTTTTTTTTTATCATACTTTTGGCGCTGACAACTGGGAACATAACCGTCAACATATTTACTGTTATAAAATATGTGTCACTGGTGGATTTCACAAGTGGATTTTAAATTTGGATTTAAATAACACTCATGACAGCACATTAACATGTTACTATAATGTTAAATCACTGAAGAACTCGCAATGATGCCATCATAGATAATATGTTAGGCCCTTAAATCAAGCCCTTGGGCAATGGTCAGCACTGCACCTACTGTTCTTATGTATATTGCATATTGTGGATGTTTCTCATAATTTCTGACAGCCATGGCTCTAAAGAGAAGCAAGACAGTTTAAAAGTAAGTGCATCTGGCCTCAGAGGTGGTGCTTGGTGGATTTTGTTTCCTTTAACCTCAGAGCCAGCTTCCATGTACCTCCCTGCTGTCATTGTGCTAAGCTAGGCTAAACTGGTTTTGGCTGTATTTCTGCTTCATATTTAGCGAGAGGTATTTGAGTGGTATCAATTTTCTTATTTAACTCCCATCAAGACAGTAATTTAATGTATTTCCCCCAATGTTGAGTCATTCCTTCAGTGGCCACAGTTCTTAAACACAGATCCCATAGAAAGGTGAGTTAAAACAACAGTTGAATGTGAATCAAAACTTGGGCAGACTTTTGTCAAAATAAAATGATAATCAAGGAGAAGTTTTGCCTTTCAGATCAAAAAGGATCACATGAATGCAATAGACGTGAGATGCATCTCAAACATCTAGGAATCAACTTCAGCACACCAGAAAGCTCCATCACACCAGGCTGATATTGGTACACATTTCTAAATGAAAGGCTGGGAATGTTCTATAAGGCAGCAAGATCAAGGGCACAGGCTAATGGCAAGGTAGGTTTAAATCATTGTAGCATTCGGCATTTAAAGGTGAAGAGGCAAAGCTTTATCATCTGAGGAGAAGTGACAGGAGAATGACAGGAAGCTGGGAGAGGCAGGTACGTTTTGGTCCTGCAGGTTGAGCATCTCTGGTCACATGTTAGCAGATGTCCTTCAAACTGTATCTGATTTCCTTCTAAATGTGTCCTCAAATCTGCCCGGAGGACTTCAACAACATCTCAACACAACATTAAACAAGCTTGTGTTGGGTGAGCAAGCTCAATCAGTCACAGAAATACTATTGCAAAGGACTCACACACTTTTCATCTTAGACAGTGCAGCTAAAGAAGGAGAGACCTCCTTTCTAATCAGGAATGAAAGCCACTCATCTAAAACTCTATTCTTTAAAATTATCTTTTGAAAATAAATTATATTTTCTCAGTACAGAAATAAATACATATCTTCTCTCAAACATAGGAATGGATCATCATCACGGATCTAAATGCTACACTGAATACATTACTCACCGTCTCACTGGTGAAGAAACAAGAATATAGGTGACTAACTGATGCCATCTGCCACAAACAGACACTCATCCCGATATATAAATGCAAATATACAGTTAGCTATCACCGGAGTCAAATCACACCTCTGGCAAACAGCTTTGAGAAAATGAAATATTATTCAGCATTGGCATAACACAAATCCCCTCAGTGCTCAGTTCATTGGACGCCTTCACACTGCGAAATCAAACAAACTCAAGTGTGCTTTCTTTGTAGAGTGCAGGTCTGAACTACATTGTGAAAATCACCACTCGGGTGAAATGCAGAATTACAGATATGCAAAAACCTATAATTAGAGGAGGTGGAGTCAAAAATGTCCACATTTCATTGTTTTCTGAGCCTGTAATTAATCAGTGATAAAGATGGACTGGATTTAATCAAACTTTCTGATCATTAACTGTCCTCACTGCTGTGGTCAGAGTTTACTACAGAGACCATCAGGTCAGTCATAATTAGATGAAAACACAAATGGTAGATATTTGGGAAAGCTAATTTTCCTTTTTTGTCAAGAGTTAGATGAGAATATTTGTACTTCTCTCACGTTTGTCTGGCAAATATGTAGCCGTTAGCTTAGCCTAGCACAAGACTGAAAACAGAGCAAAACAGCAACCTGTTCTTGCCTTCAACTCTCCATATGTGTATGCTTGGTCAGGACGTCTTGGTGTCCCTTTGGCATCTTTAGGACACACCCTGGGCTTCATGCAGGGCTGCCTCTAGTGGCAGTATTAAGTATGACAGGAGTTAAGGTGGAAGTTAGGGGACCTAGTATAAAGATTGAAAAGGTCCGCCTAGTGAGGAGGTCAGAATGGATGGACACTTCAAACAAACAGGGCTTTCACCCAGAAGGAAGCTCACATTGCATACAGAAATTACACTGGCAGGCCCAGGTGAAGTACTTAAATGCAAATGTATATTCGTTAAGATAACAATTTTGTTGCCTACACCAAATAAAAACACTTGAAAACAACCTAAAATGCAAGAAAACATCTTTGAGAAAAATGTAGTTGATGTGAACTTTTAGTTTTTAGTTAGTTTAGCTAATTGCCCATGCATTAACATGGAGGTCCATTAAAAAGTGATGCCAAGGGGTTCTCATCAAGTGTCTGTATGTGATGAGTTTCTGGCCACACTAGCTGTTTTCCCCATTTCCAGTCTTTAAGGTAAGCGAACTGGTGCAGTGCACCTACTTGAAGTAGGTTTGTACTTAGCATGCAAACAAAACAGCAGCATCAATCAACTCATCCAACTTTTGGCAAGAAAGTGAAAAAGCTCATTTCCCAAAATATTTCTTAAAAACACCTTGAACACAGATGTTCACTCTTGAGCTTTTTCCTGTGAGGGTGGGTGACTTTCAGAGAAATCTAATGACAAATGTGATGAAATCTTCAGCCACTCAGAAATCTCCTTATTTCCTCTCAAGGGCCTATGCACCATGATATGCCTCAGATTTTCTTCGGCTATGGCGTATCATTGAGACACTGAGTGTCTGATATCTGTCAGGCAGACAGTAACATAATTCACATGTAACATCAACCTCTCTTCATATCTATCAAATGTCACATTTCTAAGAGCTACAGTAGCATTTTCTACAGCAGAGTACGTTCCAGGTTCTTCACACAGCTGCTACGACACCACAGAGCCATTACACTGCCATATTTACTCTTATACAATATGTCAAGCCATAACTCTTTACTAAATAAATGTGTGCCATGTAATTATGAACAAGAGATTTCAAAACAAAAAAGCTCATCTCTCAATCCTTCATCCTGAACTTCCAGTCCCTGTCACACAGGCAGCAGGTAGGTATGTAGCTAATCAAAGCTGTGGATGTATAACATTATCTCACGTCTCGTAGCATTAGGAGTCATGCCCCGTCAGATGCTACTGCAGGTTCTTGAGGAGGCGTCCGTAGCGGAAGTCATAGACATGTCGACAGAAAAACACCAGCTCTGTGTCGACGTCATCGGGCACACAGTGGTGGGTGGGCATGGCGTTGCCGACAAAGGGCGGCACCACGAGGGAGGCGGCGCAGTCACGCACGCCCTCCCTACGGCGTTTTACCAAGGCACAAAATCTGGAGGAAGCACAAATACAGGACATCAAACTCAATCGCCTTCAAAAGGGATTCAGAAAAACAAGAAATATTTCCTTCAAACTCTCTCAGAACTGGGATGAACCTGCCTGCTTTTTATCATAAACATTGTGCATTCTTTTGAGCTTCAAAAAGCAGCACTGTGGGATTTTTCTCAGCAGGTAATCTTTCAAACGCAACATGTGTGATGTAGGAAATAAAGAGAAATACAGGAGCCACAAGATGTGAGAGTGCTCTCTTTCTTACCGACAATACTGTGTCAATGTTAGGACATAGCATTTGTCTTCAATACAGGCCACACTGTTCACATCCTGGTGACGAGACGCAAAGATCTCATTCTGGAGAGAGAAAGTTCCAGTTAGCGCCAAACAAAAACAACACAAAATGAATTTTACAACTGACCTCTTCAACAGGGACTTAGCCAGCTTTATGTGAAATGTCCAGTCAGTTTGGCATTAAAAGAGCAAAACATAAATGAAGGCAGGGGGGGCCTACATGTTAGCTTAGCTTGGATGCTAACATGTAGGTCATATAGTGTCCTATTTATACCGTCAAATGCTTGAGTTTAACCCATAGACTATAGGTCAAACTCAAGCATTTGACGTTATGTAACCTGTGCTGTAGATCGTGCATAATTCAGAAAGTTATCCTGTATTCAGAGCCTCGCTTGCAAACAATTAGCTAACATTAGCCTGCTAACATACAAGTTTTCCTTTCTGGTTGACAGAGTGCTAAAATAATCCAAAGATATGCTTAAATCGGACATTTTTAGCTGGAAACAGGCAGTTGGTTCACTTTTCAGACCATGGTTGAGTATTGTGGCACCAGTAGTTTTTCACTCTGTAGAGCATGGTCTTCAGAGTAAGACTCGTGGTGCTTTTCTATCTTAAGCAACCACTCTTAACCCTCGGCTGCACTGTTTTAGTAGCTAGCAATGCATCCTGGTGCACGCAGACACTGCTGGCACAACTTTGCAAGCAGGAAAAACTGAATTTATAGCCAATAAAGCGTAACTCAGAAACACTGTTGCTCCAGCTGATGACATTTACCATCAACAGTGATTGGACATCTACATGAAAAGGTTGTGGATTTCCTTTAAGCTCTCACAGTCTATACATGTACTTCAGCACTTAAAAAAAAAGACACCTTTTATCTACCTCACTGTACACCATCACTGCTGCCTCACCTTCATTTTCAGACGTAAACAGAGACTCGCAGGATAAAGTTGTGTCTTCCTCTGAGCCGAAGCCCTGCCACTGTTCTCAAACAGCTGCTCTGATGTGTTTGTTGTTTGTTAGTGCAGCCGAGAAATGACAGACTTCATGTGGTTTATTGTTTCTAGAGATTTAATAAAGTGCAGGTTGTTCCTCTGGGAGATTACTGACAACACGAAGCAATCACAACAGAAGCTGCTCTGCAACATGTGAGTCTGCCTGCGTATGTGTGTTTGTTCTCACACGCTCATCTCCTTCAAACACATTTTTAGTTACTAAGTTACGACAAAAGCTCAGGAGTCTTCTCTTGAATTGTTAATTTATTTGTTTGATGCAAACTAACTGTACAAAAAGGAAGAAATAGATGGCTATAAATGTATTGGTTCATATTAATTAAATGGTAAAGGTCCTTTAATGTCATTATAATGAGAAACATTTTCATATAAGAACAATCTTTCTCATCTTAAATAATGAGAAAGTTACTAGTTACTTTAGATGCTAACGTGTTAATTCAAGATACTGTCGTTCATTATGAGAAGCTTTGTCATCTCTGAGAAATGTTCTCAATATTTTGCAGGACTAAGTAATTATTCTACGACACAGAGTCATTATTTTGAGAAGCTTTGACATTATAATGACATTTTGTTCATCACATTGATGAATGAATGAATTTAATACTATTCAAGGATTCTTCTTAATAAGAGGAATAAAAGAACATAAATACCCAGGACACTAACATATCTCCTCAAAAAACTAACAATGCCTTCATCTGTTTGTCAGTACATTTTGACTTCCCTCCAATGTCTGTGGCTCTCAGCCCTAAAACATGTTGTTCTTACTGAAGACAGAAATCTTTCAAAGAGAATCACAAGACCACAGTTTCATTTTTAAAACAGAATAATTTGGGAAGCTTGAAACTTTACTTTTTACTCAATTAAACAGTGAAAATGGGAGACTTGTTTTCTGCTGTGAATTAATACGAAGAGTAGAGAGTACTTGCTGCAGCAGGAAGTTGTGTGGGATTGACTTAAAATAAACCACAGGGGAAATGTTTATGATAATGAAGGGACGTGTGGCTCGCTGTTGTGTTTTTAATAATGACACAGGAGAATAGGCTAAATCAGAAACTAAGTGCAGAGAAAAAAATTCTGTGTGGGATCAATTCATAGTGGGTTTTGGTCTTTTTGAGACAAGAGAAATCAGCATAATTTAAATGAAATTCGAGGTTTAAAAGTGAGCTTAACTAATGGTTATGTCACCTCCGCTGGAGAAGTCTAATTGTTGTGGCCCTGGTTATATTATACTTGGCACACTGGAGCGTTGTTTGAGGTGTTCTGGTATGTGATTTTAACAAGCACCTGCAGACCACAAAGACCCAGTATTTGCTTCTCACCTCACAATGTACACTGGGGTTTCGCCCTCCCTGTGTGTGTTCTGGACGGTAGTACCAAAACAAACTCATCATCAGCTCTCCTGAAGAAAACAAAACACACACAGTTCACTTCAGTGTTCCAGTCAGTTATTACCGCATTAATTCAGCTCCTCTTGTGCTGGAGGTAAACACTGTGTACACACTGTGTGTCCTACCTGACTCTGGCTCTTCCCACAGAGCTGAGATCTTGGCCACATAAGGCAGCGACTTCTTTCTAGGTCCAGATTTCAGCAGAACAGTGTCTCTGACCCGAATCAGCTCCCCGTCCCTCTGGATCCCCTCAAAACACTTCCTCAGCACCAGAGCCTCCTCCCCCTGGAAACACAGGCAGCAGCAAATACTGACTCTGATCAGCAGTGAGGGGCTGTGGAGTAAAAAGCTCCAGGATGTGATTTGTATTGAATGACTTCAGTGTCTCAACAGAAATGTGGACAGTCAGGTGTTTGGACCAAACTCAGAAAACTGTGAATAAGCTGTAAGGTGGGGAAGATGTGTGTGACAAATCATCTCAAAGTTATGACAGGCAAGTTAGATGACATTTAATTACAGCACCATTATGGCTGCATCAAAGCAACAGCATGACTTTCTCCACGTACCACAGAGAAAACCTCCTTCTGAAAGGGCAGGCCAACTGCCTGCCAGCCGTTGGTGGATTTTTGGCGGCCGTACTTTGGCTGCTTGGCAACGGTACGCCCTCCGACGCTGGCAGGGCCGAGCTTCTGCTTCTTGTCCCTGTTGAGAGGGCAGACAGCCGAGCTGATGCTGCCGGTGCCGCGTGCGCCAGACCTTGACCCGCTGGGTGACTTGGCACTCTGTGGACACTCCTTCGCCACCTGCAGTGGAGGCTGCGGTTGGCTGGGGTCGGACAGCGGAGTCTGAATGTGGGGCACTGATTGGCCGGCTGGAGGCACAGTGGGAATGGGGCAGCCAGTGAGGGTTCTGGGGCTCGGGCTGATGGGGATGGAGGAGGGACTGTGATGATCGTTGAGGGCTGATGGGTAGTCGTCTGAGGAAAGAAGAGGAAACGTAATAAAGCATAGTGATGGTCTGTCAAGGAGCAGCTCCAGTTATCAACAACCTTTAACATGGTTACATAACAGAGACATTGAAGACACTCAGTTGTTATTAGTTCCGCTGAAGCAGCAGAAATAACAAACACAGCCTCAATTAAGGTCAATTATAGCCTTTAACAGAGAAGCCACTCACACACACACACGCACACACTCACACACCTATCTAACCAGAATCTTACTTGAGTACTTCCATGTTATGCTGCTTAACAGACATTATGTTTCCGAGGGAAATATTTTTATTTACTTCATTTATTTGACTGTTAATAGTGATACAAATTAAGATTTTAATGTTCAAACCTGTGCTGGGCTTATGAATTCTGATATATTGTTTCAGATCTAATTAACCAACATTCAATGTTGCTCGCAGCAGCTCAACCAGCGACAACAACAAAACTGCTTAGAGTCGTGACAGCCCAGTGGGTAGTTACGGCAGCTTCACTTGGTGCTGTAAGTAATGTCCCTAAGGGAATGCCCTTTTACTCATGTAAGAGTTTATTGTCTTGTTACATATTATCTGGTAGAAAACAAGACCAAGCAGGACTGTTCCAGCCCCTGGTTGTATTGAATTAACAAGAGTGCTTTGATAGCTTTTGAATTCAACTTTTGTTTTTGTAAAAATGAAGAATGAGACATTTCTTCTGTTAAAAGTCCCTCTAAAGGCACAATGAGTAGGACTGTCAACATGATATTCAAAGTTGGCCCCTCCAACCTGGCTCAACAACCACCATTTAGCCAACGATTAAGCTAGCTAATGGGCATCTGTTGTTTCATTTTTTCAAGTATGGCACAGTGCAGAGCAGTATGAGTAGCTGGACGTTAGCTACGTGTTAGCAGGCTAAGGCACTAAATACCGCAGAGCTTTCTGAACGATCCACAATGTGAAATGCTAAACTTGTAGATATGTAATTACATGCTCCTAAAATGCACTGCATGCAAGTTAGCATTGAATATACTGAGTATCCTCCATTGTAACTGGTGATGTTGCATGCCTTTAGACTTTTGTATCCAGTTTCCTCCTTTTATTTTCTAGTTTCATTTTTCAGGTCATCAGATTTCAGACAACTTTGCCCTCGGGTTTTTACGTGTTGGTATGTTCAACGCGCAGCAGCTTTTAAAAGTGTTTCTGTTGTTTGCTAACATACAGAATTAACACGAAGGCTCATTCATATAATACAAAGTCAATGGAGAGAGAGGACTGTTTTCTCTTCCAGTGGGTGCGGGGCTTAAATGTACTCAATGTCATTGCTCATGTCTCAATAGGGGAAGGGGAGGGAACACAAAAATGGATACAATTCTCGGTTAAAAGCAGTTAAAGTATGTGAATAAGAAGACAATAACTGTTTTGTTTTTTTTTTACCTCTTTTTGGGGGGAAATCCTACTCATTGTGCCTTTAATCTAAATACTTCTACCACAGCAATTACTACTTCATGATTTGATCATCTAATTTCATATATACATTGGTGGCCCTGCACGCCCACAGAGCTGTTTTTGTTTTTTCATGGCTAATGAGACCTCTCCTCAGGTGGATTTTGGTCATGAGGTTACCATGTACCATTAACGTTGAAGTGTTGTCACAAAATGAACAAGGGGTTGGGGGAGCTGTCAATCAACCCTGATCTATACACACCGCTTCAGTACAGTGAGGAGGTGTAATCAGACAGAAAAAAACCTGTGTGGGTGTGCTCTAGCACACATTTTGACCTGCTATGGCAGCAAAACCACAGGTGTTATTAATAACATTATTTGTTGGCTCTGTTCTATTCAAATGCCCCAGTAAGGCATGACAGCGTGACAGAGAGCCAGCATGCACATCAACAGGATAGGCGGAAAAATGGAATTCAGCCATCATTAATTCTATTATTTACACCTGTGCCTTTTCCTACTGTGACATGTCAAAATGTCTTCTATGAAATCTAAAAGACAGGAGTCTCAGCCCTCACAGCCTGACCTGCTTCTTGTGTGCTGTGGACCACAGAAAGAGAGAATGAATGCAGCCGAGGCCCAGCAGCACGCTGGTGTGTGCTCACGTGTAATTAGTGTTGTTTCGAGGTCACATTCAGGTGTTTTTAACCATTACACCCACACACTGAGGCAGACACCCTGTGTTTGTGTGTTATGCCGCAGACATTACAAAGAGTCCTCCTGTTCTGGTTCACATCTCTGACTCGAACACAGTAACTATCTGCTGACACTCGAGCTCATACAATCAGCTCATTAGCTTTCAGCGGCACAGACCTCGTATTCACTGTCCTGCTGCTTGTATTCAGATGTAGACAAAAGAGGTCTTGCCCTTTATCTGATATTTTTTTCGTTACCTCCCACTCAAGTAAAATTCCAAAACGGGAGATTAAAAATGCCCGATATAATAGCTATTCTCTGCACATTGTATTGCTCTGGCAGCCAGATTAAGGGGGGACACTGCATACAAACTACACTGTGTGTTCAGGAAACTTATTACCAAGTCCCACTGTCTTACTGAAAGGGGTCAGAGATTTAATGCATAAAGTTCAGTCATCTTGTGGTGTTTAGCACAGACTGTTAAAAAAAAACAAAAGGGTTTGTTTCATTTCTTTTGTGGCTCTGCGGGGAATGCTCTTATGTCAAAAGAAAGCCTCAATTACAACCTGGGGGCAAACCGTTTGAAACATGCAGACATTTATCATGCAAGGGAAATTTTATAAAAATATATGCTACGGAGAAGCATTATGGGAAATGTAGGATCATTTTATTCTCAGAACTTAAACCATAAATTAAATGTAAACATTATGTGGCCTGTCAACAGTAACATACTCCTTTGTGTATTTGCCAGCATTTCGCCAGAAGCTGTCATAAATGTACTTTTAATCCAGTTTCAAATCCTATAATATACTAATTAAATTTGAGATATTTTAATGTTTAAGATATTATAACAAGACAGAATATTTAAGTCTAAACTTAAATTCAAGTTTTATGGGATATTTATATGAGTAGCTTATTTTACCTTTTCTTAATGGAATTCATTCAAAAGGTTCATCTTTTAAAAAATAATCACTAGAAACAACTTGTATAAAAAGGATTATGAGGATTTATGGTATCTGCACTACATCACTGCCAGATTTTACATGCATCCAATGAGAATTCAGAAATAAAAGAGATAATGGACTCTCTGCTGTCCTTGGGCCTCACATCTGAGGCTCTTGAGAAAGATGTCAGTGTGGTTACATAATGCCATCAGGACAAAGACCAGTGCACTAACTCTTCCTGATGGACTCTTCAGAAACACTGCTCCTGCAGGTTGACACAAAGTAAACCTAGTCATGTCAGTCTTGTGTCTGCTCACCTCGCTTGATGCCGTGGTTACATGTGGTGCAGTCTGCGGGGCTGAAGGAGCAGCCTCCTCTGGAGATGGCTGGAATCACACTGGTGTAGGAGGAGTAGCCGTTGATCCTGCAGGGCTCTCCGTAGCACGCCTCCACTGAGGTGCAGCAGTACACCGGGTGGGTAATCCCTGAGGGCTGCGGGCCAGTGCTGGGGAGCAGCTTGGGTCTCTTGCTGCTCTTTGGGCACAAAGCGAGCGGTGATATGGGAGCTGGGGACGCGTCCGGGTGGCTGAAGTGGACGTAGTAGCTTGGGAAACAGGTGTAAGTGTGCGGGCTGATGGTGATGGCTGAGTGCGGGGGCTGAAGATGGTGGTGGTGATGATGATGGTGGTGATGGTGGTGGTGAAACACCTCAGACGGCGATCCGTCCTCTGGCTCCTTGAAGGGTTTGTCCTTCAGGAAGAGGGCCAGTCTGTGACAGTACTCGACGCACCTCTCCTGGGAGCAGCAGTAGCAGGAAGACACCTCGGTCTCCACCTGCTCCTCTTTGATTGTTTTCACGGAGAATCCCAGAGACGAGCGGTGATGGAGCTCATGTTTCAGACACTCTGGTCCTGCTGTGGCACCATTCCACTCTGGAGGCTCGCTTTTACACAAACAGCAGCCCTGGATGGTGGAGTCCAGCTGTGAATGCTCCTCTGTACCCTGTTTTATGTGCTTTAGTTGGTCCTCATGCAGTGTTCTTTTGGTCAACGTTGTTTCTACACTTGCTAGCTTTCCGCTAATCTCATCCTGAGTCGTAGCTGCTGCTTCGCTCCCACCCGCCGGCGTGGACTCTGACTTCCTCTGTCGTTTGCTTCCATACTGGGCACTGGTGAGTTTGAGCAGCGTGGCAGCAGTGAGGCCCGCCTGACGCCGAGGCGTTGGCGCAAACAACGCCAACCAATCAATATCCTGAGCCTCTGCTGCTGACCGTCTCTGTTTTTTAGGTTTTTCCTTTGCTATCACTCCTGGAGGAGGCTTTTTGGTTTTATGACCCTTTTGTTCGGTTTTAGTGAGGCTTTCTTTCACTTTGTCTTCATTTGAAGGAGGACGTTTTTTTGTGATATTTGACATGAGGGAATCGTTTCTGTAGAGCAGCAAGCTGTTGACAGCCTCAGCATTGAGAGAGGCCATTCTCCGCCTGCGGGGCTCAAAGAGAGCAGGAAACATGAGTAAGGCGTCGGATTGGTTAATTTTTGGTTCCAGTGCTTGCTGATTGGCTGTGTATGTTTTCTTAAGTCCAGATTTGGTCCTTCTTTGACTGGAGCTGGAGTCAAGCTTCTTCTTGACCTCAGCCCTCTTTTGTTTCCCATCTTTTGGTGCATCCCTGTCTTTGCACACAACTCCTTTCTCCTCCAGACGGGTGAGCAGGACGCAGCAGTCCAGCCCTTCCCCGTCCCCCACTGCCAGCGTCTTCCTTCTATGTCGATGTGGCTCTTTCTTATCCTTCTTTTTCCTTCCTCTCAACTCACTCTTTCGCTCTTTCCCTTTTTTCACACCACCTCCTTTCTCCTTGCTCCCCTTCTCCTTCCGGGGCTTCCCGCATTTCACAGGCTGGCTCCGTTGAGCTTTCACCATGGTCTCAGTGTCTTCATCCACGGGGTCCTACAATGGTGGGTTTCAGCTCAGAGAGACCATTCAGCGAGCATCGTCATGGATCATCTACAGCGTCCATACACACTCTGGGGAGACACAGACGAGACATTTAACTGTAAAGCGTACACCACACGTAGACACAGCATCCACGAGTGACTTAATGTAACAGGCAGGATCTTTTGATGCATTATTTAACAACCGGTTTTACTTAGTTTGCTGTCAATATCCAGGTCTCCAGAGAATATGACCACTTAGATAAGCTTTCCACTCCACATGCAAATATGCTGCACACACAAGATGAGATAAACAGACCATGTTAGGTCCACTGGGGAGTAACTCGTAACATGTATAGGCAGTGCATATTTAATTTAAAAACATTATTACTAAATATGTTATCTTCCTGTAAATAGCTTTAATGCATAATATAATCATCCTGTTTTCACAATGCATGCACGTCCTCTTTGGCAAATTTTTCTCTCAATCTGAGAAAAGCTTTTTGGATTTGCAAACCATGTTTTTGTCTTTTGATTAATATATTTTTAATCATGCATGTATTTTACTTACAATGGAACCGTTTTTAAATGTGTTTGGCTCTTAGACCCATTCTTTATGATTCTGTAATAAAGACACAGAAGTTACCCCACATATTTCCATTGGGATAACTTTGATTCAAGTCTGTTTGGGCATTCTGCAAAAATGTTATTATACATTATACAGAAAGAATTATCATTCTATGTCAAAACAAAAAAGCTTACACTCTTAAGATAAGAACATAATTACTTTATGATCTGGAGATAAAGCCATTTAAAAAATAATTCCAAGCACGGCCAGCTTAAGTAGCCTTTATTTATTCATTTTCTGTTTTCCTTATTTCTTTTTCACAAACTTCACTTCCAGACAGACAACTCCACTTCATTTCCTCAACTGACTTTCAACTCCAACTTCAAGAATGTTCATGTTGTGTGAACCATGCTGTTGATGAATAATGTTGGGCATTTTGGGGAAAGGTTTCCTACTGACATTTGTTTAATTTGAAGACTTGGCTAAAGTTTCCCAGCCCTCAGAGGCCCCTAACAGCCTTGGGCCCCAAGCAGATACCTGCTCTGCCTGTTGCTGCTGAGTCAGCGATAACTGCAACCAGCCGACCGTGCCATGGTGGTAGGCTATATCATGGGACAGGAACCTTATTTCAGTTTGAGAAATTCAACAATTGTCCTCTGAAATCAGAGAAGTGCTTCAACATGACATTAGTGAAAATGCTGTCAACATTCTATTATTTAGACATAGAATATTATTAATATTGTCATTTGATGTGATAGAGGAGTACAACTGAATTAAAAAAAAATGTATCAATGAAAACCATTTTGAGCTGTTTGAACCCATGTTGAAGCACATTAATGACTCACACAATCCACCAGGAGCTCAATATTACAAGCATTCACCCACTCAGCGCTGAAACACAGAGGCACAGTGCAGACACGGATGAGGCGTTTAGGTGATGTATTTAGTGTTTGATATGATGGATGCTTTTAGAAGTGATTTGGAACCGATTTAATTTCAGCCGTAGCTACAGCCCGTAGCTGTAGACAGTCGAGGGAGTGTTTATTTCAACGAGGTAAAAACAAAAAGGGCAGCGAGCGAAGTCCTTTAAATCACTGTGAGGTTTGAAATTAATGAATCACTCTCCAACATTTGGAGACACAAAAACAAACAGTATGATCAAATGACTCATGAATTGATCCTTATTTCACCAAAACTGGCGGTGGAAACACTCGTCGCACAATAGCCTCTTCAGTTTCCATGTCAACAGGCTGGCACAGAGTACATCAAAGCACCTCCAGCAACTTTATAGTAGGAGACACATAATAAGCTTTACGATCTTCTGCAATTCACTCTCTGCTCTCTCGACACAAAAACACCTCACTTAGGAGGAAACCTTTAAAGTTCCTGATGATACAACTGCCGGTGACCTTTATGCAATGACACTCCAGCGCGCAGCATAAAGAGATGGATCATCCTTCAGCCCGAAACACAATTATGCCACTTGACCTCCAAGAACTAAGTCAGCATGGGATTTTTCATATAATAAGTGACTCCTCAGCCAGAGGAGCACTGAGCTTTCACAATCACACACAGCAATGATGAAATCTAATTAAGCTCAGAATAAAACATGTGTACTATCAGTTAGGACATTAAACAAGCCGCTGCTGATGAGGACACATTCATCATCTGTTGTCTGTCATGTGTTGGTTCAGATGTTTTGTTTATTTGTATACCTGGTGTGCTTACATCTATAAAGTGACCTATATGTTACCTTCAATGTGTTCATGCTTATCTATAACCAGTTAAAGAACAATATGTGATTTCTGAGATCAACAGCAACTTTTGAGAGGAAAAAAAAACCCTGATTACCAATATGGATATTTGAGCTAATCTTACAAAACAAAAATAAAAAATAACAGCCGTTTTCCATGTGGATTTGGCACTGATTCTGCACCAATATAACTCTGCAATGGTTCTCAGAAGACTGCTTTCTTTACAGATAACTTACATACGATTAATCATTAATTCTAGAAATTAAAACTGAGTTAATGAAGAATGAACAAAAAACAATTGAAGATAAAAGTACATCAATGATACTTTCAGTTGGTAGATCAAACATATAGAATACATAAGAAAATAAACAGCTCACACCATTTCTAAATCACCCCAACCACTTTATCTGCATTGTTTGTTTAAAAAAAAATGTCCTTGAAAGTCAATAAAAGCCTATTTGACGCTCTATTACAAATAAAAGGGGTGGCATACATGGAAGACAACAACTAAATATTATTTTCAGTACAAATTAATTTGAAGATCGAAGTATCTTGGTACACAAAAGTTCATAATATAGCAAAAGTACTGTTTAGCAGTTTGTTAGAGCCCCAGTTAACACATAAAGATGTGTGTCAAACTAAAGATCTGGGAGATAAAGATTCAGTGAGAGATTAGCAGCAAACACTCACACTGAAGAAGTTACAGAAGACATCACCTGAATGATTTAATCTATCGTATTTAAATATTAAATGTTCATAATCCAGGAATTTATAGCTTCAGTACCACATGGATTATATAGAGTAGTAAGCATGCGAGAGAAAAAGCTGAGTTTTCTTCTAATCCACAGGTGCAGAAAGCCGCCTCGAGATCACAGGGACCAACAATCGTCTTTTATTTTCTTATGAATGAAAATGAGTCACCTCACAGATGTAATACAGGCTTCGTGTAAAAACAGGCTGTATCTGCCACCAGGACCCTTTCAGAAAAAATCCAGTAACTCCACACTGCATATCTATATCGACAATAACTGAATGGAGCTGATTGTAATGTGATGCTTGTATATGCCCATTTAAGAAGATGTTTATGCTCTTCCTAATGTTTTCTTTGGATGATTCATAGTACATTACGTTTAAACAGCATTTTTGTGCCCCGTTATAGAGTGAACCACTTATTGTTGTAACTTGGCAGTCAAGAGGATCATATATGCATGTTCCCCTTACAGCATAGTGAAGTTGTCTTTACAAACAGATTTCTGCTGCTGTTGCTGTTCCATGCGCCCGTTTGCCAATATGCCATTTCCTGTTCCATCCCTTCAATATGATATTGGTAACAGTCATGAAAAATTTATTCTTCCCCCATTTGCAGTCAGATGAAATGCGTAAAAAAAAAAAAAAAGACAGATATGAATGGAAAAGGCACGCAAATTCAGCTAAAACTGTTTCTGCACTGCATAACAACAAGCGGTGGATTTAACCAGCATTCAGGCTTCATGACTTCATCTCATCACCAAGTGTGCAACAAACCTGCTATTCTTTACAACCAGTTGTCATGTAACACCTAATGAAGTGTTGGAAAACCACAACCTAATGCTGAAGCGCTTTAATTACAAGGAGCAGTCACAGAGTGTGACATGTATTATCCCGTTATTCCTCTGCCCTCAAACCTGAACACACCTTGTTCCTGTTCTAAGCTGTGATCTGTTGCATCGCTTTACATCACGAGTCTTACCACACAGGCTCCAGAGTGGACACAACTCACTGGACGGACATTTTCAAAAGCATCTCATGGCTCTGTCTGTCTGCCCTTATTGCAGGATGACTCGGTGAACCGTGAAATGCAATCCATGAGAGCGAAATTTAATTTCCAGATAACAAGAGGACAGAAGGAGCCTCACATTGAGTTTCTGTCTGCAGATATCAAATCAAGTTGCTTCATTTGAATAAGACAAGCATGCACAATGGAAGGACAGGAGCTCATTGAGGAGCATTATTATTCCTCCCTGCTGGACCTTCACCACACTGACCACAACTAATAAAACAACAGGTTCAACTTAATACTGCGGGCTAATGTCCCCCCACCTCGCCAAACACACACATGCACACACACATGAACACACAGAGGGGCTTGACCTCAACATATATTTTAGGAAGCTTTGTTTCTACAATAATATAAACTTTGAAAACCCTGGCCTTCTATTTACATACACACATCATTTTCATTAATTTAAAAAAAAAAAAAAGTATAGATAGCATTTATTTTCTTTTTAATACTACAAACCATGTGTAACCCTGTACTTAAATCACTGGGTGTATGTTTTTTTTTTTTATTCAATACGGCACATCATGCAAGTATTTACATTTTATTACCATGCAAGTATTAATGTTTTATATTTACCGGTATTTATATTTTTGCCTTGTTCCTTTTAGTGTCACTTTTTTCATCTTCTTTCTTAGACCCTTGAGCTGCTGTAATGAGATGTGGGATCAATAAAGTTTATCTTTTTTTCTAGGGACAACCTGATCCAATCTGGTCCTAATTACTTTGAGAAACAAATGCAAAGTAAAGACATTGATTGTTTCCTTATTATATTTAAAGAACAGCTGCAGGTGTTAAGGAAAGTGACCCCTCTGAAGCTCTGAAGGTTAAGAGCAAAATCTGTGGCTTCAGGAAATCAGCCAGAAACAGAAACATATTTGGTTTACATAAATGTTTATTTTTCTGACTTTAATCTAGTCCTTTCTTGTGAAATACTGGACAGTTTCACCTTTCAGGACAACACACACCAAAACCATTTTTGGTGTCACACTATTTTGGCTCAATTTGTGCTCTGGTCACTGAAGGTTATGACCTCAGTGTTGACATGAGTTGAGAACAGGTTATCAAAATATTGTATTCATAAGAACGTAAAAATTATCCTGTATTTCACAAGAAAGGGTAATTATTAGAAATAAGTCGGAAACTCTAACCTTGTGTTCAAGAAATGTCTTTTTATCACTTCTTGGCTGCTCATCTTAGTCTCCTCCAGTATTTTAAAGAAAAACTAAACCAGAGAACATTTTGAATCATGTGTAACACATACACACCTTCCCTGATTATCCCTTTTAAATTGTCTTGTGACCCTTAACCTACATCCTGGTACCCCTTTACATTGGGCTGCCATTAATTAGGAAATTCTTAGTCAACTAACGCTCATTAAGGTGACTAATCCAAAAAAGATCCATCCACAGATCTTAAAAATTGAGTGTCTCCACCAAAGATTCAAAGAGCCCCCTAACCAGAGATGTGTTCATAAGTTTGACACAAATAAGTAATTCAGCAAGAAACATCATCAATATTTACTGAAGAAATCTTAGTCAATTACAACAACAAATACCTGGACCAATCAATTAAGAGAGGGCAGCACTATTTATTAGGTATGAGACGTGTTGGTTTAGCAAATCAAATTACCGAACCTGTCCTTAAAACATGCAGTTTACACTAAACAGAGCATGATTGACACATTAAACCCACTTAAAATTAGTGTGCCCCTCCTCCTGATGGCATGTTAACACACACTATAGTTTGCTGTGTATGTGACTACATGGAGGAGGTGGCTGTGCTGCCTGGCTGTCACACAGACTCATTCAGAGGACGGTCATGGTGTAGAGCTGTCATCATGAGAGAAAAAGCCCCGAGGCTGGAGCTCTCAGGAATCTAAGCTGCTGGTGTGCTGCTTCAGATAGTGCATATCACCACGAGTCCACTTTTCCTGGAGCAAATCAGCAGTTCTACAATCCTCCACCAACACTAACCATCCTCCACCAACACCACCTCCCCTTCACCTCCATGCAGGTTCAGGCACCAGCAGTTGCAAACACACCCACATCCACTCATGGATCATGGATTATACTGAGCAGGAAAATGCATTTAAAGGCAGCGTTAGTGCATGGATTGTGGAGAGGAAAAGGAGACTCGCCTACTGGAGCTCGTAGTTGGCCATGGTGGTGTTAATCTGACAGCATGCCGTAGCAGGAGTGCGGGCTGTGATATGAGAAGTGAAAAAAGCTCCTCAGCGGGGAAACGAGTCTAAAACATCCACACATCCTCGACCAATCTGAGGTTTGAAGCGCCGCTAGTTAATATCAATATCATTAGGAGCTCGTGTTACAGCCGAGTTGTTAGAGGCAGGCTACCCACCGATCCTATCATCTCCAACTGTGACGGGAATTACAGCCGCGATTCATCATTACCTTGCGTGTCCCGTCGGGAAATGAAAATCCCCCTCCGAAGAAGAAAAAAAAATCCCGTCCGTCCTGTTTGTGCTGGTCAGTTTGTACCCGGTCGGGCTGTCGACCTGGGGAGCGATCCGCGGACCAAACAGCCCACAGTAGCTGGAGACATGGTGAACAAATCGGTGAGCGGTGACCTACTTCCGAAGTGGCATGCTGGAGATAATATTCATGCGCTGCCTGCATTCACATTCGCCGTTGCACCGGGACATCCCTCTATAACGCTCTGTAATATTCCTGCAGGGACTAAACTGTGTCCGCAACCTGCACTGGGGGAATTTTTACACACACTTCATGCTTTTTTTTTTATTTTTTAAATCCTGAAAAAAAATATATGCGCGTGTATTTTCTCTTGAAAAATGTGCAGTCATTTTACAAAAGGAACACAAAGCTCTATTTTTGTCCAGAGCAGAAACACAACACTGGAAATAACCAAACTTAACACCAAATCTACTGATCCCTTCTGAAAATTAAGGTCACCAGGGAATGACCATCTAAGACATGAAGACGTTTGCCTCTAAAATTAGCTTAAACAAATGGACAATCAGTGCAAAGTGAAAATAATCAAGTAACAGTAACAGTACACTGAAAGCTGACTACAAACTAGAAAAAAATAGATCCTTTAAAGCTGCTATCGTTCGAAATGTCGCTTTTAACTCAACACTAAATAATTTAAAAGTCAAAAAGTACTCGTAGTAGACTGCTAATAATACTATAGCAGTAAGCTATGCGCTGTAAATAATGGTTATTAAAAAACAAAAACTATTATCTCCTACTTAGATCCTACACAGCAACACAAACATGTAATCCTATTGAGTAAAGAGTACTCCTATATTTTCTTTCTTAATAAGGCTCACAACTTGATGTATTTTTAGGAAATAAAAAAATATAAATCAGAATCAAACTACTGTATGCCTGGATTCATGCAAGAAAGTATAGGTGCTATAAAAAGAAAGGCCAATTTATATATTCTAAAGGGTTTTTTTCTAAGTATTTTAATTGCAGCTAAAAATGCACAACATCGCTCACCATATAGCTTATTAATGCATTTCACCCTCTGATATAAGCATCTGCCTAAAAAATCCCGTATCAGTTAAGCACTAGTGTGAAATGCCGGGTGAATGGCTGCTTCCCTTCTTCCTGTCCTCCCTAAGGACCACACCCATCTTTGACCTCTGCCTTCATTCTGATCTCAACTGCACACAGCTCACACGCTTTGTGATTGTGATGTAGAATCTGTAACACCTGGAAAAGAACTCAACACTCCTCTGTGGTAGTTCCCACTGCAGTAGGTGTCCCCAGGAACACACACACACCTTGTATTTTTAGCTTTGAGAGGACATTTACTAGCTCCTTACCCTAACCCTAACCACCACAAATAAAAGCAGAACATCCAGCCTTACCCTAACCTTAAAATAAACCTTATTGTTACCTGAATCAAAAAAACAAGTCTTCACACTCTAACAGGCCTTTGAATAAGTGAGGACCAGTCTCCACTTCCCCACAATGTCCTCTCTTTGTTGTTCCGGTCCTCAATATATAGGAAGTAAAAAAACACACACACACACACACACACACACACACACACACACGGTGAGAACAATAGCAGCCACCGGCAAAACACATTAAAAAAAAAAACTATAAACCCAGAGTGTAAAAAACACCTTCAATCCATATAGGTATTGTAACTTCAATAAAAACTGCCAACTCCTTAATGAATTCTTACATATATAATATAAAACCCAAAAGGAGAATTTCAGAGATTTATCCAGCAGAAAATAAAAGCAAGTCCCTCTAAACTAGGGCTCAATAATAAATCTCCATATGTGCAGTTAACAGTTACACAATCATTGGGAAGAGTGTTAATTTGTTTAAATATCCATCTTTTCTTGCCTTCTTTATTAATATAATATATTGTTGTGTTTTGGACTATTACTTGAACAATTTGACATTTTAAAAAGTCTTACTGGGTTCTGAGAAGTTGTGATGGGCATTTTATACTATTTGTTGACATTTTATAGAATACATTAACAATCAGTACATCAATTAATAGTGAAAACAATCACTAGTTGTCACCCTATAATTAGCAATATAAAAGATGATCATTACATAACATAAAATCATTGTGAATAGAGCACTTTGAGTCTGTTTACATTAACATAAACATCATTAGGATCAACTCCCTAATGAGTCGAACATCCATAATATAAACCCCTGCAGGAATATTGCAGTGATTTGATTTATGTCTGATTAATGAAGGCAGAAAATAGAAGCATGTATCACTCTTAATTAGTCTCATTTACTGTATCTCCTGCTCTTAATGATACGTGGAATCCAATAATGATGAGTGATCCTTCGCTGCTCGCTGTTTATTAGCCCACTTCTTCAGAAAGCGCAGATAACGTCAGCCTATTACAGTGCACTACACACACACGCCCTGTCACGGATGATCAGTCAGCCGCTGCTCTCACTCGCTGGATGTTAGTTTCAGGACAACTTCAATACCGGGTTCAGTCGCTTTAACAGCAAACTGATTAGAAAGCCACTATGTTATCAAGTTAGCATGTAGTCAGAATCGAGTTCAATTGGGATAAATGCTGATTGTCCTCATCAATATCAGCTTTGCAGTGTGTAATTAACAGCTGTAAACAAGCTGAGTGTGTTGAGTTAATGAGGCGTGAGCACCAGGGAAGCTCAGGGAGTATAGACTGCTGAGAGCTGACCTGTGCTGCAATAAACACACTGCAACACACTGCAGAGAGGCACGACACCGACCGGGACGACTAAATGCTTCCTATGGCAGGAAGCACTCACTCACACACTGCTGCTGCTGCTGCTGGTGAAGACACAGACAGACAGCGAACATCGGAGTTATTGCTTCAAAGCACATGCAGGTTAAAATCTGAGAAATCTCAATGAAACTGAAAAACTTTTTTAATCTATGGGATAAAAAACAAAACAAAGAGCTGAAGGATGCTTTGAAGCTTAACGGCTGAGGGGTGATAATTATGTGTAGGTTCATTGCTCCTTTCACACAACACACAGTCAGTCATTTGATCCTTTTATACTATAAAAACATTGTTTATAGCTGCTTTAAAGCAGTGTTTAAAGGCACATTTATCTTTGATGCATGGTCTACAATACTGTGGGACAAGGTTTTGATCATTTCCCACTGACAGGAAGTCTATTCAGGCATTCAACTTGAATACTTCCCCTGAAAATTAAAATTTCAACATACCAACTAATACAAAGCAGTTCAAACATAGTAGATTTCAGTTTTCTTGGCTTATTTTCAAAAGGAATCTATCAAACATAATGAATAATAAAGATAGTCGTAGACTAGAAGTCTACTACCGCCTAGAAGTTAAATGCAGTCTGTTTCTGTGTGTCTGCCCTGTGACAGTCTGGTGAAGTCCAGCTGCAGTTTGCAAGTATGTCTGTCCATACTTAGATGTAGCCTTGATGGCAGAAAATGCTAAAAGAAATATGAATGTTGTTGCAAATTGAAAAATCTTTGCACAGCCTGACAGTGCAGATCAATCAGTTTAGTTTAAAGGTGACAAAATATGATCTGTGTCAACACTTGACACAGAAATTTTTTTCCCCTTTCTGTTCCTGAGTTATGGCATTAAATAAAGGCTAGAGTGAGAGTGTTATTGCAGAATATTATGATCTCCAAGTTAAGTTGATCTTTGTGCTTTTATGTGAAAAATGGTTATAAACAGAGTATGAATTCTTGAGTTATGGCCAAAAAAAAAGGATTTTGTGAGGTCACAGTGACCTTGACTTCTTGACCTACAAACTGAATTTGTTCTGTTCAGAAAAATGAAAACTATTTGAACATTTCATATCAGAGAAGCACACACCTTGCTGTCATTGAACAAACATCTTTTGTAACATCTTGGTACGTCCCAGACATTTTCACCTCAGATATCTCCAAACTGATCTACATTTGGCCTTGAACCCCTATTCAACAAGATCTTGCCCCAGAAACTCTGATCTCAGGAGATATTTACTGAGGATGATGAATCTTTCATTGTGAAGGTGAAGAGACAGCATTGGGAAAAGTGAAATAACACTGTAATACTTTATTGATCTCTTTCTCTGCCTGCCCAAGCCTGTAAATTCAGAGCTCAGACTGTGTTACAGACCAGCTGCCCTACAGCTGCCATGGCGTCAGTACGCTGCATACAATGATTATAAAAACATATAACTATCCTGGTTATATCATTCTTCTTTTCATAATAAATGAATATGAAAAGTTGCAATGTGCCACTACAGTGGCAGCAAATGTTAGCTAACAATAGCAAATGTTTTTAGTGCTTTTATGATTTCATACTGAGTTTTAGCCCTTTTGGGTTAAAAAAAAAAAAAACTTTCCAAAAATGAGAGGTGTCCCAACATCCTTGCAGTATCTGTCACTCTGTCAGTGCGGTGTCCCCCCTAGACAGTCTGACAGTGTGAATATTTGGTTACACCAAAGGCATATTCAACTATTTGGCTAAAATTAATGTACACAGTGTTCACCGGGCAGTTTTATACATCAAATACTATTGCACCGAAATCTACTATTAATCACACGGGACTCAAACCACAGCCTTTAGATTTCTTTCCATAGTCAAATGACTTTATGGCTTTACACATAATAAAACAGGAATATTTATTGTTCGTAAGTTTTAAAAAGGCCCAACTCTTTCTCAAATGTTAAGTGGACATCACAATGTGGCTGTCTGATCACACAACCAAATACACTGTCAGTCAAATGTTATTGTATTTAATACATGTTTATTTGCGTTTTTTCTAAACAACTATACAAGCCTTTTTCCTGGTTATTAAAGAAGGGTTTAACCTATTTTTAGCCATGGCTACAATGTCATCATCTGACCAATGTTTGCTGCTGTTGTTCTCAGCAACAGGCAGCTGTATCCATTTGAAAACACTCCAAAACCCTTTCTACACTACCTGCCCAGCACCAAAAGGAAGCAGAGTTTTTCATGATACATCCCTGGGTTTGGGTTTGTTAACCTGTCTCTGTCCCTTGTGAACTCTATTTGGCTGAAATGCACAAGTTTTGAATGGTGGTGGTGACATACAGCAACGATGTGCCAGTGCACCAAAGATGTAACCAACACCCAAACCTCTAAACTGTCGGTGAAAGTGATCTGTTCAGTCAAATAAAGAGAAGCGGTAAGAAGCTGGGCAGCGTCACACCTGTGAAAATGTCCTGGGACTGCTGATGAACCAGGAGCTAAATGTTTACCGTTAATTTCACGTTACATTAGGAGAGGAAGTGATGCAAACAGCACTCTGACATTTAAGGGAAACATGCTATCAATGTGATGATTCATACAGTTTCTAGTAATTAGATGAAGTCATCCAGGAGGCCTTATTCTAACCAGCGCACTTGTCATCCAGCTGACTGAATACTGTGACTGATGGCCAAGCTTTCCTAAAGAATGTGTGCCTGAACGAAAGGTATTTGTGTCATGCGTGGCTGGTGGCAACAATGTGGTCCACAACTAGTCTGTTTGTGTGATAATTACCAGTCAAGCTGCAGTTTACGTCCCTGTTTTTCCAGACTGAGTTTTATAGTGTGCACTGATGATTAGATTAGATTGTATAATAACCAGAACACAACATTATAATGCCATAATGCAGCTGTTTATCATTTTATCTATGAACTATCATCACTTTATCCTATTTAACGTCAAAGTGAAACTTTGTCATGATTAGTGGATACATTTTTGTGTTATGGCAAAAAACAGGTTTTGAGATACCACATTGACCTTCAACCTCCAAATTCAAATCAGTTCCTCCTTAAACCCAAGTCAGTTAATTATAATCATCATACTTATATTCATAGTGTCTCTGATAACAACCATTTCACTACCAAATACACACTCTCTCACTCAAAGGTTATTCAGTTTAAAACAATAAAAACAACGTCAACATCTTCTCTAAATAACCACGGTGAGGTGTGTGACCACATTTTTGGCCAGGGATACAACTAGATTTTCTGACCAATGTTTGCTGGGGTTATTTTCAGCAACAGGCAGCCTTGTTGGTTAAAGACATTCCTAAAATAACAGTACACTACCTGCCCAGCACCAAAAGGCAGCAGAGTTGTTTTCATGTCTACAAAACAAGTTTTTTGAAGTCACAATGACCTTTGACCTCCAAAATCAAATCAGTTCATCCTTGTGGAAGTGGACATGAGAACGGGATGCACATACAGACGAGCAGACAACCTGGAAAAAACTATCTGTCCCCAGGGGAGGTAAAACAGTCCATCTCCCTGTTGACTTTAAATTAAGGAGATTCCATGTCATTTCTGTCCCGCCTGATCTCACCAAATTATGTGATTTACTACATTTGTTCTAACACCGAATTGTCCTTGTGACATGTAATGTGTGGAACAAAACATGCCAGCAGCTCAGAAAGAATGCCAGTGTAAAGAAGGTGAATAAGAGAAGAAAAATAGCATACACTTCATTATACATACATGTACAGTTTATGGTGGCAAGAAAGGCTGCTGCTTGGTGAATCTATACTACGAAGCCACTTCTGTAGGTTAAGGGCAAAAAAAAAACTTCCCAGTGGGGTTTCATAAAAGATAATAAAATTAAATAAATATATTGGAAATGCTAGAAGTGAAGCCACAGAAGTTATGAACAAAGCAGATTTTACATTTACAAAAACTCGATGCACAAGCTGTTAGCCATGTAAGTAACGTTAACAGCAGCAGTCACGTTAAAAAAGAGCAAGTCACAAGCCACAGAAGTCACAAAACAAACACAAGTCATGTTAAATGTTATTTACCTGTTGTTTCACAAGAAACACAAACCCCTTTTGGCTGGGTGAAAATAATTTTTTTTGAGCCCTCATCGCATTGCCATCAACATTCGTTGACATTGCAACAATGTCACAGAGTCCTGGTTAAACCAGAGAATAAATGTGCCCAGATTGACTTCACATTCGTACTGTATCCATGCTGCCGACATGCATATTTACACTTTACATGCATCCTGCATGTACTTTGTTCTACAAACGTGCTCATTTTGCATGATTACTTGCGAAAGGGCTGATTTCGTCTATGAGAACACAACAGAAAAATGTCTTAAAGCTGCTGTGTGGTGAAACAGGTTAAATAACTCAGAGCTAAGTTTTTAAAAACCTGACAAACAAACAAAATTTAATTTTAAATAGGCATACAAAGGCATAAGGATGTGAAAAATTAGCAGGTACAAAACTGTGTGATCCTGAAACTCAATTAATTTTTAACGCTAACTTATACGTATGCAGTATGTTTTACGGCTAAGCAATATATTAAAAGTCATTCAAATTCTACAAGTTAAGCTAAAGCTTTTGACATGTGACTCAGGCTGTAGGAGAATGTGGATAATTCAGAAAGCTATGCAGTACTAGGTCCCTTCTCTTGCTAACATATAGCTAAAACTAGCTTGCCAACAACCAACTTGTCCTTACTTCTAGACTGGGTGCTAAAATAATTTAATTATATTCAGAAGGTAACAGGCATTTCATTAGCGTTTTAACCCATTGTTGTGTATTGTGTCAACTACGTTTACGAGTGGTATGTGGCACTTTGCCCTCTCAAAAACAAGCACTTTAATCCAGTTGCCTGGTCCTGTTTAACAATAAAGATGAACTTGGAAATTAACATCTGCACATGCATACAACACAATCATCACCAAGTTGAGTAGATATGTATGGACGTGATCATTTTAACCCAAATGCTGGTCTTTTTCCCTGTGTCACAATGCATTTAAACAACAACATATTTAAAACAGCAACTCTACATCAAATTGAACAACTCTAAATATAACAGTGAGGCTTATTTTGTGAGCTACATTAACCCTTTCATGAGCACACGCTGACACAGCGTCATGTACTAATGTAGGCTACATAGTATGTGATGGAGTTCATGTAGGAGTGAGTCATATCCTGAAGATGAATTTGTATACTTAGCATCAACTTATGTAACTGCAGGAAACTATACATTTGCTACAAATCAAAAACTGGTAGTAAGCTGTTATTTCTCTGCTTCAGCGTGTAGCCTACAGATGTAGAGATGACAGTTCAGCACTACAGAGCAGATACAGGACAGGAAGTGTAATTATCTGCTTCTACTGTTCCTCTTCAAAGAGACGGGGCAAGATGCCAGACAGCCTGACTGGCAGAGAGGGAGGAGAGAGAGAGAGAGAGAGAGAGAGAGAGAGAGAGAGAGAGAGAGAGGGAGAGAGAGAGAGAGATGAAGGCTGAACTCAGAAAGATGGGAGCAAAGCACCTGAGAGGAGAGGGGAAAGTGGAGAGGGAATCTCACACCTCACATCTCATCAAGCTGGAGAAAAGTCAAACTTAGTAGAAATCAGAGGGGCAATTTTTCACATTCACCCTGCTTTTCTTCGGCTGACAGCTCCTCAGAGATACATAGTTTGACACAGACTTTCTGAGGGAGCAGGCGAGAACAAGAGAGGAGAAATATTAAGAGAATGTGTGAGAGACAGCGACAAGGGGGAAGGGAGGGGAGGCAAAAGACAAGAGAGTGATGGATTGAGATAGCACAGAGAATGGAGACAGAGAGAGATTGTCATCATCATCATGAACAATGACTCTCTGATAGAGGAGGCCTGTCGCTGGAGTTCCAACCCAGCGGAGGAAGGAGCGAGGAGGGGGCGGCCGCCCGCCTGCCCACCTGCCAGGGCCTCAGTCATGCTTTTAGCATCTGCCAAACTGAAGGACGCTCGGTGCCATGTGCTTTTCACTGACGTTTGTCACTCACAGTTAGGGTTTCTGTTCTGTTCGGCCCCAGCCAAACAGGGTTTAATATCCCCATCCACACACACACACACACACAGGGTCCCGCCCCACGTAAACAATCCCAGTGTGTGTGAGGAGCGAGCGGGACCCCGGCTCTGAAAGCTCCACAGCCACTGCAGCTGTGGGCCGGCCAACAGCTGACACCGGGCTGTGGGGCTCTGCTCTGTTTCTGCTGCCCCCCCCACCCACCCACCAGCCCTGCCTCCTCTTCTTCTATGTTTCCATGAAACAGACCTGTAATTTTCACAGCTGTGTCTCGGGCACTGTGCCAGGGTGAGTCAGGGAAAGAGACACAGAGAGAGAGGGAGAGGGAGCGAGAGGGGCTGGCTAATGGCTTTTAGAGGAGCACCGGCTACAGCCGCTCTTCACTAATCCTGACACATTCAAGATTCAACAGATTAATATTCAAATAACTAAACATGATTAAGATCCAACTGCAGGACTCAAAGTACAAAGTTTTGTTAATTATACGGTGGCCACAAAGCATAAATCAGGTATCTTTTTTTCCAACATTTCTCCCATTAGAATAAGGCGTAACCACTGCAAAGTGACTGCAGAAATCTGGGAACACTTTGCAACAACAAAGTCAGGCAATCACACAGGTGGAAATTAACTTTAGTCAGATGATGTAAAGTGTGTTATTTAGACGTAAAACTGAAAGCAAGTGCACCCAAAATTACAGTAATAATCCCAAATTGCAGGAAATCTTTTTGCACACACAAATAAGTACAGTGGGTCAAAGTTGAGCCCAGAGGTCAATCTGTGATGTATGTTTACAGCAGACAGTTGGGATCATTATGTCGAGTTTCTCTTCCAGTTAAGTGTCTGCAGGGTTGTGTTTTACAAAGGTCTTTCATGCCCTGTTCCATTCCTCCATTTAGTCATGTTGCCATATTTCCAGATTTCAGAGAAAGCTGGATTACATACAGAGAATATCAAACATCTGTCCTGATCTTTTCCAGAATTCTTCAGTGTTTAGGGATTAGAGCACCAGGGTTCAGCTGCTTTAGGCTGATTTTAATGAACATTTGTATGGAAAAATGCATGGCTCTTTCCCATCACTACAACTGGCCTCATTTCCAATTCTTCATTTATTTGATAAAATTGCTTTTTTCTGTTTTATTGGTTTTTCTATTTGTTTTACAATTCATTATTCTATTTCATTTGTTTTACATTTAACAGCATTTTAACAACAGCTACTGTATCACACATTGGTGTTTTTTATTGTTTGTGGTTTTGCTTCTGAGCTCAGTTTTCCATCTCACAGCTAAAAAAACAAAACTAAAACTAAATATCTAAAAACTGTTGAATAAATACGTACCGTTTAGGAGTATGTTAACTTTAAATCAATACAGTAGGATAAAGAGAGGCATCATTAAAGTCTGTGCCTGCATGTAGCTTATTCCTCATGAATGTGGGGCCCAGAAGTTCATTTTTCATTTTGCTCTGGGCCCCTGAGGAGGTTAATCCAACTAAGATCTGGGGAAATAGCTTGGTGAGTACAATGTTAAAATTATAAGGGGAATGAAGTAGAAAAGTAAAACCCAGTTCTAATTAATCTGAATTATCCTTTAAAATGAATATTTACAAAAATACCTTAATAATACGCACACTCCATGACTTTAATGATGCTGTTATGTATTAAATATTCGCTAATGTAAATATGCTTGAACATTCCCATTGATTTACAGCACAATAACTAGCTGCATGACCATGCAAATCTCACCCAGATGAAGTAACACTAAAACTGATGTACGAGCGGCTGGAGAAGAAGGAGGTGTCAGCACCTGACAGCAGCAGGTTAAAAAGATAGTTTATTTACAAAAAAAAAAAAAAAAAGAAAAGACAAAAGGCCTGAAGGTATCTGGCATCCAAAAGGCATCAGGCCTGATGAGCCGAGTTCCTGTTGGATAATATTTAACATCCTCCTGTGGGGCAGAACAACAGTGTGACCATGACAAGTGTTTTGGAAAAAAGGGATGTGCCAGTGTACTTTTCCAACACAACTTCATCAACAATAAAGCCATTCATACTGGGTGGAGATGTTTCCACTTCCTTAAATAGTGTTTCATGCTTTGCAATATGAACCACACAATAATATGAGCAACAATAATGTGAATGTAGCTATTCTATTCTCTTCTGTGTCCTTTCTTTCCAACCACATGAGGTCTGTATCTGAGCAGGAAGTATTTGTCTCCTTTGGAAAAGCAGGGACGACAGTGTTTGGGTGACAGGAGGCATGCCCCCCTCCTCCTCCACCTCCTCCACCTCCTCCTCCTCCTCCCACTGTGGCCACAACAGGACACTTCTTCAGAAATAATGGGATTATGTGCAGGATTGATATCCAGCTTTATGGCTCACGTGTGGGCACTGCACCTCTATTCAACATGCTGCTATGACAGGTCTGTCAAAGTAGGCTGCAGAGAACAGACTAGACACAAATCTACCATGACCTCCAGAACTGAAGCTCCATTGTCAGGCTTTTCTGTCCACAAGAGGCTTTACAAACCCCATTATACTGAAGAACTCACTGGGCAACTTGCATGTCATGCATTATAACCCTGATGTCATGTCAGAGCATGTACGTTTCAAAAGCCTTTTACAGCCGGAGGTGATCGGCTTTCCACATATTAAACAGTTTTTAATCCAAACGGGGCTGCAGCTCACATAACTCTTCTCATTAGTGATTAATCTGCTAATTATTTCCTCAATTAAACACTTAATCACATACTCTATAAAATGTTAGAAAAGGGGAAAAATATCCACAACAAGTACCCAGAACCTGAGCGATTTGGAGAGCTTAAACGGCTTGTTTTGTCTTTTCAATAGAGTTGGTAACAATATTCAGAGCCTTCACTGAAGAAAAACACCATGGGGTGAAAAAACTCTAAAAAACAAAACTAAAAGCACAGAAGCACTGAATCAGGCGTTCTGTGCATCATCCAGTAGTTAGCAGCTGAATCAGAGGCTTCTGAGTCTGAAGGACGGGGAAAAAAGGACTGAGTGAGCGATTGATTTACAGGCCAACACAACAACAGTACCGTGCTTCTGTCAGAGTCAAAATGGACAGAGACAGAAGACCAACAAGAATATAGTCGACCTGGAACAGGTGCACAGCTGTAACTGGAGAGGTACAGCAGCCGATCTGACTGATATTCAGAAATACAACTTTTACCCCTGACTACATCACTTATGTGCTCAATTACAAGTTATAGTCCAAATTAAAAACGTTATTGAGTAAAAGTACAGAAGCCCTATAAGCAAA
>JAOWBC010000248.1:12009321-12029870 GCA_028566105.1 Hypoplectrus providencianus | reverse complement strand
ACTTATGTGCTCAATTACAAGTTATAGTCCAAATTAAAAACGTTATTGAGTAAAAGTACAGAAGCCCTATAAGCAAAAAGTACTGACAGCATCAGAAGTTAAACAAAAAAAGAATATGGTGCAGAATCACTCCTTTCACAGGGCAATATATTATTCTGTTTAAATCATGTAAAGGAATATATGAGGTTATTGTATTTTAACCTTGTGTTTTTTCAGTTAGGGATGGATCTGGACCCAAACGCCTTTTTTTCTGAAAAGACAAATAAAACCTCTTTTATTCCATGATTACCATTAGGAACAGTATGGGGTATATGTGTCTTTTCTTCTAAATAATTGTATGCTAATCTAAATAAATGCTTTGTGAAAAAAATATCAGGTTAGAAAATGAAACAGATTTAAAGTGACTTCTGGTATACACAATGTCCGCTCACTTAAGAAACAGATGATTTTGTTGGTTGAATGGACACATACAGATATCGCTGCTGTGGAGCCAGTCTGATGTATTTTATGTAGAACTGGGTACATTACACTTTCACACTATGTAAGAGATCATGTGTTTTACTGTGTAAAAAGTGGCAAAAGTCAAATAAATAAAGTGCTGTAAAAAGTATAATCTTCCTCTGAAACATAATGAAGTCAAAGTCCAAAGCGGGCTTAATATGGAAACACTCAAGTGAGATGTCTGTGAGTCAGATCAGTTGGCTACTTTACTGCAGTACTTGAGTAAATGTACTTAGTAACATTCCAGCACTGTTTACACCTTACCAAGGAAACAACAGCACTGCTGAGACCGCAGTCTGTAGCAGAGCCCTGGGCAGAAACACACCTCCAAAAGCTGAGCGTTTCACCCAAAACACCTCATCTAGAATTGTTACCGGCCAATTGTTGAGAAGCCTAAAGCAGTTGAAATGACAGAGCGTCACCATGCAGCACCCATCTCTGCAGCCTGTCAGTACAGATAGTGAGTGTCTCTGCTAAAGCAGCTACAAGGACTTTTTATTTTGTCTTGATTTTTTGCTGGCAAATGCGAGTGTTTCACGAGCAGCAGACTGCACATCTGGGTCTGTCCACAGCAGGCTGCTCACGGCTGAAGGCCCCGCTGGAGCCTGCAGGTTCTCCTGAGCCACCGTTACCAGTGGCACCAGGACAGGCACTAAATACAACTATATAAAAATAGTTTCTCACTGATGGTCTCATGGAGGTCATAGAGATGCATAAATATTACATTGAGTCTCTTTAGGACCATTTAAAATTCCTTTTAGTTGCTTTACACAGGAGCTACCACTATTTCCTTTGTGTGTCTCTTTGCAGCTGTATTACATCTCTCTGTGGGTGTCTTTGTGGTCTTTTTGTGGCTCTTTGCAGTTGTTTTATGTTTCTTTGTGTTTTGCCTCTCATCATGGTCGGTACGTGTCTCTTACAGTGATATTTTGCAGGTGAGGCCCCTGGGCTTGTACCCACTGGGCCTGTCCAGTGATCCATCCATGTTTAAACACCTCTAAATAACATCAGCTCAGAGGCTGCCTTGATCCCTTTCTCACACTCAGGGACCGACTGGGTCATTCTGACATTAGAAAACCACCACACACTGTCTCCTGGTTGTCTCATCAAATGACAGGCTCTTATCGTGCTGTGGCACCATAAACAACATAAACTGCCTCTGCACACGTTGTTCTGAAATTAATGTCACCTGACTGATGCAGAACATGTAGTTTTTTGTTGTATTGTTTCTGATATGATTAAGTTTACGGGCGTGTATTAATATTCAACTGATTCTAAAAATGATATCTGCACATCGGTTGTTATCAGCTGTATACGTGTATATGTGTTCGCCTTATGTCTTTGTCCATTTTGACTCCAACACAATAAGGAAACATTAGACTGTTTGCACTATTAAAGACTGTTATTTTTTAATTAATCAGCTGCATTCCCTCTTTCTCTTTTTGAAAGCATGCAAGTGGTATCTGCAAATCTACTTAAAGTATTAAAAGTCCTACATTCTACTATTGGATTACTGGAGCATTGACATGACAGCAGTGTTTTAATGTATCTGGTTGCAGAAGAGCTCATAGCATCCTCTTGATTTTCTACTGGACTGTGATTGAGAAGGTGTTGCATTCAGACTCCATTAGAAGAACAACTCCTGCCTTGGAAATGTTATTAAAGTAAAATCAGCTCGAAGAATTTAAAGTAAAAGTCCTCAGTGTAGAAAAAGTACACCACTATGAAATATTATATCATCACATTGTCGTTACTCTGCATTCGTGTAAAGCAGGTTTTCACTGCTGTCACTGCTGTCATTGGTGGAGGTGGAGCTCATTTTAACGATTATACAAGACTACAACTCATGATCAGTTTCATTTTAGATCCATCTGCTGATTATTTTTAGTATTGAACATGTCTGCCCAAAAACTGCAGTCATGTTTGCCCGAATTTGACTCCTTTTCAACGTCTTTTTGTCCAGCCGGCAGTGCAAACCTCAGCATTAACAGTGATTTTCTAAAAGAAAAGCAGTCAGTTCACAGCTTTGGAGTTTTGTGTGTAAACATCTAAACCTATCAACTAAATGTAGTAGAAGCGAAATATAATACCTCCCTCTGAGATACAGTGGGGTACAAATAGAAATATTAAGCACCGTAATAGTGTACTGAAGTGCAGTGCTGGGCTAAATAATTACAGCATGTGTTTATTTTAATTAATAAGTAAGTAATAACTTAATGTAGCGCAGTAAAAAAGTACACTATTTCCCTCTGAGTCGAAGAGAGCTTTAAAGTAAAATCTAACTGAAATAGTGTAGTAAAATACAAGTACATCAAAGTAGCACGGTACCTGTTTAAATTAGTACAAGTAGCACTTCAGTTTTGTACCTAAGTGCAGTACTTGACTGGATGTACTAATATGATTGGGTGTTAATATGTTAAATACATTTAGTGGACAATATTTATCTTAGAGAAGTATTAAGTAGCATTAAATGGGTACACTTATGTACAAGTACCCCACAGCTGTACTCCAGTAGTGAGTGTACTCCACAGAGCTAAAGATATTCTGTTGTTATGATAGCGACTAAGCTGGCATCCACATCTGAGCGCGTGAAAGTGGTGGATTTGGGGTATTTATGACCATCCAGTGAACTAATTGATTAATCGGCTCATCACTGAGCTCTGGATCTAAAAGTAACGAGCAGTAAAACACCACCAAGACCTTTAAATATCTCTTAAACACTTCTGATCTCAACCAAACAACATGGAAATGTGTCAGTAAAGCCCCAAACACGGTCGACAGCAGCAGCCTCAAACTCCAACAAGAAGCTGCTCGAGTGACATTTTCCTGCGATCGCGAGCTGCAGGAGCCTCGGCACAGTTTCTACTCACCGTTAAAAGACGACTGAAGTGACAGGAGAGAAAAGTTTCCTCAGCTCAGCACAGAAGAAGCAGCGATCTGCGTATGTGCTGACACATTACCCCAGCCCGGGGCTCGATCCCGTCCTGCCTCACACGTTCAGGTTGGACCGAGCGGCGATCGCTGTGTCACAGCTTCGCAGTTTGGAAGATAAACCGATTTGAAGAAGGTAGATCACTTCCACAGGGAGAGAGGGTGATGCGTCAGGTGTACGCTTCCCACAAGTGAAGGAGGAAAACAGAGCGGAGGGCGACTCATGTTGAGTTGCTCGGCTGAAGCCTTTTTCACCCTCTCCACTCCTCCAAACTGCACTGGTCCGTGCGCTGCGCGTAAAAAGCACCAGCCAGAACACTTTAAACCCAAAATCCCTGTTAGAGAAGACGAGGCGAAGCGTGCGAGGCACTCAGCGAAGCTCCCTGCAAACTCACTCCAGCGTGTTTTTACATAACAGCATCATCCGCTTTTTATGTTGACGCATCATGTAGCGAAAACATGGAGTTTCTTAAAGGGCCACGGACGCGCCGTCCACATGTCACCGTCCCCGGCCCCGGCAGCAGCAGCAGCAGCAGCAGCAGCCCCGCTGTGGCTGACAGATGGCTTTCACCTAGTTAATGTCTTTAAGCCCTGTTCTTTTGACACTTGCATTAACCCGGACAGCGGTGCTGGGGGAGCGGGGCTGTGAATGAACGGGCTGCGGGGTGTCAGCTCCGGCTCCTCACCATGTGACTGCACGGTGCCTCCTCATGTGGACCAACACTTCTCATTCCATACGGGGTCGTTTTGTGTAGTGACTTCTATGAGCCCGTTTCTTTCTGTTTCTTAGACTGATGACAACATTGTACTAGTCATGGTAACTCTGCAGTGACTATGCATCCCTTCAAAAACAAAAAAAATACAATAAAATAAGATTAAAAAAAAAAAATAAAAAAAACATCAGAGGACCAAAAGCCCAGATATAAAATTTTCCACTTGTTTCTTTCAATTATTTTTAAGTTTAGTTCGGATGACAATAACCAAATAACAATTAATTGAGAATTTAACCCTTTAAATGCTAATTTGCTGATATAATGTTGGCACTTGAATGAAAGTAATGTGTCAGTGATTAGCAACACATTGGTTTGGATGTATTTCAAATGTACATCCGAACGATGTATTTAGAAAATTCAAATAATGCCCCCTTTATAAAATTGCTGTTAAAATGATATTATTTTTCACTTTTCATTAACCTCAGTCCTGATTATCATTTAGAAATAATGCCATTTGTTGGGAACAAAAAGAGAGAAAAAATAAGTATTTCATTTTAATTAGTTGAATGCTAAATTCTATTTGTCCCCACAGATATTTGAGTATTTGCCAAACGTTGATTTTGTTGTATTTTTTGGGGGGATTTTCATGTTTAAAGAAAGAAAAGAAAAAAAGAAAAAAAACACTTGTTACCTTAGCTTCATCAAACTGCTATGCAATCTGATTTCTGAATTTGATTATTTTTGAATTATTTACGTTATTTACACACATTTACACATTTTTTAAATTGGGGTTGTAGGGTCACCAGGAATATAGCATGCATTTGCCTCGTAGGACTAACATAAAAAAATGTCTCAGTCTGCCAGAAATAACATGAAAACTATACATTTGAAGCCAGGGCTCTAGATTAAAAGCCTGATATAAGATCAGGCTGTTTTATTTTGTGCGGTTACAAGATCAAAAACTGTCTTTAATGTCTTCAAATGTGCTGTAATCAGTTTCAACAGGACTGTGTTTGTCCTCAGGGGTCTGTGTGTCTGCTTTCTTTACACAGTTTATTCTAGATATAGTATAGCCACTGAAAGTGAAGCCCCACGATTGAAAAAACAAAACAAAAGGAAAATAATAACCAAATGCTATATGCTTTAACTAAAAGATGAAATGATTTAAACTTTCTTGTCCTGATTTCCCTACTTCTCCCCGCAGCAGAGCTCCCCAAGCTAAACTAAATAGAAAATTCACAACAAAACAAGGCTGTATACATTTCATACAACATAAATAGTCGTCTGACTGACACTTTACATGATTGAAACCCACTCTAATCTCAGGGAGGTGCTGATATAACACACATTTGCATATATTAACATTTATTCTGTAGACTGAGACGTCAAAACTGCTGCAAGTTCTGAGTCCTTCATCCTGACTAGTTATGAGGCTGAAACATGAGACAGATTGCTAATGACCCTGATACCACTTTCAAATTACTCATGTTTTTCAGGCTTTATAAGCTGAAACAAATTGTTTATCATAGCACTCCTAGATTCAACCAAAATAATGCACATATAACAATCAAAAGATGGTACTTGTGCTGCATTTGTAGAAGGCTTCTGGACCACAGTGCCTCCATGTTTTGTTTTTTTGGATTGAGCCTGAACACACCGCCTACACTGGAATGAATGGGAGGACTGGTGTAACCACTGCAATGGCTGACTTTGAGTGAATACAAAAAAATTATCAATGCAAATATATCAGCAAAGCTACAAACAGGAATGGTCCATAAACAGGTGACAAAGTGGTGTAAGACTCTTATGGGAGAGTTTGGAAGTCAGTAAAGTGAACCACAGCTGACCATCATCTCTGAAGCCAGCCCCCGTCCTTCATCATGTCATTGAGCTTCCTGAGGCAGAATGGGACACCTGCCACTGCGAGACGGACAACTGGTAGAAATAGTTTGATGGATTGTCTCTGAGATCCTCGCAGGTCTTCTCAAGTGTAAAGAGATACATTTGGTATTTTGGCTTGAGATCAGTTCAGAAAGAGAGAAAGTAAAAATCAAAAGTAAGTCTGCTTGATTATTAATTACATTTGACACATACTGATCATGTTTATTCTGTAAAGACACCCTTTAAAAATACATAATACGCTTTAGATCGTGTTTTGTAATAACTGCACCATGTTTTTTCTCCCCAGAAATTTAAGGGTCTTCTTGTTTTTTCTACATTAAGTGCACATACCATGGCATAGGAACATTACCGTAAAAAGTATTGTTTTTTTGTGCCGTTTTAATAATTCTATTTCTGTGAATGACCTTTATTGCTTATTCTGCCTCTAAAAGTATATTTATCATGTAATTAAAAACAATCTCTCAGTCAATCCCATTAAGTGTCTGTGATCATATCAAAAATCAAAAGGCTGCTTTGTTTTAAAATATTCTATATTTCCTACAATATCATGGTTTTCCAAAGATGTATACGTTTAAAATAAACATTATTTCTACAGCCTTACGAGCAACATCTATTCCAGTCCAGTGTTCCAGATAATAATGTTGTCTTGTTTCCTGAGAGGGAAAATCCACCCTGAAACATGTATTATTCAAATGCTCTGGGATAGTTCAATCATTGTGTGAAGCTCGGCCTCCCCTCTGGCTTTTCTAGGAACAAGCAGCTCTGTGTTCAGCTTGTACTCAGGGACGACTGAAACATGAACGTTTTCTTTACAATGTCTTTTCCGACCTTCTAAAGCCGTCTTCCAGGAAAGTGACACAAACACAACTCCAGAAATAAATAAAAAAAATTATTTTATCTATGGCAGACAAAACTACATTTATGTCACACATTTCACACTGAACATCTACAATGAATCATCTGGAGAAGGGAAGACGAACAAATCTTGGAGTGTTTTCTCCAGTCGGACTGTACAGACACTATACAACACTGGAATACAGTTTGTCCCATTCCATAATGCTACTTCTCTACAGTAGAATACTTAGACATTAGAGATTTTTCACCTATTGATCAGAAACACAGTTGCATTAGAAATCATTTCAGCAAAGTTATATATTTCAATGTTACTTATACTGATTATGCATTATGTCACTTCAGGTATATCTGATCAGCTGCAAAGTATCAAATACATCATTCTTATGACCCTTAAAATCCAACCTGGCTCGGTGAAGAAGAAGAAGCAGTATCCACCTCAATAACCTGGAATACATAAACATACGGCTTGTTCATAACCCTCGATGCTGACAATTGTATATCTTTATGACAGTGGTTATCCATCATCATGTCATTACATCTCAAACCATGGCTCACACGACTGAGACTAACATACTGAATCAACATTTCATTTGTTTCACCTGTTACCATGCAGTTTGTAAGCCCACTGTGAGTGATTTCATTTGCGTTTTATATAATCACAAACTCCTGTGTGCGAATAATTCTAAAACATGTTGTAAAAAACAAAAAAAGACCCTCAGCAGCAACAGTTTATAAAGTTTAAGGCCCAGGTGTGAGTAACTTTGTTCATCCACAGCAAACCACTCGCTCAGTCTCAGACTTGTCGGCTGGGCTTATTTGAACATGGCGTTGAAGGATCGTCCAATAATGAGCCGGCGAACTTCACTCGTGCCTGCGCCGATTTCATACAGCTTTGCATCACGCAGGAATCGCCCCGTGGGGTAGTCGTTGATGTAGCCATTTCCACCTGTTGGTGAGTGAAGTCAAAATTATTGTTATTATTATGATGGAAAATTACTTTAAAGAGGGACACCTTTAATTCCTTGTCTAGCCTGCTGTCCCTGCAACCAGACCTCAAGTGCTGAAGAAAATCTATGGACCCCCAAGTTAAGTTCCTGATTACTTTCTTGGTTCCTAAGTGCAGTTTGATTGGATAGCGTTCACAGCAAAGTTATATAGATCGTTTTTAATAACAACAATAACAATGCTGATAATAATGACTACGATAGAGAACCTTAAACTGTTACAAACTAATAGCAGTATTGCTCTAGAAAAAAAGCCCAATTTGAAAAGGTCAGCTCTAATTTTGCACCACATCAATGCAATAAAGAAGAAAAAGAAGAAAAAATATGAAAGAAAGCTATTCAAACTTATTTTACTGGCATAATGATCCCATTTTGTGTATAAAATACTATCAAGTGACTGAGAAAAAAAGGTCAATATGTGTCATGTGCACTCAAGGCTGCACATGAAGTGGAAATGTTAACAGAGGCAATCACATGATCACAGAGAGCAAAACACTGCATGTACCGCTCATGTCTCATTAAAATGAAGCTTTCAAAAGAGAGTTGTATCGCCTCTAAACCTTCATTCATTATTCTCACTCAACCACATCTCTTGGCTTTTACTTTATTCAATATACTCTCACTATAATCCTAGAGGTTTAAAATTGAAGTCTTTAAAATCTAATCAGCTCCCTCCATGTTCACACTGTGCGGTCGACTCCTATCTCTCATCTTCACTAGTCAGCATGCCATTTATTAACCAAATTAGCTGCACCTGTAGAGCCCGCTTCCACCCATCACACCAGCCACACGGCTCAGAGAGAATCAATGAGGACCAGGAAGCAGATGGTCATCGCACTGATCAATGTTCTTCAACAGAATCAATGTTTGTGTTCATAAATAGTTTCTCCTGACTGAAATAAACCAATTCCCACATTAAAGTGCTGTACACTGTTTATTTTAAGCTTCAGGTTTTATTTGAGGCACTTACCTAAACACTGGATGCCATCCAAAGCAACCTGAGTGGCGTTCTCTGCACAATACAGGATCACTCCAGCACAGTCCTGCAGCGGCAAGTCAACACAGTCACGGCGTGCATCGGTGCGCAATAAAATTACAATTGCAATGAAGGAAAAAAATAATAAAAAGCAGTAGTCTGACTAAACAACAAAATAAAACATATTTCCTTCCATCAAATGATGCTTCTCTAAAATGACATTCAGAGGATGAGTGAAGCATCAAGGAAATGTTTGCTATGTAACATATGAAGGAGTATTGGCGTCCTGGCCAAAGAAATCACACTTAGAGCTGGTTGGTACGGTGAAAATAAAAATATCTGGATCGTTTTGACTAAATACTTGATGTTAATATTACAACAATGAATCAATCAACAATGTTGACTTTCTGTGTGATATTTACAAAATGCGACCTTTGGTTAAAGTCATAGGTAAAGGGGAACATCGTTACAATATGGGTAAAGCTAAATAATAAGCCAGCTAGAACAACCTCTTAAGTTAAAAAAAAAAAAAAAGACAGTTTCCTGATTAAAGGAAATTCAAATTTTGCACCAAAATGTTAAAATTTCTCTCTCTAACTGGATGCTGCAGTAACCAATTAAAAAATCCTCTCACCATTGCACTGAAGTGTCCTTTGTCACAAGCCCGGGCAACGTTGTACAGATACTGCCGACAGGAGCTCAGTCTGGTGTACATGTCGGCCATCTTGCCCTGCATTAGCTGCACACAGGTCATAAAACATCATGTTAATTTTGACACATGAATCCAGTGACTGTTTTTCCAGTTTAAAGTTCAGAATGAAGGTTTAAACCTGAAAGTGTCCGATCTTCTGTCCGAAGGCTTCTCTGACGTGCAGGTAGGGAACAGCATGGTCCAGCACTGACTGCATGATGCTGAGCAACAAGACAGAAACAAGCTATAACAGGACATCTCATAACAGCCCACCCAGTGCAAAACAAAGTGAAGAAAACATTCTGATGTCAGTTTAGTGGTTTAACTGGATTTAGTCTTTCTTGGTTGCCCATTCTTTTACCAGCATGTCAGAAGTGGAACTCTGTCCAATATTTGCTGTGGAAATCTTTGAAACTGCTTTTCTGTTGCCAATTATAAATATTGATTCTCACTTTAAAATACTTTCTAACTGTTCCAGTCATAAGAGGTCTAATAAAATGTAAACACTATTTTTCTCATGTAGATAATTTGAGTGAACAACTGTTATTTTTTATGCCTTCTACAATATCACCTTTATGGTGTACTATAAGCGAGGAGAGTTTCTCCTGTTTAGTCTCGTCTGTAAGAAGAGCAGAGCAGTCCAGAGTCTGTTCACCAAACTGCTTTAGTCACTGCAGAGGGTTGTTCACACCACATGTCCCCAAGTAAATTTCGCACCATGTGCACTATGCTGGACTATTACCTACATAATTAACTACATAATTGTCAAAAATCAGTTGGCATGCAGTTACCACACCAGTGCTCAACACCTGCTGTTCTTCACCAGCCATGTGAAATCGAGAGTAACAGGTGAACCGGCTTTAAAAGTGACGCATTTTCTCTTGAAATAACTGCTGTGTGACGGTTCTCACTAAGGCCGGTGTAAAGAATGGTACGTGAGGATTTGGAGAAAGTAACTAACACTCAGAAATATGAAGATACAGTTTAAAATGTAAATCCGAGACTGGATCTTGGTGTGGTATAGGTGTTGGGATGAGTGTTAAATTGTAAAGTATTTTTTGTCTTGCTCTTTTATATTAATTTTACTTGCTTTAGAAAAAGTGTTTTCTGTGGCTGTGTTGCTGCAACAACTGGATTTCCCCTCTGGCATCATTCAAGGTTTTTCTTACCTCATGTTATATTGAAAACCAAAGGTCAGATTGATAAGAGATCACTCTGGGTAGTAAATTCCAGTAAACAAAACAGAGCCATGCAAAAACATAGGTACATGAGTAACAAACATGGTCAACAACACCAAGATGAACCCTTTTTGCTGTTAAAAATCCATATTATGTCAGGGTTCCACTGTTTCTACAGTTTCATTCAAGCTCATTCCTGACATGAACTCACCCCACAGGACCTGCTGCAAGCACCAGCCTCTCCAGATCTAAGCCGCTCATCATCACATAAACACCTTTGTTCTTCTGACCAAGGATGTTCTCCGCTACAACAAAATAGTTCCAGACAAAATAAATTGAAAGCTCTTGTCATAAAAGATGTCAGTTTAAATGAATACACAACAAAATGTATTAAAATTTACCAAAACAAACAGGTGATCAATTTTTTTAATGTGAGTGTGACAGAATGCACTCAAACACACACCTGGGACTTTGCAGTCTTCAAAGATCAGCTCGCAGGTGTTGGAGCCCCTCATGCCGAGTTTGTCGAGCTTCTGTGCTGTAGAGAATCCAGGCATTCCCTGAAGAAAGCATATATGCACAGACTGATTTTAAATGCTGTGACTTTTTGCCGCTTTTACATAACATTGTATTATATCTATTCAACTGAATGCAGGGCTGATATTCAGAACACACTTAAACATGTAAACCCTCATCGTCCCTGGAGCCACGAGCAAATCCTGAGACAGAGAAAGACCTCGTCCTTTTACCTTCTCAATAACGAAAGCTGTGATGCCTCTTTGGTAGGCCTCAGGGTCTGTCTTTGCATAAACAATCAGGGTATCGGCATCGGGCCCATTTGTGATCCAGAACTTGTTGCCATTCAGAACATAGTAGTCACCTGGAGAAAGAAGTCAAAAGTATGGAAAGTCATGGTTAAAGTGAGGTGTTGTGAGAGCAGACCTGTGGCTCTGGGAAGTCAGTTACCTTCAAGTAAAACCTTTTAGGTCTGAAGTCAGCAAAACATACTGACATCCAGGAACCATTTCAGTGTCTCTGGTAAAATCAGAAACTACTTTCTTAAATGTAGTACTTAAGAGGCATGAAGGAAGGTGCAGCCACCAAGTGATCTGACATCTGCATCCCTGAAAGCACATAACTGACTTAATTCCATTTCTGTGAACATCTAACTTTCATTCTTCTGCTTTAGTGTCTTTAGTCATCTGAGAAGCATAAAGGGCTCTGATACTGTCTGTGTGCTCTGCAGCCTACCAGCATAGCTTCTCCTTTCCTCTCTTAACTTTTAGGCTTTGACCGCGTTGACCCCAAAACCAGGTAAATTTTCGAACAGAATGTATGAGAAAGGTTTCTGTTAATTACTTAACTTTCTACATGTTTTAAGATTTCTGCAAAAATAAACCAAAAATCTGTTTTACTAATACTGGTTACTTGAATTTTGTATGTATAGACTCAATAATATTACAATAAAAAAAAACATTCAACTTCTGCTTTTACTTATTTTTGATTTATGGCTTTTTCTCCACAAGAGACATTATTGATTTCTCTTTACTTCTATTGCTGTTCCACAGAGATGCAGGAATTATATATTGCTGTGAAAAACAAGGACACCATGAGAAAAATTTGAGAAGACCACAAAAAAAAACCAACTAGAAACAAAACATCCGAAACTATTTGTAGATTAGTTTGGCCACGAGGGGGCAGCAGAAACAATTTGTGAACACAACATTGTCTGCATCAACTTTTGAAGACCACATCACACACTTTTTAGCGTTAAATGTGGAAGATGATTTTCTGCCCTTTTAAGCCAATATTCCTAATGGCATTTTCATCTTATTCAATGTATGTTTTTTATCAGGAAGTTCAGGCAACCTCCAATTCAACTGCCACAGTCCCGCTCCAAACCTACATACATATATATATATATATATCCTATATTGTATTTATTTTTCTTTGCAATTAAATAATTTCATGTTTTCCCATTCCTGTCTTCACTTGTCCTGTCACCACTGTATTGCACAATAAAAGAAGATTTTAAAAAAGTAAATAAATAAAGCACCATTAAGCAGACAAAACTACCGTACCTTTGGCAGGTATTTCCCTTTCTGTAAAGATCTTTATATTGTTGTATAAAGACACCTGACCTATCATATTTTATTAGTTAGTAATATAGCTCCAAGAAAGACTACTAGTAGGGTTGACAACAAAACTATTACAGTTTAGAAAAAAGAAATTTAGAGTTTATCAAGCTGCAAAATAAACAGACCTTCTTTTATCAAGCTGCTTAGCTTATCAGACAAGTGTTGTGGCATGAGCTGGTGCTAGCTTAAATACACACAACACGCTGTTAGTCAGAGGATAAGACTTACAAGACTAAATCATTAAAAAGCCATAACATTAATGTCTTTAGTAAAAAAAAATACATTTCAGGTCTCTATGTACAGTATGACCATCTAACACACACCCTGCTGTCACAGTCACTTATATTCAATGCGAAAACAGCTGAATGCCAAAAGTGTTTGTCAAACCCAGTCAGTGTAATCCCAAAGAAATTACTAATTCATGAGCAGATGCAACAAATAGGAATATTTAATAGCAATACTTTATAGATGCCTATACATGCATGAGTGTGTGTGTGTGTATCTATATATATACATATATATAAAACCCTAAAAATAAGGTCAGTGTCACATATTGAAGCAGCACAAAAAGTGCAAGTGAATAAAAGGTATATAAATTCCAAATATAAATATAAACATCTATTTAACAAAAAAAGAAAAGGCACTCACAAAGGCACTCAGTGCGTTTGTTGTCGTGATTGTACAGATATCATTTTCAGTTAAGCAAAGTAGAAACACCTGTCTAGTGAAAAACTTTGCAAAGATACAAATCAGTACAACCATAGTCAGACACAGAAATGGAAAAACACATTTCTGAGTTACAGTAATGCAGAGGTTGTCCTACCTTGCTTCTTTGCTCTGAGTTTCATGGATACAACATCAGAGCCAGCGTTTGGCTCACTCATGGCCAGGGCTCCTACGTGCTCTCCTGTAAGTAACTGGCAACAGGAAACACAATGAGCATGCAGAAATAATCCATTTGTGGTTTCATGCATTTGAAACTGTTTTTAATGAACCATTTTGGGCCTGACCTTTGGCAGATATTTCTCCTTTTGTGCGTCATTGGCGTGGCGTACCATCTGGTTGACACAGAGGTTAGAGTGAGCACCGTAAGAGAGAGCAATGGCTGCTGAAGCTCGTGACATTTCCTCCATCACAAGAACGTGCTCCAAATAGCCCAATCCTGTGCCTCCATACTCCACTGAAAAGAGATGGAAAAGAACATTACTTTTAAAACACTATATGCAGTTGTAATGCAGCATCTTCTAAATACTGAATAAAAGTGATATTTTTTCCTCAGGCTGTTTTACCTGGAGCTGTGATCCCAAGGAGTCCCATTTCCCCCATGTCTTTCCAGAACTCCTGGTGACACAAAATGTTACCAAAACTTTAAATAGACACCTGACCTGAGTGTGGGTCATATTCATCAAGTTGCTTCTACTTTCTGAACTATTTAATACAATCAGGAACTACAGGTATGGTGCACAATGGAAAGTCTTCACTCACCCGAATTTCTGGAAACTCGTTCTTCTTGTCAATCTCGTCAGCACGAGGGGCAAGTTTTTCATCGCAGAATTTACGAACCGTATGTCTGAGCTGTGCAAAAGACACAACACAAATGATACACTTGTCCATAAATAATTCTTACATATGTTAGAATCTCCAGTTTGTTGATTGGAAGCCTGAGAAAAAGGCTGGAGAAAAACTGGTCTCAATCAAAACTTTATTCTGGTCACATGTAGTTAAAACAGTGCTGGGCTCAAAGTGGCAGATCTCAGGCAGGATCTGTGTCAGAATAAGCACCAATCTATAGGAATTATGTACAGAGGACATGAGCAGGCCAACCACTGTCTCATGTCTCTGTCTGAGAATATATAAAACAAAGTGTTTGGTTGTTGTCTGGACGCTGTGTGCCAGATTAGGGAATCTGCTGACTATCTGACCTTGTTACTGTTTAATTATGTCAAAAGTCACTCAGCAGGCCTGAATAAATGTTGAACATAGAACAAATGAAATGATCATATAGTGGAATGAAATACATCAACCTCATTAATACTCATTAAAAATCAGATGCCAAATGGAACTTATTCTAACATATATCAGGATTTTATTTAAGGCACTGACAAATGAAGTGGCAATTTCCATTCCTCTTATGTTCCTCCTTCATCACATGGCAGACTGAGACACTGATTGGAAGTGTTGGGTAGTTCTTCAAACTTTTACTTTTGATAAAGTGTGAATTCAGTAACACCCCCTCCCCCAAGACTGCTTACTCACGACTTCGTCAAGAGTGATACTTGAATGACAGGTGAATGTGCCGTGATATTTCACATACATTTAAATATTGGTTTATTCAACTTCACAATACTCAGGATCAGAGGAGAGCCGCTGTCACCCAATCAAATCCTTTATATGAACCCCACCCCCCGCCCTCCACCTCTGTGCAGTGTTTCTAGTCAAGTATCACTTTACATTGAGTTGATAAATGCCGACTGCCGGGCCTGTTCACCTTAAGTTACTTTCTTTCTATTGTGATAATTTAGCTGGCGGCTGCTTTGTTAGCAGAGCTACATGTAGTAAACCAAGCTGGTTTGGCTTTAAACGCTGCCCCATGATTTTTTTTTTCCACTGACACTTACTTCATTAATTCAAAATGATAAAACATTAATTTAGATTGGCATTAAGTAGGTAGTCGACTGCATCTTGTTTGCTATGTGGTTAGACTGACTTGTTAGGCTAACATCGAAGTCTCCACTGCTAGCTAAAGGTAATGTTATGTCATCACGTCATGACGTTAAATAATAGTTTGATCTAGACTTACTCCCCCATACCGTACGTTTGTTTTAATGTGACTCCAGCTCTGCTTGTTTATTTTTACGATTGTTTGTTTGTTTGTTTTGTTCTTGTGTACCTATGCAAAAAGTAATCTGTGCGCTGTCCCAGAGCTAACCTGTATTTGGTCGTCGGTGAGTCCGTTAACCACATCGTCTACCGGGATGGAAGCCCCGGCACATCCTCTCCTCGCCACCGCAGGGATGGACAACCTGGAGCCGAGGCGGAGAGCGTTTCTGATGGCAAACATGGTGTCGCTGGTAGACCTTTTGGTTCAAAGGAAAGTAATGGTAACTTTACATGCACTCAGACCACTGCCTCTTTCGCAACCAGGTCGCCTGGGCAATGGCTGCTCTTTTTATGTCTCTCTGCTGATGACTTGCTAACCAGTGTAGCGGCGCATTAACGCCACCTACTGGACTGGCGGTTTATATCACAGGTCACCGGTAATTATCCCTCCAAATCTCAAAAAGTTTTAAGGTGTTTTTTTCTCTTCAAATGTTACACACTGGGCTTGTTTTCAATTCCCGTATCTCTTTTGGAATCACAAAAATCTGAAGTAACAACTGATGGGCAAAAGTAGCTTAACATGTTTTGACCAGAACAACTTGACACACATTGCTGAGCTACATTTCAAATTACTCTTCAGATTCGTAGCTTTCAGATGATGTCTGAAGATAGATTGTCCGTAGGTGTAAATGAGTACATGAATGTTGTTGTCTTATTATTTGTCTGCCCTGTGACAGAGTGGCATCCTGTCCTTGGTGTACCCTGCCTCTCGCCCAATGTCAGCTGGGATTGGCTCCAGGCCCTTGGGACCTGGGTTTCGAAAAAGCAGTTAGAGATAATGAATGAATTTATATATTTTGTCTTTAAGTGCACAGCATGTATAACCAGTAACATGCTCTGCAATACACGAGGATGCTACAATATTACCTGGCCCCAGTCACAATTTAACATAAATGCATCAATACAAACAGTCTAATAATACATTTAGAAAATATAAAACAACCTGAGTGGGACCATTCTGCATTATGAGGAAGCTACTTTTCCTGTTTATATTTTAAGAAATACTTTAAGGACATTTTGATGCTGATATTTTTGTACTTTTACTTTTGTAAGTTTTGAATGCAGGACTTTTACTTGTAGTGGATTAATTTCATAGTGTAGTGTTAGTACTTTTACATAATTTAAGGATCTGAATGCTTTTGCACCAATGATACTTCGCTATGGCCTACTAATGCTCACTCACAAGAACGCACGTACACACATTTTAAAATCACTCGTAATATTTGTTTTTTTTCTTTTATAATAAAATAATAGCACTTTTAACAGCAATAAAAACGCTATATTTCACACACACACACACACACACACACACACACACACACACACACACACACACACACACACACACACACACACACATGCATTATTTTTATTTTAAAATATTAAATTATTCGGCCTTTGAAAGACTTACACCATCAAACCACCAGTTTAGGTTATGCCCACGCAATCTGACTGTTTCTTGAGGAGATGAGGAGCTCTCAGCAGTGAATCCGCACAGCAGCGCCACTCCTGGAAAATAAGAACATGACAATAAAGACGGTTTGAATTTTACTCTAAACTTCCTCCTGTGTCACCAGATTTGAACAATGGCACGGTTTTTCTCATTTCCAAATATTGCGTTTTATTTTGTAATTCCGCCAAAAGTCAGTTTGGGGTTTATTCCAAATACAAAAGTGGCTCGTGTACGGTCAGGATTTCGAGAACAAACCTGACCGTACCCAAGGGAGAAAAAAAGTGTGACTTTACTTGAGTGCAAAATTGAATCTGTCAGCTGTTTATCTCTTCAGTCAGGAAGCGAGAAAGGCAATGCGGAAGACAATAAGCCTCATACGTTTGTGTGAGTGCGTGCGCCTGAGCGCGTGCGTGTAAACCGCGTAGAAGCGCGAGCCACGCCACCACCGGAGAGGGTTCCCCTTTCCAGAAGCGCGAGCCCAGCAGAGAGGCTGACAGAGGCTTTTTAAACAGTGGAAACTCAAGCAACATACCACGAGGAAGTGCCGCGTGGGATCGACTGGACACCCAAAGTCAAACTGAACCTCCTGGAAGTGAAATGACCAGATTTGAAGGCTAAAGTCAATCGGCTGCGCGTCTCTCCTCGTGCGCTCTTACGACGGATCTCCAATGCCCAAAGAGTGCAGGAGAAAGAGCTCCAAGGACCTCGGGCTCTCTGGAACCGGATTAATTAACGAGGGGTCGCGCTCAGAGCGAAGGGCAGCCGGCAAGGCTTCCCAGATCTGCGATGATCCGGTTCAGAAAGCCGCACCGTCATCCGCAACCGGAGCGCCGACTGTGATGGATGCGCGCCGGGTACCGCAGGTGACCATCACCCCGGAGGGAGGAGGCTCCTCCAGGGAGATGCAGCAGGAGGACTGGGATGATGCTGTGGACGGTACGCTGCGCAGGAAACTGTCCAACTCCTCCATCTCCTCCACGGGCTCCTCTGTCGTGGAGTCCGAGGATGATTTGCTGAGCGACAACGAGAGCAAAAGCAAAGGCATCATCACGTTAGAGCACCTGGTGGACAGCGGAGAGGTGAGCGAACTTCACACACAAAACGGCTTTAAAGTGGTTCCTGAGTTTAAGTTTTCACGGGGCAGTGGCAGGTTTACCAGCGAGTCATGCAGCTGCAGTTCACGCTTTGTCCCAGGCATCACACACAAGTATCACATGCATCACATCCAGCGGATGGCTCCCTGTATAATTTACTTTTATAAAATATACATTACAGCAAGTATCTGCCTATGGAGCATCTTTGGCCTCTAAGTTCTTTATTGTCGTGCGCACATTAATAACAGTGAACTCTCAGCAACGCTCCTGCAGAATATGTAAAACATGTAGTAAAAATGTGAATCCAAGACATAAAATTGTGCAGTTTCAAACAGGACTAAAATATAATGTTTAAATAATAATACATTTGTGGTTGACAGTTTTATAATGAAAATGAAATGTAAAACAGGATATGCAGTAGTCAAGTAAATGTAACAGCAGTGGAAAGCCAAAAATAAATTATATTTTGTTTTATGACCCTGTATTAATTTTCAATAAATATTTTTTATGCAAAGAATAACAAATAAAGTAAATAGATTGCAAAGTCGTCACTTTTTTTGATTGCATAACAAGTAAACTATTTAATCAGGTTCAAGCATATGGTGATGCGTTCTTTATGGTTTTCCTAAAATAAGATTTAAAAAAGCTAAATATTACCGCATACAGCCCTAATGTGTTAATGACAGTTGTTCGCCTGGTGGTGCAGGACAAAATGTTGACTGACCAAAATATTACAAATGGCAGTCTTTGACCTCCTTTGTATCGCCCCTATAATTACCCAGTTACAGTAAAGAGCTGATGTTTTGAAAACAAGAAACCGTGAAGCACAGCAGCACATAAACAGCAGTCAGCAACTACTTCCTGACAGAGGACCTCTGGGATCCCTGACTGCAGACAGCAGCCAGTTACAGTGTTTATTCACTGCTTTATTTCACTTTTCAGTGCAGATACAGCCGCATTTATTTTTGGGAATTAGTCACTTCTACATTTCAGAAGTTATTTCTGTATCTGGCCAGCTCTTAAGTCGTTCTGAGATCTGGGAAATGTCATTTGGTCGTTCCCCGTTCTCTGTTCTTGTTGTTAAAGATCATGTGAAACAAAAGATCAACGACCTTGAGCTGCCTGCCAGAGAGCGAAGCATACTCCTTGAGGAAATGTGATTGTCCCCATTGAAATCAAATTATCTCTCGTTATGTTTAATGGCTTATCACAACCTTTCACATCACCTTAATGATTCCAGGCGCTGTAGGAACTTTACATAAAGTAGCTGCTGAAAGCTTGATAACCTTTTCTATGTGGCTAAATGACAAACCACTTTGTGTACTGCAAATTATCTCAAAGACCACAAAGTGATCATAAATATTTTCAAATATTTCATAAGCAGACATGTACTTTGATGCATGTTTTATACCAGTTATCACTTTTTGCCCATGCTCGACAGTGGATATGTCATGCACAGTTTTTTTTTAATAATGAAAATAATAATGATAATAATAATGCATGTGCTGCATGTTAAATGTCAGATCATGTTTTGGGACTGTAAGCCCTGACCTTTAGCATTGTGCGTCCCTCCTTCAGCACACACACTAAGTGTTGAAGGATCGGCCTTTAGTTCAACAGACGCTGGGTGGGAATGTGTTTGACATTCTTGGCTGATAAAGCTTTAGCGTGTACACCAACGTGCTCGCGTGTGCATGCATTAGTGCAGGTTCATAGACCTTCTCATGTAAAGGTTCGGATCATTACTTTTGCAGCTTTCATGTGATCTGTTGGGAAGTGTGATGCTAGTGAGTCACCTCTTAGTTTCTGCACTAACAACATTATCTGTAGTTTGTCTACCCTTTCGACACATCACCAGACTTTCGTTGGGTGTGTGTGTTATTTTTACGTCGCTGCCACTTCTCTTTGCCTTCTCCATACAAGGTCTGTAGCTGTCACTTTGTTTTAAACAGAGTGAATACACAGTGCCTGTTGAGTCTGCAGGGGAACACTGTCCAATGAAATGAGGCTCAGACTGAAAGATTTCCTAAATAATAGTTCATTTTTATTGCTTTATTTCCTCTTTTAAGCATCTCAACCTACAATAATATGGAAAATATGTTGTCACCTTTATAAATACCAACTTTATGCTCCCTAAAGCCCACACATCTGCCCACACACACACTCACACTCACACACACACACACACACACACACACACACACACACACACACACACACACACACACACACA
>JAOWBC010000248.1:11989154-12001638 GCA_028566105.1 Hypoplectrus providencianus | reverse complement strand
GGCTTCCTGTCACAGCAGGCGGGTGCCTCACTGTGCACAGGCTCAACACACACACACACACACACACACACACACACGTATGCACAAATGAATACATACATGCACAGGCCTGCGGGTCTCTGTTCAGCGTACACATGGAAACATACAGACACACACGATGACACACAGTTGAACAAATTTACTAAGTGTCTGTGTATGACTGTATTCTAATGCTCCACACAAACACACACAGATACACACACACACACACACGCATGCATGCACGCACGCACGCGCACGCACACGCACGCACACGCACACGTACACGCACACACACACACACACACACACACACACACGCTCAGGGTGTCCCTGGAGACTCCCCTTAGTCAAAAACATTCACAACCACAAAGTTGCAAAACCGCTAGCTTGCAGAAACACACACTCAGACTTTCACACAGTTGACTGTTGGAGTCTCCTCTCAGCTTCCATCTTCAGCACAGAGGAAGTGTGCCTCACAAACTGAAACTGAAATTCACATCTGTTTGCACGTTAACTGTCTGGTTTGAATAAGACGGGAGTAATTGTGCTGCTGTGGGGCATATAAACAGCATGCAGCTCTCAGCTGAGCCGTTCAGCTCTGGCATTTGTCTGCACTGGTTATCTTTTCTGCATTAGTGAACACCAGCCGTGGGGGAAGTATCCACTTCCTTCACCCAAGTAAAAGAAATATTACTCTAAAAATACTCTACAAGTCAAAGGCCTGTATTTAAGGTACTGTTAGGTAAAATATACTTACAGTGTAAAAAAGTGAAATTACTCAATGCAGAAAAATATCCCCATAATTTGTAAATTCACCAAAAACAAAAGCATTTAAAAACACATTAAAGTACATATTTGCTTGCAGTACTTGAGTAAATGTACTTTACAAGACTGGAAAGGCTTTTACTGCAGCCAAAGAGTCGAGTAATTATTCATCTTTCATCTTAGTAATGAAGGATGTGTGACAAACCCTGAGAATAAACAAACTTCACTATTTACCTTTCATTAGTTCTGTAACAACATGCACCTGCTCCTGTTCGCTGAGGTCCTTCTTCCTCCTGCTGTTTCAGGACCTACCTGGAGGAGGAGCTTGTCCGTGCGCGGGAACGCCCTAGGCCGAGGGAAGACTTGTACAAGAAAATGGTGGAGGTGGACAGCGAAGGGCCGACGTCCGAGGAGCATTCCCAACGAGGCGTCACCAAGCCTCGCTACATGCAGTGGAGGGAGAGCATGAGCTCCACCAACACCCTGGGCTTCAGGATAGAAGGGATCAAGGTAGAGATGTTTTTCTTTTTAGGTTTATTTGTAAGGAAAGGACACTTAAACACAAAACATACATCACTTAGCCTGATATCCACCAACCAGGAAGAGGCTAAAAATGACCTTCAAATCCAAATCAGCTGCAAACAGACAAAAAGAGACTAAGAGACTAATAAGCAGGAATAAAAGAAGCAACTAAAAAAAGATTTAAAAAAAAAAAAAATACAAAAAGACCACGGAAAGACAGAAAACCACAGAGGAGGAGTTTATGCAGTTGAATTACAGATCTTGAGGTCAGAGGTCAAGGGACCACTTAGAAAATGGTCATGTCAGATTTTCCCTCACTAAAATGTAAGGATATCAGGACATGGTTGGCACTAAGGGGTCATTAAGTAAGCAGTAATGTTGAGTTACCATGGGGATGACTTCTGTGTCACAGTTTACATGGATACAGTTGGTAGGGACTAAAACAGACCCAAGCAGCCAAAATGTATTGATTTGAGTTAGATTATGGCAGGTTTAACCTCTATGAACCCCTCTTATATCAAAAGTGTTCAAGGATTCTTTTCATTTTAAATGTGACATGTAGAATGAAGTGATTTTTGACAGAATTATCTCAATTTTAAGCTTTGTTTATTTTTTTTTCTATTGCAAACTTTCATCACTTTTGACCTGTTCAAGAAAAGCAGATTTCAACAGTTTATTTCTACTTTAAACTGTGACGGACCAAAAGTGATTCCATTGTTGAAAATGTTTCTCCTTTTATTCCAGAAATGTGACGGTACGTGTCGAACTGACTTCAAGAAAACCAGGTCGAAGCAGGATGTCATCCAGGTGTTCAAGGACTTTGTCGGAGGGAACATTAACATCATTGTACGTGGTGATCAGTAGCTCCTACATATGCTGTATAAACTGTGTAGTCATGCAAATAATGACACACAAAAACAATACTTTCCTGTGCGCGCACACATACGCACAAGGTAATCCTGCAGGCTCAAAGACGCTGTCAGCTCTAACAGCATCATTATTCATGAACTCGACTCCCAAATGTTTAAACTGCACACAGCAAACATTCACTACAAACAATGTTGTTTGCTTTTTCTATTCAGAAGGGAGGTTCTCATATATACACAGTTTTTAATGCAGATTAAAAAGGATTTGAAGTTAAATATGGGCTTTAGGTGATATACATTTTTAATGGTGGATGTTTTTTTTTTGTTGAAACACAGAATTCTTACCTAAGCAGACTGACGGAGATCCAGCATGCCCTGAAGAAATCCGAGTTCTTCAAGCAGCACGAGGTGATCAGTGATCTAATGATGACTTACAGAAAAAACAAACAGAAAGTGCTCAACCCTCTGAACCCTGTATGTTTGATTTAAAACATTGCCTCACAACATTTATATGGAGGAAACTGTGAAAACAGGCATCGTCCTTGAATGGATCATAGTTTATGAAAGGTTCTGTTAGAAAAACAAACCAAATGCTTAAAAATAAGATATTTCTGTCAATGTCACTTAGTTCTAAATGTCTAATTTATTAAGTTGTCCCAAAATAAACCCATTAGGAATAATTTAATGCTATTTTTTTTTTTATTCTGTGGTTCTCAGTAAAACTGTGAAGCTGTGACTGATTCTACTGAGATTAAGAGTCAGACAAATATTCACGTGACTAATCAGACACAACAGCAGTCTGTTTACACAGAACACAGAGGACACTTCCATTTAAGAGTTGTTCTTTTTTTATCTATGTTATTATAAATGTTATATTCTACACAAATTACATTTTTAAGTTGCCACTTCTAGTTATGATTGTGCTGGTTCTATAGAGGTGCAGGATAAAGCCACAGTGAGTAAAATATAAAAAGAGCAAAAAGACACCCTCAGATGGCTTTGGGTTCACAGGGTTCTGTTGCAACAGAAGCCTGATCTGAAACTCTACTTAAGGGAACAAGCACCAGTTCTCCAAAAAATAGACTTGGATCCTGATAGTGTGGCGTGTGTGAAAAAATCTCACATTGGTGTTCAATCTGGTGACTGTTTAGGCTTTATGTCATTCCCACACTCCTGAAACCATACCCCCCTTCTGGTTCAAAAACTTTCCCAAAATGTTGAATGTTTTAATCAGTTGGGTGACTGTAAAATGAAGGATGAACAGAAGCTGAATGCTGAAATGCAGAAGCTAATCAAACCCTTGTTGTTTTGGGCAGGTCATTGGCAGCTCCCTCCTCTTCATCCACGACCACACGAGCAACGCACAGGTCTGGATCATTGACTTTGGAAAGACCACAGCGTTACCTGAGGGCCAGACTTTGAAACATGACATTCCATGGCAGGAAGGCAACAGGGAGGACGGCTACCTGTGGGGGCTGGAAAACCTCATCCACACTCTGGAGTCTGTCAGCAGTGAGGGGACGAGCAGAGCGACCTGTTGCTTGGTTACCAAAGAAAACAGTCAAAGTACAGAAACAGATGCTCAGTGACCTTTGACCTGTAGATGAGTGAGAGAAAGTCAAACTATTTTAATGGACACCATGGGGAGAAACATAGGGAGGGTTCACGTATGTAGATTTACTTTGGATGGCCGATGATGAGCAGGACGTGGCAGTAAAGAACGTTTTGTGGAGCTGAAGAGCCACTGTCAAAAAGGACACGCTGGACGGAGAAGAGCAGAGTTATTGAGCAAATTAACTGACACTAATTCAACTTCCTACAAAGGGAACAGAAGTGAAAGTGTAAGGATTCTGCCTTTCAGTTTCAGGGTCGTGATGTTACTTGTGAAATAAATGTGAGTAAAATTTGAATGAAAACAAGGAGCAAGCGCTCCGTTTCACTGTCCAAACCTCAGCCCTGAGGCCACAGCTGTATGTTTGCAGTTTGAAACACATACACACACACACACCACATAGTAAATATAGTATGCATACTGTATGGGTAAAGTGTATGGTCTGTCTCACTGTTCTGACAAACTCTCTTTTATTGTATTTCAATTCATATTACTTTCACTGATTTTATTCCTGTAATCAAACTTGTAATTGTTTTAATTTTTTGGCTAAAGGACATTTTGGGAGTTATGCAAATGAAGTGAATGGAATGGATTTTAAAAAGGGCAAATTGTTTTGTTTTTTTCCCCCAAAAGTAGAACACTTTTATGGTTTCTTAAAAAGGAAAAAAACTAAATCCATCCTTTAATACAGTGTATTTACCAGGACCAACTTCACTCAGCATAACAAATCAAACGCACACAAATGACATCAATATATGTGCATTTATTTGGGGCACAGTTATGCAAGAGGAAAGTGTGAAAGATGGTATATTGCATAGAATGTCTTTGCATTTTTGGTTGAGGCAGAACACCCTCAGCTACATAAACAGTACAGGAAAACAAAACCTTTTCCGTTGGTGAATGAGGAATAAAATGCTCAAGGCCATAAAAAAGAATCACTGTGATTCTGTAAAAGAAATCCTCTGTTATCAATATTTCTAAATGGCGCAATTCTCTCACTGAAAACTAGTCTTTGGAAAAATATGTGAGCCTTTTGATTGGTACCCTCTTCCAAAGATGTTCCTTCAAGTGTTGCATAACCAACACTCACTAATAACAGCAGGTCAGAGCATAAAAATATACAGTAAGCCTTTGGAACCCTCATGTAAACGTTTAGCTGGTGTACTAAAAAATAAACTATTTTCTAAGTGAAAATAAAGACACATATTGGATACAACTACCTAATCGATTAAATAAGACTAACCTGAAAGCATAAACACTAAGTAAAGATTTAACAAATCTGTGATTAACTGAGACGGCTGCAGCAGCATGTTTGGTATATCAATACCGCCCCCTGCTGAGTAAACATAGGTACTACCAGCACACACACCACCAGGTGCAGTGCATGGTTGAATGGCAGTGATCAACTACAAATACAGATCCATCATAACGCAAATGAATATTAATAAATGATAAAACAGCAACAATACAAGTGCAATAGGTTAGTCCAGTGTACAGAAGTGAGCACAAGAATAGCACGTTTTTCACAGCTGCATGGTCATCAAACTACACTCTGAGACCTCGTCAGTCCAAGTAAATATTGGGACATGGGGAAAGAGAATCTTTCAAATGATACAAAAACAAATTCTAGATGTTGTTTGGCAAAGAACCAGCTACTTACAGAACATACGAGAAGTGGTTTTAATGGAATACTTCAACAGCAAAATGACCATTTGTTAATCAGTTGCTCGCCCCGTGTTGGTTCTTGACCTCCACAGTTAAGAAGCGTCTAATAACTTCTTGAACATTTCAAGTAAATAGTGGCGCATTTATCAAAAGAACAAACATCAGGTCAAAACATCTGTTTAGAAACTCTCAGACAACTCACTTAATTTATACAGCTGTAAACTGCACTAAAAGCTGACTGATCTTAGTATAAACAAAGCTTGCACATATATTACTCGTCTCTGTGTGTAGACACGTACGACCTGCGCAGCCCTGACACTGTTGTTTTGTTCTTTAGAAAGTATGAAGTATAAATTATCACTCAGTTCGGTTACACCTTCTTTGCCAACTTAATTCCTGCTCATTACCAGCCTGTTTTCATCTATTCAGTGATGTCACATAGGACATATGACTTGAAAGGTTAAATTTTGAGGTTTTATTAAAAATGCATGTGTTTGTAGTAATGAGCATACGGCCGGAGAAATGAGACCTAAGTGGTGCACAAGCTGTGTGAATGTTTGTATATTTTGATATAGTTTTGCAGTTGTTAAACATGGCCCACATTTACTTCAGTTCACTAGGATTAAGAAGGAGGAAGTTTTGTTCAAGGACTCAAAGTAACAGGATGGGGAAGTGATTTACAAAAGGCCATTTCAAGGTAAAAATATTTCTCAAGCCGGAGCTGCAAAACGATTCATATTTGACCCCTGAGACCATTCTTGAATAAAAAAACAAATGGCTTATCATCTCTTTATATATTAATTTCCTTATTTCCAACTAAATTACTACACCTCTCCCATGACCACTAAACAAATTCCATCTGCTGGGGAAGCGTCACAAACACCAAGTATGTTTGGAGGAATATGAGACTTGTTATTGCAGGATATTATGGGTTTGTTTTCACATTATTTAGGGTGATAGAAAATCAGAATCACAGTTTAACACAACGTGCCATGAGTTCCTTAAATATGCATACAGTTATAAATGAAACTGTTTCAGTAATGCTACAGCCTTTTCTAAATTTCTATTATAATTGTATCACTTTTTAAATTAAAAATGATTTAACAAAAACACAATTGGAGATTCTCTTCCCAGTGGCTCAATATTCTTGGCTTGTTATGGTCCTAATGTACACTGCTTACTACAAATACCAGTAATTGCTTACTATAATGCAAAATACACTACTGCCAAAGCATTCATGAAAAGACAAGAACAAATAGGTAGAAAAGGAGTCCAAGTACAGCAGTTATTTAAACGTGGACTTGGAGAATGCACGCAGCTGCGTGTCGTCCAGTGTTTCAGCTTCAGTGTTTCAGCTACCAGTGCTCCAGAGACCAGGGACACAGCATGGCTCTCTGTGTCACAGTGCAGAGGATAATTTCTGTTTTCCAGCATTCCAGGAGCTTCAATAATTGGATGTTGTGGTTCTCAGGCCATGGAGGGGCCCTAGTGGTCATGCCTCTGGTTCCAGAAATCCAGAATGGTCATCTTCATCTGTGAGAAAAGGGGCTCCAGGTGATGTCATATTCATATGAACCATACTCCCTGTTACAGTAAGCTGATTTTAGATGGGGGTAACACTGAGGTCTTCTGACAGAGAAAAGCCTGAGTCTCGGTCACGTGTGGGTTTCTCAGCTTTGGTGTGTCTCCTCACGTCCTCGTGTCCATAGCTGGCATGGCGCTTCAGTAGCAGCTTGGGCATACAGGATGAGGAAGAATGGAGGCCTAATGCCAGACCCAGGCTTGTCCCTGAGGCGACGCTGGGGGCTGAGCTGGTGTTTGTGATGGCTTCCGTGGCCTTGGGCATAACCAGGGGCAGACTCTCCGCCTCGTAGCTCTGCTCATCGTAGGCATAGTTGACGTTTCCGCAGGGGAAAGTCTGGAGCTTTGCCAGGTCAATGCCAGCTTTGGTTGTGCCACCTGTTGAGATCTTATGGGAGGACGTGCTCGGGGTAGCCTGAGTCTGGCAGGACGGGAGAGGTGTTGAGGAGGTGCAGATGCTGGTGCTGTCACATCCAGCCTCGCTGCTCTCTGAGGTCTGAGGAGCCTGTGTGTTAGAGGTAGCAGAGCCTGAGAGAGGCATGGACTGAGTGTGAGCGAGTGTTTTCTTCCCGCGGAAGTTTTCCAAAACCCAGGAACCATATGTGGGGTTCCACAGGTTCTTTGTCTTGTTCTTCAGCCTTTGGCTCCCTGAGGAGGAGCTATTTCTGGAGCAAGGGCGGTGATGGGTGGGCTCAGGGTGGAGCCAATGGCCTCCTGCAGCTGATCCAGGGGCAGGAAAAGGCTCCGCCCAGGACGGCTCCAGAGCCTCGCGGCATGATGTCACTTCAGGGTGGACAGGTTGGGTCCTCTGGAGGAGTAGGCGGGGCTTTGTGGGCTGTGGGGGAAGAGGGCTTGGACACAGGCCCAGAGAGGAGAGACCCAGCTGGGGGGAGGAAGACTGGGAAACAGGATGGGACACCAGGAGGGGAGTGAGGCTGGTGGAGGTGTGGTCTGAGGGACGGATTATTGTGCCACTATCGTCTTCTGAGGTGGGAGAATATTCCACAGGTAGGGATGTGTTGATGACATCCGGGTCCTAATAGAGAGGAGTGAGTAAAAAAGTGTGTGAGAAGATAAATGTTCCATTTACTTAACATTAATGGCAGTGCTATCCTTAAATGATGTGACATAGAGCTTACCTGAGAGCAGTAGTTAATTCTCTCCAGGATTGTGGAAAAGTCTGGCCGGTGCTCAGGGCAGTGCTGCCAACACTGGGTCATGATCCGGTAGCTACATACAAGGGTACAGGAGTTTCAGATCTATAATTTAAGCTGTAAATTATGAATAAACTTGTAAGATAAGTTAATTAGATAAATGCTATTATTATAACATAGAAAGCTCAATCAATTCTACATTGTCTTGGTAGAATATGGCATCCCATTAAGATCAATATAAAATAAATATATTTTAAGAATGGATGACTATCAAGATGATTATATGATTATTAATACTGAAATCAAAGAAAATATTTTTTTGTGCTATCCAGGGAACTGAATAAGCAAAGCAATGATTACGACATTAAAAATGAAGGTTATCTGAAACAAATCTATCTGGAATTACAAAATAAAATTCCCTTGAAATTAATAAATGTGGCATCAGGAAATGAAAGTTCCCTGAAAACAATAAATGTGTAACTAAAAATAATAGTCAGGTTTAATTAATGCAGTCCTTTGTATTCAAATTTGTTACTTCTATTTTTTTGATTAGGATTTATTTCATATGCATATTTATTCATTTATTTGATATCGACTTAAATGGGAGCTTATGGTATACAAAGCACAATACGAGTCATCCCACTGTATGTGCAGGCTCTCCTCTCCCTTAGTATTTCCTGGCAGTACTCACACAGGCCCTGGGCAGCTCTTTGGAGGATCCATCCTGCCTCCACTGGTAACAAACTCCAGCACCTCTTGGTTGGTTTTACAGGGATACGGCATGTAACCCAGAGAGAGGATCTCCCACAGCAGCACTCCAAACGACCTGCAGGGGGAGAAAGAGACCAGCATCTGCTAAGCATGGTTTCTGTTACTCAGACTCAGAATACCAAAATCAGTCTCAAAGCACTGAAAGGAGGTTTCTGTTTAAAATATGTATAGGAAAGAAATTATATTTGTAGTAAAATAATGATAAAAAATGATACTGTTTGGACTATTTTTTTTCTTTTTTACTTTGGTGTATAGTTTGTTGTGATAATAGTAATTAGAATTATGATTTTTTTTTAATTGACACATATTAGGGTCAATATCTCGCCAGATAAAAACAGAGAATACAGTTAAATATCAATCAATATTCAACTTATCAAGAAGTTTAATAAATAAAAGACTGAAATGAGCAAACAGCCCTACATAAAAAAAAAGGCTCCATCACATCAATAGCCTGGATAAAAACCCAAAATGCTTAACTCTGGGCCAGCCAAGGCCAGAATATTTACATTTTTGCATTAGATTAATACTGTGGCAGAGGAAGCTGGTGCACACACATTTATGCACATTTTGCTGTCACTACACATCTTTTAAAGTTTAAGCAGCAGTCTCATGTCATTGTGAGAAGCCAGGCTACATATACCTATATTGCTTTTTCCATAAAAACACAACATGTGAACAGCATATAAGGGTCTGCAGGATGCCCTAAACAAAGCATTAGTATCTGATCTCATTACACACTTAGGGCAATGTCAGAAGAATACAGGGGGAATTTTTTTTGTGCTCTTTTCTATAACAATCATCATATGACTCTTACTTGCCTTGTATTTAAGTCACTGCACTCTCATGTGAATAGACGGGCTTTTTATGAGAACAGGAAGTGCACTGCTGGCTTCTGCTGCTGCTCTTCTCCACAGAAACCACTGAGTGAGTCTAGCGTTTTGTATGTTGTCGTCATACTATCATTGATATGTCAGAGTTTGTTTTACTGCTATGCATAGATCTTATTTCAAAATCGGCTATCTGAAGCTCTGTGCACCACAATCGTCTGCAGCCCTGTAGGATTTTATTGAACAAATTACTGTAATGCTACAGCGCCACAGCCACCGTATTAGCAAAGTGTTTATTTGCATATCGAGCGTGGAAGTGAGATCTGATCACAAGTGTTCAGGATGCATATAGATACATATTTTAATGTGAGGTACTTGTTATCAGATCACCCAGGATGCATGTTTATGCTGGCTTGAACTGGCTAGTGTTTTCTCACATTCTGTTATCCCTGAGGCTGAACGGTTATGTCACACAACATTTTGCAACTTTTCTAAATGTGTTTTTCTCCGTTGTTTGGTGAGGATAAGTTCTGTTGTCTGGATGGAAACCAACAGCCTTTTTTAAATTTGTTCTGGAGAAAATGACTTGTCCTCCACAATATGCCTCATTGGGGTATTCAAAGTATTCTCCCACCACCTAATGTCACTGAGTTATGTGCAGCTGTAAAACTCTTTTGCCGCCCCACATAAATTTTGATTGAGTCCATAAACTTCTATCTTTTTCAGTTGTGTAAACAAGTATACAACTTCTTCCAGCCATCACAAGTGAAATTTCAGAACTGTTGGCCCAATGCTAAATATTCGACTCCTTTGTTCAGTGATTTGGACACTGCTGCCCTCTGCGTCCTCTGTTCAGTTGGCGCTGAGTCTTGAAAACAGATGCTGTTCTGTGTTGTAAAGATGTTCACTTGATAAACTGCCCTTTAAAATGGAGCTCTTTATTGGTAGTTGGTGTTTTCTTTAGAACTGATTGACACCTGACCTACACAGGAGTAGAACTACTTTTCCAGCATTGTTCCAAGCCCCATCCGGCCAGTATACTAACTGCATGGTTGCTTTTAAATTAATTGCAATTACTTGTTAGGATGCTTGTCAGAACGATACGACACTGTAATGCAGAAATATTCTATACACGTGTTATATATACACACGTTTTCAATAATAAGCTTTACTGTATGATATTTGGCTCAGTAGTTTCTTTTCATACTTTGAAATATGGCTGCAATTCAAAATGTAATCAATAAGCACAACAGGCTCATACAGAAAAATGCTCCTCCAAATATAATACGTGTATTATATATCTGCCATATTGTCATAAATAATTACTATAGCCTAAGCCTTCAATCAATGCAAGTAAAGGACATATATATTATATATAAATACTTTTCTATATAGTAGACATGCATTCATTAAACATAACAGAATTGTGATTGATACCAATTTCTCTGTGAGTTCACTTTATTTCATGTTTATCATTCATACCATGTGTCAGTCTTGCAGGTGAAGATTCCCTCCATGAAGGCTTCTGGTGGCATCCATTTGACCGGCAGCATAGCTCGACCACCCTTCCTGTAATAGCTGGCTCTGAGAAATGAAAGTAAAATCTGATTTAGGAAAGCCAATTTATCATCAGCAAAGGAGATAGTAAATACCACAAGGCCATGAACTCTGTAAGTAAATTTTGGATCTGGCCCCGCAGAGGATAATCAGATAGCTTTTCGACTGGTCCACCATTTACCACATCAACCCAGTGCCGGCCAGACTCCTGCTCCCTCCAGAGACATCAGTGTTCTTTTTCTTATGTTGAAGGCCATGACGTGTATGATGACGCAGATTCAGTTTACTAACCTGTATATGTCCCGTGCCATGCCAAAGTCTCCAATTTTAGCCACTCTGTCTGGGCCAGGGCAGGTAAGCAGACAATTCCTAGCAGCAATGTCTCTGAAAAACACAGGATTTTTTTTATTTTTACAAAATTTTGCTTAATGGCGTCAATCATCTCTTTAACCTGCCATATTTATTTACTGAAGAATAAGAGAGGGCCCGTGGTTAACTGTTGATGTAAAGATGGGCATAAACTAGTTTTATACACAATTTTGGGCAGATAAATACTTCATTTTACTTTTTTCTTTTCAAACCATGCCAAGGATGATTTTGTAGATTAAAAAATTGCCTTCCTAGAAAAAAAGATGAGGAAATGTGCAGGCGTCCTTTGTGCATTATCCTGAAAAATATTTTTCTTAGCCCTGTACTGTAGTTTTGTTTGGCAGAGTGTGCACTATGTGCCTCTTAAAAGCAATTTCCTCTTGGATTCACATTCTCTTTAAAATTGTTGTTTCCTTTCCTTTTTGTTTTTTTTCCTTATCATATTCAAAGAATTAATAAAAGTAATGGGGCTATATGCATCAAGATTCATTCAAGTTTTTTGCAGCGGTGTAAGAAGTATTATTTCAGCTTCAAAGATTTTATTTTTGTGAATTTAAATGAGCTCTAAGCAGTAATAACTGGGTGTTGATGTAAACCTGTGTATGAAGTGGTTTTCTTCCAGGTATTGGCAGCCGAACGCGATATCTCGAGCCATCTGCAGCAGCTCCCGCATGGTAAGAGAACAGGTCTGGCCCTGAATACAGCAAGGTTTAGGTAAGTCTATCATTTTAACACATATACTCACCTTACTCTCACACTCTCTCTCTCTCTCTC
>JAOWBC010000248.1:11936548-11965183 GCA_028566105.1 Hypoplectrus providencianus | reverse complement strand
TGGTGTGAATCACAATATAAGGGGGGACACGAGCTGCATGGCGGAGGTCTGCGCTCTCCGAGTGCTTTTCTAGTTTTCTTTACTTTCATCAAGCGGAAATTCCATAAGAGCCTATATATAGCAGTTCACATGGGATGAGGGAAAGACTAGACCTCTTCACATCTTCTTGGCTCTTTTTTTCAGGCTGTAGAAAATCTTACCGCTGATTGGAGACCTTGGCCAATCACCGGGCATTCTTGTACAAATTCAGATATCTGTGCATGTCGCTTCATGATATAAGCCCAGAGGTGCAAGAGAGCTGATATAGAAAACAGGATATTGTTTGATTTGTTTTCATTTAGGGATTAAAAATTGTTTTTATCTACTCATGTACTAAGATATATCTGCCTCTCTTTTAAGATAGTGTGGAAATTGAAACAAAAATGCGACTGTGAACTGCTTTAAACAAACTGTTCAGCTGGGATAATCAGTAAATCAGAACTCTTAAGACTATGAAAAACTCACCTAATTCACAGTCTATGAGCTCCAGAGAGTCAAGAGCCACAGTGGCTCCATCTTCCCCCAAACAGGAAGTGTAGAGCAGAGTCATCTGAAAGGGCTCATCCACTGGATCAATCTCAGTCTCCAGAACCTCCCACTCCTCAGCCCTGCATCAACCAATCACAGAGTGATTTCACAGTCTTTTAAGTGTGAAAATCTGATGTGAAATAGCATTTTTGTAAAATATTATTGAAGAATTGTGATTTTGTTTTTGCATCGACTTTTCATAACCACTCAGTTCAATAAGATTAAAAAACAGGACTCCAGCTGGCAATCTTCCAGTCACAAGTTCCTCCAACCTTGAAGCTTCATTACCTAAAATACATTTGTGCATACAGCGCAGGACAATAATGGTGTGGAATCATGTGTAAAGGTTCACTTGGAAGAAAAAATGTTGATCAAAATAAATTGTCAGTAGTATTTTTAACAGCAGTGAGCAGAATTCTTTTCATTCAGTTGTTCATTCAGCTTTGTTATTCAGCTTTTGCATCCCAAACCAACAACAGAAACACTGCTGATACAGTGTGGTGAAATCAACTACTGTCTCTCCGTACCTGTGAGCATGCATGTCAACATACATTGTTCTCTATGTTTGAAGTTAAAACTGTAAAACTGTGTACCTCATTTACTTATTAAATGAGAGAATACTACAACTTTTGTTTTGCCAACTATTTCATACACGCTGTATATAAAATAAGCTTTCCCATTTGTCTCTGACTTCAAATTTATTCACTGAAATACCAGAGCACATGCTATTTTATCTAGAAATGAGGCCAAAATGTTGGTCATATCACCAAGCTACAGTATTGTCCATGTGTCTGTTATACAGTACAGTATTATTTAATTCCCGACTGATATGCCACAACTTACACAATACAGCCCATCATAGTACATTTTTACGCCAGATTTGTTTTATTCTCAGAACTCACTGAGCTTTGCCCTGCACATTATAGCTACATCTCCTAAGGTCCATATAAATATAAAGCCATAATGTCACAGCTTCAACCCAATGTACACTTAGATGAGCCGATGTATAATGTGTTTGTTTACACACAAATACAAATACCATCATATTCCATAAACCTCAGTTAAGGTATAATGGTATGAAAAAACACATTCAGCCGAAGCGTAATTCATGTTTTTTTCCTGAACATACAGTAAATGAGGATAATGCATACAATCTGGGGCTATTTCCAGGCACTAGATCTCTGTTTTTCAGAGAAAAAGGTTTCATAAGGACAGCACACTTCTGAAATGTGATTGTGCTTTAAATGGGGAGTGTGTGTGGATGTTACATCTACAGGTTAGCATGCTGTAAGTGGTGTGCTGAATGAAAGAAATGTCTGTGTGTGTCTCATAATGGAATTGCTCAGTCCATTACTGCAGAGACACTCACAAGGCCAATGTACAAACTTATTACATATGCCAATCCATCCCTCTTCTGTCCTAACCAATTATATATAAATTCATTTCGAGAGTCTGCATCGTGACATATGAATGCTTTTAGCTGCTGTAAAGATGCCTGTACTTTAGCATTACATCAATGAGAAATACCTGTCCCCATTTTCCAAACAATACACAGGGGATTGTTGTCTGGACATGGACACTGCTCTACTGTTGTCCAACAACCGAGGACATTTTCTTTAATTAACATCAGAACCACAGTACAAATATGTATTGGTTTCTGTGCCCTTGCTGTCCAAAGGCCTGTGTCACCTTTCAATGCAGTTAATTGAAGTTCCCTTTTATTTATTTCAAAGACTGGATCTGAACTTGACAAGCACTTCAATCAGTAAAGATGGAGAGTTTTGCTTTTTGAGACTAATTAAATGGACATGTTGTGCTTACACAAACAGCATGGCAGAGTCATGGAGAGTCTGTTCAGAGTGGGTTTGCTGACCTGCGATCAGCACGTCTTCTGGGGTTGAGAAGCACAGACTGAGCAGCTGAGCCTGAGTGTAATGGCTTGATGAGGAGCGTGAGGTTCCCTGTAGCTAGACTGGACTCAAACAGGGCCACCTGCAGGATGCAGTGGCCATCGTTTCCTGGCAAGACTGGGCTGGTTAAATGGTATTCGCATCTCCTGGAACCCTCAGTGGCATGCGAGGGACTTAGGAGAAGAAAGTGTCCTACAGTGATGGAACAGTAGAAATTTTATGCATTATAATTACTATAATAGCCTCATAATACTGCCACTCCTATGAATCACTTCACAAATACTTCCACATTAGGACAAATCCCAGACGATGCATTACAATATATAAGTGAAAAAGTCAAATATGTCTCAATAGGAGTCCACAAATTCAAAAGAGTTTTAAGTAACCATCCATCATTGTGTTCTCTATAATCTTAATCTATCTCAAAGAAGAAAAATGCATTAGCCATATCCTAAAGTACTCATTTAGTTCCTTTTCCTACTCCTTTACCGTCAGCGCTTCCTACTGAGTGGTCAGCCACAGGCATCATCCCCATCTGAGCACTTTCTGGCTGCTTTGGCGCCACCACTGACCAGTCACTGTGGTCACTGTGATTTGATAAAGTCCAGTGGCACAATGATTCAAAATCACAGGAGGTAACTGAAAGACAGAAAGACAAGAGTGTAGGTGTAACTTAGTGTTTGCTTGAAAAATATTCAATGTAAGATTGTGATGTATGTGACATATCCCTTAATTGATTATTTTACAGTACCCAGTGTTTAAAATGATACAACTGATAGCACTGAGGACACATAAACCATTAACAGTTCTACACTCAGATATTTAACCTAAGTCTACACAGATGAAACAAAAGAGGAAAACCAATTGTGTGGCGATATGTGTTTAATGTGGTACAACAACTGGCGAAAATTGTTAATTTTAAAAGAAGTTTTTAGTTATTTGCTTTGCCTAGGACATTTTTGTCTTTTTGTGTTTCGGAAAGAAGTATTGAGCATTAGTTTTGTTCTAGTATTGTATTAGCCATCATTCAAAGATCTGGGGGATTTACAAAACAACACTAGAACAAATCAGAGTATACTTGCAATGGTTTTTGGTTAATAAAAGTAAAACAGAAGTCTTCTATCTAAAGTTTTATACCATGAAATGTTTGAAGACAAAAAAGACATGTCATTCATAGCTGCCAAAAACAAAAATATATAGTTTATGTGAGGCTATTTTTAGATTTGACAAATTCCAAACAGTATTTTGACCACATAAGCCTTTTGTAAATTAGCCATAACTGTTTATGACCCAAATGTCCCCTAAATTTAATTGAATTCCAAAATCTGCTTATCAGCCAAACAGAGAGACCCTTTGTTAAAGTTGAGTAATTGTGTGTTGGTTGGGGGTTTATGAACAGGAAGAAAAAGGCAAGGGCATTTGAGACATCATGTGATGGTTGGACAGGAAAATGCCACCACAACTAATACTGAAAACCGCCATAGGAGTCCCTCTCTGGATAAAAAATGGAAATATGAGGCAAAGGATTAAAGAAATTTCTCTCTGTCATAAATCAAGGGAAATAAGCTTCCTTTGATCACAAATGACCTAAAAAAAAAAAAAAGTTTCCTGGAGTCAGCATTCATGTGTGCCTTTGTTCAATTAATTTTGTAATCTAACACAGCACCATTGGTGACCTTGAGTCTGATGACCTACACATTCAGCAGCTCAAGTGTTGTTTCTTATAGTGGATAATAGGCAACAAAGTACTTGATGACCTTTGAAAAGAACCAGTTTTCATTCAAATAAATCAAGAGCAACATTAATGCAAGTACACACTGATATTCTTTACTGGTGGTTTGGCGTATAAGACTTACTTTGGCTGTCATCTTCTGAATCAAAATGATGAGGAAACAGCTGATCTGAGAGGTTCTCCTCCAGAAATCTGTCCAAGAGAGCATGACAGGTGCTGCTGACTGAGGAGAGACAGACAGACAAAGAGAGGTTATAAACTTGTTGAGTCATGAAAATCATTGAGGTGACTAATGCCTGGGGTTGAGCTTTGAAGCAACTTGGTTTGTAAACCCTACCCTACCAAAAAATAAGTTAGGAACAACCTGCCTGTAGCCGACCAGTTTATGGTTGTGAGGGTAAATGAATGTCTATCAACAGATGTTACTGTGAAAGACCTGTTAAGGATACACCCAGCCCCTACTTCTAATGTGAGTTTAGATGGGTTCCACTATGGTAGATTTTAATGCCTACACAATTAGAAAATTATTATTTCTCTCTGGTTCCACTGACTAAAGAAAAGGGAAGTATAGTTTTAAATGGCTACTCTTACTTAGGGACTGAAGTCCACCAAGACTCCACCACAAGTGCAGCTGTGTGGTTAAAACACTGTGTCTGAATATACACCACAAAAACACATCAGAAACTGTGGCAAATGGTTGCAATATTCAGATTATTCTTAAACCTGAAGGTTTGTTCTTGTGTTTCAGGTTGGAAGAATTTATTTTTCAAAATACTCTATTTATTGATTGATTGTGGGTGCTCTAGTGAAGACCTACTTTGCTGTTTTCAAGAAGTTTTGTGTCACCTCAGAGTGGCTGTGCAGATGAACAGTGTTCAGCTTTCCTCTAAGCTGGCAAAGCACAGAACCCATGTCATAATTGCGACAATGCAGATCCAGGTGAAATAATTAGTGTTTAACTAATGCTTTCTCTCTCTCTCTCCTTGTGTGCCTGCGTGAGGGTGGGTCTAATTGCAGAAGTGGAGACAGGTGCGTCAATCAGGCTGCCATATGGCTCCACCATATTGCAAGATAGTGGGCTCTGTTCATGCAGTATAGCTAACTTTCAGTTTTTTAAAATTTTCTCCTGTTCCGTCAGTATTTAACAACAAGATCTCCAACCTAAATGACAGAATAGACCGTGTTTCAGTACCACCCATACCAACACATATGACGCCAAAAGTGGCTAGTGGTACAGAGGAGCGTTCTAAAAATAGCATAAATGTCCTTGTGTAATTATGTACAGTTTGTGATAATGAGAAAGGCTGCAGCCTCTGTGAATATATCCTATAAAGTCACTGACCTTGGTTAGCGGCAAAAAAACATCCTGGTTTCACATAATAACAGACAGTTTAGAAAGTTAATCAATGCACATAAATGCTGGAAGTGAAGAAGTAAAGTAGTGAAGTAGTTACAAGGGTCACAGGTTATGGAAATCCCCTAAAAAAGTTACGTTAAAAATTGTTTACTTTTGTTTCAAACAGGACATGAACACACACACATGCTTTTCTCCTGGACAAATGTCAACTATTTGTTTGACCTATCCGTCTCCCCTCCTCCCCACTGCCATTTAAACTCCACATCATCTTTAATCACTAATACTACTACAGCAAGAAGGTGATTGCCTTTACAAACAACCTATGATGACATTGTTGAAGAGAGGCCAGCCTGGTAATTAACTAAAACCAATTTCCCTGGACCTGAATTTCCCAGTAAACCTCTGCATGACTTCAGCTTCTATCGGCCTCTCTCACCGGTGTCTGCTCCCAAGCCTTTTATCGGTTGTCTGTTGCTCCAGCCCTTCAGACTTCGTATATGTAATTATGTGTTACATTTTCTTTTTACAAATAAGACTGGGGTTGTGTTACACATAACACAATGATTCTAGTCAATAGTGAGACAAGCAGCTTATGTATTAAACTGGTATCAGATTGATACTTGGTATTGGCCACCAGTTATCAGTATTTAAATCAGGTCAGATACTAAACTAAAAAGGTCAGATAGGTGAAATTCTGCTCTGTATGCTCTGTATGTGCCTTCAGTTCTTAGCATGTGCTCAAAGCACTAGGCAATACGCTTTATGAGCAGCACTAAGGCATGACCATGCTCTAACCAAGTTCAGATGGTCAACTGATGAAAGCACATACTCAAAATGGTCAGTCCGACATTCAAGGCCATTTCATGCAGTAAAGCAGAGTTTGAACTGTTTGTGCTCTACAACTGGACAACCTAGTTCATTTCAAGCATATCCTCTGTAACAGTATAATTTAGGAATAAACGGAGGTACAGACAGAGAAACTCTGATACACTCTGTATTTGATACATTTTGTTTTATTAATATCATACAGTTGTAATTGGTCCAAGCTGTACTGAGCCTGAGAATCTGCAGTTACTGGTATGGCTCTACAGACAACTACAACCACCCCAGGATATTCTCAGAGAAAAATTTAATATTTTGATCCACAGATGAAAAGCGTAATTATAATATCCTCTGAAGATGTGCTAAACTGTAAATATAACGTTAGTGTAATGTAATGTAGTGCATGCTAGGAAAGGCTTCAGTCAGCTAGAATAGACAAATGGATGTGTAAACCACAGAGCTAATCCAGAAATAGAGTTTGTGGACTGGCACAATACCCACAACAAATAACACACAGACTTGGTCTTGTTCTTGAGGAATGACTGAGAGCGGGAGGGGGAAACTTTACACGTGACATGTCATTGAACATACTAACCACCATGACCAGTAGACAGTGACGAAGATGATCATGTCTCAGTGGGTCATTGCAACTTAACCCTGTTAATGCCCTGTGAACAGTGGCATGACTGTTCGCTAGAGCCTGAAAGGCCGGGTCACACAGGTCAAGCTGAACAAATTAAGACATTAAGAAGACCGTTTATAAAAAGCAGTTAGTGATGATAATGATGAAGGGCAAGTGGAGACATGTATATGAATGGCAGACTGGCTATTCATCTGTAATTATGGAATAAAAGCCACTATGGATAGATTTCTGAATACGGAACCGGAAAATTTTAATAGTCCTTAAAGAGTCAGATTCAGCCAAATAACAAACATTAACATTGTATTAAAACATAAAATACCAAAAGATTATTTTGGGGAATCCCCCTAGAACTCAAACTTAAATATATTTTTCTTCTTATTCTCTTGTCCCCATCTCAAGCTTGATTTAAAAAATGAAGGAAAAATATCTTATGAACATGATGGTATTCTCTTCAAGTAAAAAGAGTGAATGAACTGTCTCATCTTCAGCCAGCACAGTAGCTGGTTACTCTGATGACAATCCAGGGTGCTGGCTGCTGTTCGAGGCTTTAAAAGCAGTTTAAATTTGAACACTGGCAGTACTGTAGAAAGAAAAAAGAAAATTTGATGTTGTTCTACGATATAGACGGCAGAAAAAAAGTTGGATTGATGGAGTGATGGACCTGACCACCAGTAAAGTTGATCCTCTCCTCTGTCAATATTCCAGATATTCCAGTCTCTTCTTTCTTTTGTTTACAGAGTCTTCAACGTTGAAATTGTGAATAAGCTTATAAGTACAAATTAACAATGCAAAAACAAAAAAGCAACACCATTTGACCTGCCTATAGGGAATAATGTACCCTTGAGCATACTTGCCTAAACTGCAGATGAGGAGCAGTTGATCTAACTTCTTTCTGAATCAAAACACACGCCTTTTTTGCTTTCTCAAACTTCAAGTCTTTGGCCTCAAGTGGTACCACTTGAGATACTTTATCAGACTTTGAACAACTCCCTTTGGAGCTCCAAAAGACATTTTGTAGAGAGTTAGCATTTCCTTTCACATATGTAGCAGCAGTCCCCAAAACTTGTGACAACTCAGCACTGGTAAATATTAACACAATAGGAAATGTTGCATGACCTATGAACACAACAAAAAAGGAAATATGTTGTTATAAAAAACACTTTGCTTTTAAGAGTAATGTGGGACTTAAAGTCCATGAATCCATCTCCATATAGTTTGTGCTGAGTCAACCTCTCCTTAGAGTGAACCTTCATTTCTCCCTGCCTGCCTTATAACGTCTTGATCTCCTTTAATCCCTCATTACCCAACGGGAAGACACTTGACAGCTCAACATAGAGAGATTTAAAACTTGAAATAACAACCTTGCTGCATCAATTGTGAAGACAGATGGAGGCTTAGAAGAAGAGTTATTAGCAAGGGAAAAGCACAGAGAGCAATGGAACACAAACAAAACACACATACATTTTACTCGATAACATGACCCTACAAAAGCAGGTATATACAAAAGTGCTTTTGAGAGGATATGCAAATGTTTAACTTCACATACTTAACTCACATAAAGTGCTCTTTGTTGGCATAGCTGATGGAGCCTTTGGTAATTGCTTTTGTGTATTAATGAGTACAAGTGTGTCACAGTACATGCTACATCATTTATGAGCAAAACACACTGAGACAACTTTTACCTAGAGGCATTTCACTTCCCTGAGAGGTGTCAGCGTTTGTGCTGACTTCACAGAAGAGTATGGAGGCCCCCCCTCAAACATAAAAGGTGGGTGTTTATGTTGTCTCTGACTAAATCCTAAGCAAAAGTTTGCAAAGCTTTGTCAAAAATATGTCTCCAAACTGGCTGGGAAAGCTTCTACTGAACAACAACTGGTTACAAAGGATTAGTCAGTGCTTTCTTGAGAGACAGATGGTGCAACTGTGACACTGAGTGATGTAAAAGACTGTAAAAAAAAAAAAGAAGCTGATGCTCCCATCCCTTTTTGCCCTTTACCAGAGCCATTTAGGTCAGAGGACTACTTGTGTGGTAGATGCTGCACTTTATATACAGTGAGTCATTCACAAATTGCTTTCCGTGGAGCACACCTACCATGTGTGCACCCAGCTACAATTGCCAGACAAAGGGAGATATCAGTAAAAAGTCTAAGGGGAACTAAAAACAGGCAAAGCATTCCTTAATAAATCAGTAAAAGGTAGAGGTAATATGAAAAGGCATTGGCAAACAGGAGAGCAGCAGGGGGACATCATTTGTATGTGCTTCCCAAAATTGATGACAAATTTGGTTTCATGATGTGGCAGCTCTGTGGTTAAAGTCTGGTCAGGTTTAGGCACAAAATTTAAGGAAAGATTTGGGTTAAAATGACAACTAAGAGCACTTTATTGTCATGGTGGAATACCACACCGTTAAGGTTATATGGAATGTTTGTGGTCAAGGTGAAAGACGAGTACTGAAACTAAACAGAGGTCTACTATGTTTAAATCCAACATTTTGGTGACCCAATCACCCTGGCCCTGTTCACACCAACTCCTTCCCCAGCAGTTGTCATTAACAGGGAAATCCTTTTTTCTTTCTTTCTTTGATTTTGTCACCAGACCTAAAAATATTTACTTCTGCTGTAAAGTTGGGCATATTACCATTGGGGTCTATGAGGACTGGCTCCCCTTTAGAGCCAGCCTCAAGTGGCCAGACATGGAATTGCAGTTTCTGGCACTTCCACATTGTCATTATGTTTAGCCCTGAGGTTGCTTCTTAGTCCCAATACAGACTTTGTGGCTCTTCAAAAAAATAATTTGACCTCAAGAACAGTTGATTCCCCATATTTCTAGTCTATATGCAATGCTACACTAATTGGCTTATGGTGTAATTAAACAGTAAACATGAATCTTGTTTAGCATCAAAGAAAAACAGGAAAGAAAAAAAAAAAAAGAAAACCCCAGTCCACCCTTTCCACACAAAAAACACTGTGACAGTGACGGAGCAAGGATAAATTAAAGTTAAATAACTTTGCTAGACACAAATGTAAGTGCTTCGCTTTATCCTCCACAGTAAGCATTTCAAATGTATGTCTTCTAACAACTATGCAAATTTGTGTCCAGAATCAGAAACAAGGCTTAGGGTTTATTGCTTGCTAACTCAGCTGTAACTGCTGCAATTAAACAGCCATTTATGGGTAACAATTCAAGTATAGGCATCAATTCAAAATGTGTGGTCCTAAGACTTCATTAAAGCTTGTTAAATGTTAATGCAATAACAGTTTTACATTGGTTTAAATATTAAGTGTTTTTAGAATACTGAATAATGCAGAAGATTAAGATTTAACGATGACAGTTGTGGAAAAGAGGTAAAATGGGGGCACAACTTTGCTTTCCATGAATCATTCTCCCAAATCCAACCAGGGCAGCTGTCAATGTCTTCTGCAACCTTCCACTTAGGGCTGAGACACAGTGACAGACTCTCATTTATGAGGAATCTGTCACCAGCCTTCAGCCAACTGTGTTTCTGAAGCACTTGACATTCCTAGTGATAATACTTTTCATGATTCCTATATGCCACTTGATTCTGTTATGATTTGGGACCGTAACTAACATTTATATTTGTTACTGATTAATCGAATCTATACTTTAATCATATTGTGTAAAAATGTATGAACATAGTGAAGCATGCCCTATATTAATTTCCCAGAGGCTGAAGTGATTTCAGAAACAATTTCCACTGGCATTTATTGCCTTTGTGAATAATGTTTCTTCCACTCAGAAAAACAGAGAGGAAACATCAGTACAGCAGTAGTGGAGTTACTTTAAATGTGTGCAAAAACTTATGCCATGTTCAACAGCGCAGTGGGTCATATTCGTTTTAAAAAGTGCATTGTTGCTAATCGAATTACCCAATTTACTGGGAATAAAAAGATTTCAGGGAGCATTTGCTACTTGTATGCTCAATTGTATGTCTCTGTCCCCTTTATGACCTCAAACCATACATGTTCATGTTTTTTATGAAGAAATAATAATCAAAATCAAATTTCCTTTCTGGGATCAATGGGTTTCAAAGTGGTCTAATTGAATTATGCATGCTGCAAGTTATTTGTTCTGAGTTGGTTATTTCTAATCAGATTCAGAACTGGATGTTACATAAAAAATAATAATAATTGTAAAAAATAAGCAAACAGGACCGTCATTATTTGTGCATTTTTATTTTGCTTAAGTCACCAACTGTATTAGTTTGACAATGTGTTCACATTTTTGCAAGAATTAGTCAAGCATGGCATTTGAAGAAATCCTCAGTCAAGTCAAGTCAGTTTCATTTATATAACCCAAAAACAGTTTTATTGGGAAAAGTGCAGAGGTCTTTGGAATATGCAGAGAGTTTCACAGTTTGGTTATATCACACAAAAAAACAGCAACAGCTTATTTTTGTTGGTGACTGACACACCAGTCGGAAAAGATTACATCAGGGACCTTTAACTGTAAAAACGTCATGATTTCAATCAAGTGTTTAATTTTTCTAATGCAATGTGTTGGCCGTTCAAGGCCTAACTAAACATTAAACCTCAGTATTCCACAACACATAATTAATATAAATAATAACATTGTAAATGTCTCTCAGCCGCCTGTCACAAACCGCAAAACAGATTGGTGCTCTTGTCTGCGCTTAGAGGCCCATCCAAAGTGAGCACCACACACACACACACACACTGGATACCATTTGTAAATACATACCAGAAAGGCTCCAAACTTTTCATATTGAGTCAACCTGGGAACAATTGCTGACAGCCTTCATTAGCACTGGAAATGGAAGCAAATACCCAACCTTTGCTCAGGGCTCATGTTTGCATTTATTTATCATCTGGCTTTTATTGAACATCAGACCACCTGTATTTCTACTGAAGCTTCATTGTACCACAAACAATATCAGACATCTTACCTCAGTGCAGTTTAATAAAGTCCAAAACTTTTGAGATGAATAATGCACACAAAAATTTGATTTAATTCACCCCTTCTGATTATCAGAAACATCAGGTGCAAGCATCAATTTGAATCTTCCACTGACAATCTCCATATTTTTCCTTCACAATGTATTAAAAACGTAGAAAGAAAGTGTTTGGTCCCTTATGAAAAATCCCCATTGTGAGATTTTATAACAACTCATAAACCACACTGAGAAATTCACAGCCAACACTGTGTAATTACAGCACACAAAGCCAAAAGCAACAAGCCGTAAACATGCTGAAAGTTTAGCGTGTTAGTTGTTCACTAGGTCTAGCCCCAGCTTCTCTAAACAAAGCGCAAAGTCTGTCTGTCTGTCTGGGTCAATGCTTTTCAAAACAACACATTAACATTTCCGATGCTATACCCTGATCCTCTTTTTCAAAAGCTCTACATATGACAATTACAGTAGTGTATATATATATATATATATAACAAATCATTACATGCATAAGATAAGTTTAAAATTCTTAGCTATATCTGAGGAAATGTGAACACAAAGAAATTCAGAGCACCTCAATCCCACATATTTACAAAGGACATACTTGTGAGAATCAGCAAGCATACATTATCGCTTCAAAAGTGCTGTCACTTTGTATGCTGGAAGTTTCAGAATAAAAGCATTACATGATGAAAAATGTGTCATATGTAAACCCCAGAGCTCCCTCATATTGCTTTTATGTTTCCATCAGTTCATTCCATCCAGGGCTTCTCTTACACAACTCCTACATCCCCATCCCACACATAGACAGGCTGGTGAAGGAAAGTCTGTAACTATTCTTTAAATGAAGAAACGGTATGTTTTTAAAAGTTAAAGCACTTTAGAGCTCTAGTTTTGAAATAACAAAAAAAAAAGGGGAAGAAAAATATGGTCTATGTGGGTCAAATTCAGCTCCACATTCAAAAGCTTCGTAAAATATCAATATCAGTGATTAATGAAGTAGCTGATGAAACACAGTATAATAGCAAGCTACACTACAAAAACAAAAATACATCTATTAACTTGACATTTCAAATACTGTTCCCAAAACAGTCTTGTTCTTGGACGTCAACTTAAAATAGATCTTCATATGGAAACAATTTATGCATTGTTTTCAGTAAATGGCTCTCCTAATGTAACATCCAGGAATGAAAACAGCCTGAAGGTAAATAGTTTTATATAAAACCTCACGTTTATGCTATTGAACATTTTTTATGTCCAACAGCTTAGCAGATGTAGGTTTCATTATGCAGGACTTAAATGAATAAGCAGCATGGATTCACAAATGGATACTTCACCAGATAATTACGTCACACTGACCCTATCAAGCCCATGAGTGGACGAAGAAGTCTTTTGTGCCTGTACAAATGGGAACTAAAGATACTTGTTCATACCCACTCAGCCCCTCAGCTGTGAGTCTAGGTAAAGTATTCATGTCTTTACAAGAAAAAATCTCAATCCTATCAAACCTTTACTGGGAACTACAGCTATGCTTGTCCATTTTAAAATTTGCACATCTTTGCTGAGACCATTTAATATCAGTCATTATCCAGGCACACTTTGGAAGATCCATTTAAGTGCAGTGAATCAGGCTCTTGGTATTTCCAAAGTCCCATAATTCAATTTATGATATAATTGGTTGCAGCCTGGCTTCAGTTAGCTGGTATAGTTTCTTCTCAGGCGCTCCTTTATCAACAAGGATAGCCAAACTCTAAGATGCACCATGCCTGTTATGTCTGACAACCAGCCATGAATATGAAAATAAAATGCCACATTCACATAAACCAATAAGCATTTTAATCCAAGGTGACTTGGGACAATGTATCTGACATGCACAGAACATGTGATTTTGATAAGACTAAAAGCTGGATGGTGATGGTGAAAAGCTTTCACTACATTAATGTGATGTGTTTTTCCAATGAATTTTTCATGTGTGGTACACTCCTGTATGAAGTCATGAAACAGTCTGTTTGTAAATGTCAAGCTTTGAAGGGTTAGACCTTGAATGTTACAACCTTTACTGGCTGTCACTGTCCATAAATGTATAAATATGACTTCTGCTTTTTTCAGTGTGCAATCCACAGTCCAAATAAAACAAATTAAATTAAAACTAAAATCAAGTTCAGTATCTGGTATCACTAACTGGGGCCAGTCATCACTAGAGGCCTCACAATATTAGTTCTATATGGATATTGTTATAAGATATACAATGTTTACCTTTTTAAACTCCATATTACATTTGTCAATATCTCTTCCATCTAATATGATAGAAGTTTTCATGCTGTCTCACTTTTTCATTTATGATGCAGTGAAATTAGATATTTAACCAGAAAGACTGACCAACAACCAACTGTCATTGTCAGATATCAATACTTGGCAATGGTGTACTGGTTTAATATTGCCATGCCAATTCATTTAGTCCAAGTCTCAACTAAGTCCCTAATAATTTTGGTCATTATTTAAGGCAAATTAACCCCAAAAAATCATTCAACAAATAACTAGTATTTAATATAGCATTAAAACACACAGAAAAATGTTGAAATGTGATAAGTCTTGAAATGTTTGTATATTGCAAACTACAACTGGATGCAGTAGTATATTCTGTTTTTTTTCTGCATCTTATCTAGTATGTATTATAAATCTTTTTCTAGCATACCAATGGTATGATTGTGTGGTGATTACAACACACTTGTTTTGTTTACAACCAGTTTTGCTGCCACATGGGGATGGAAATAATTAAATATTAAAAGCGCTGGAAAATCTGAATATAGTCAAATGAACAACCTTGGTATAACATTATTATCTCCAAGGCTTCAAATTCTAAATGTAGCCATTGGTTTATAATACTTGGTTAAAACAGCCTTAAATAAAAGGTAAATTCACTTAAATAGTAACTGACAATACAAAAATTTACTCCATTTAATTATTACTGTGCTCACAAGCACTAAATTAATTCTAACAGTGTCTGTACTGTGGTTGCCTCGACATCAGTCTGGTAAGCTTCCAGAGGAGGTTGTGGGAGGACTGAAGCCCTTCTCATCTCCAACCAAAGTCCAACTCCCACTCCCACTGTGAATTCGGACGTGCTGACCTTCCTTCCCAGAGATCAAACAGAAATGTCTATGAAAAGTGTGTGCACACACTTCCCTCATGAGTGATGTCTTTCAGTTCGGCATTGAGGCATAAATTAGACCAGAACATCACTGTGACCAAGACCCCGCGCCGTCTCCAGTATGACTCACTCACTGAACTCTGGTTGACTGAAATGCAGATCTGCTGCCCACTGATTTAAGGCTATTTCCATTTGTGCAGTCAGGTTTCCAACAACAAGGAGAAACCAAACAAAAAAATACAGAACAAAAGCTGTTTGTCTGTTTGAGCAAATATTTTTCACACATGCTCCAGGTGAGTCACTCTATTTCTTATTTCCTTGATGGAAAGATGCAGAAAATTATAGCCGTCTGAGTTTGTGGCTGCTTTGTCTCTTGTCCGCTTATTATCCAGAACAGACTTTAAAATATGTTCTGATTTTACAAAAGATGGCACAGGATGACGCTGGCTGTTTGACAGTGGGAAGCCAGACACCATATTGACCAGAATGCAGTAGAACATGAAAGTCTCATGATAAATTGACATGTGATCTAGCGTCTGTGACACAGACAGTCTGTTCTTTTGTTTTGTCCATTTGCTTCCTATGAAGACTGTTTACAGTCAGTAATGTCAAGCTATTTTAAAATTGTTCTTCACCAAAAGGGAGTTTTTGGGCCTTCAAGTGTGAATATTTTTAAACCCTAAATCCAAACTTGACTGAAGTTGTGGCACATACAGAAAAAAAAAACTGTGGATGAAAGCTGCACAGAATTATAAGTGTAACTGACCAATTTGGTTTTCATGTCATTATTCAGAAATGTGATATTTTCTTTAAAAAAAAAAATCACTGTCCTAAGCTGTCTGTAACAACATACTACGATACACTACTTGTACTATAACATGATTACAATTATTATTTGTATGTGTAGTAATGTTGTAATGATGTTAAATATGTTTTCATCAGTGGTGTATGCTGGTCAAAACTTTACATTGTTACAACATTTCAAAATGTTGAATATTGAGCTACGTCTAATTGCTGATAACTACATTGTAATGAAGTATTAACCACTTATTAGGTAACATGTAACCAAACATAATAATAGCAGCATTTAAAATATTATATATTTCAAATAACTTGCAATTAGGACTGTAACCACGGTATTAGTCAATTTAAAAATATTTAAATAAAAAATCTAAATTTTTGAACATGTCCCAGTATAGACAATGTGAATTAGGGATGTTTCCATCAGCTGGTTTCGAGCAAATAAATGCAGCGGCATTATTGGACAGAAGATTGCAGTATAAGTACTGCTGTAGGCTGTAGAGATTGGGCAAGAGGGAATAAAATTAACATAAAAGGGGCTGCAAATCAGACAACTGTGACCACCCTGGAGAGAAAGTCTTCAGGAATTGAATTGGGCAACTTTTAATTGTTCCTTCATGCGAGCTTGTTTTGACCGCAGTGTTTGCCAAGTCATTAAATACAAGCACCTCAAGTGAGCATAAAAACTTGTACACTCAGTATTGAACACTTTTCTTGTTTTTTCTTGTTTCCATTAAGCTTTTACCATATGAATTTCCGAAATGCAATCAAAATTCTTTTTTGGAAACACAGCTAATGTCATCCTAACTTTAAAAGGGGCAAACACTGTCAGCCTGCTGCTGGTTAACACATGCACAATCCCTCCACACAGTTTCAAGTAATGACTTTCCTCTTTATAAAAAAAAAAAAAAAAAACTATGGACATAAATCTCCAGAATTATCTCACTGGCTGAATCTTCTAAAAGTTTGTCATTGAATAAAAATCCAATGCCATCACTTGTCCTCTGGGTTGTATCAAAAATGCCAAACAGCATCAAAATTCTACCCTGTTCTGATTGATCTCATTTCCATTCAGAAAACAAAAATTTAACAAGCTGTTTGATTGTCATCCTGCAGACAGCATGTCTTTGTTATTTTGCCATTCTTTTGCACTTGCAACATCATGGCATACAACATTGTCTGGTTCAAGTTATATATTCTGTTAAATATGAGTATATAACTATAATTTCAATCTATCATATCAATTATATGTAATATATAAATTCTCTGTAGTCTCCTTGAAATTTTCCACTGGAGGAATCCTGTTGCAGTGGCATCTATTTATCAGATATTCATGATCTACTCTGTGTCTGGAGCTTGTTATCTGTATGGTGCTTCAGGGGCCAGAAATTAATTTGAAACACTCAACAACAACCTCTCTTTTCAGAGTCAACAAGAGGATTTGTGTCTGCCGTCTGCTGCAAACAGAAGTGGCTTTACCAAAATCTCCACAAAGTATTTTTTGTTATTTTAATTAAACCTTTATAATAAAGGGACATTATTTACGGCAGCAATAACTTACAGCTTTTGTGTGGCTACTTTACTTTACTTTTTAAGTAATATTATAAAATATGTGAGAAAAAATGAGAATTGATACAGTCTTAATTCATTAGTTGTATTTGTGAAGTGTGACACTCTAAAACTTAACACATAGTAGAGTTAATGTGTAAAAGAAACCATTGTTCCTTTCTTAGCTACAGTTTCTTTTCAATATTGCTTTTGTCGGGGTGAAGATGAACATCTCACCCAGTCAGCTTGATTTCATGTTTTATCTCAAAATGTTGCTCCCTAACTGTGTCTCTTTTGTCTATTTTTATCAGTCCCTCATTCTCTCTCTGATGTTTTTATGACAATAAAAACAAAACTTTAAACAAGATCTGACAGGCTTTGCCTGGACCAGTGACTGCCCTTGAACACGAGAGAGCTGCTCATCTGTCTGTTTTCCATGCAGCAGAGTGACGGGCTCAAGGCACAGCTTTGATCTGCTGCCTCTCTCTTTCTACTGACTGTGGATTACATGATTACACTCTAACTACACCTGAGAAACAGACATGAGACTCTCATCCAACTACCAATTGGAAGCACACAGTCGGAAACATTCTTTGTTCAACTGTTGCTGGTTCACAAAGTTAAAAACAATTAACACAAACGGCTTAAGACATAAAAAGTATAAAAAGGTGCAGTGTGTCCTGACAGGCTGAACAGAGAAAAGAAAAATATACTCATCCAAAAGTGATAGAGTTTGCACCTCTGAAGAACAGACAACTAAGGGATCATATTCAGACCAGCCAGACATCTGACTCCTGAGATATTAGAGTGAATAAGCACCTAATTCCCAACCATGTTGGAGGCCCGCTATGTTTCCAGCTCAATTTCCTCTTAAAATGGCAGATGTAGCCGCACTTTCAACAACATTCTTTTTCCCCCTAGGTCAAATGTTCAATGTTGAAATCACCCACCTCAAATTACAGCCTACTGGTGTACTCCTTGAAACCTGTGTCCTCAAATTAGCAGACAGGTTTCTTGGCCTTAGACATTGATATCCCCACATTGTCTATTTTTATTCTTCTGACAATCTCATACCCAATAAACAATAGACATGCAGTGTTTTCTCAGACAGTTTGAATGAGGGTGTTTTAGCCAACTGAATATTTTTGCATACTTGTGTCCATAAACAGTTTAGGAAATGGATGAATTGGAAATACTGAAAAGCTGGGAATGAAATGTTTGTAAGTATGTTTTTGTAAGAAATGATACAAACGCATTCATGCACAAATATTCCAACTAAACAATTTACCTCTAAAAACCAGCTCGCCTTGGTTCATCTTTTAGAGGTTTGTTTGATCTTAAAACAATTATTCGATTAATAAACTAAGACAAGAGGCACATTGATTTTAAATTAAGCAGAACATAAATGTTGAAGGCGAGACTGTGTTTGTTTAGGAAATTAAAGGAGCATGAACTCATGAACAAGGCATGAAATCTTTACCGGTTTTAGTGAATCACTCAAGCAGTGGGCTGACGCTGACTGAGTGCAGTAATAAGATTCAAACTGATTAAGTGCAATTTGGTCACATCTATTTTCTTTAGTTAAATTGAGATACACATGGGGACTGAAAGGTTTCAAAATAAACACAAATGATTTGCTTTGCTTATGCTGAACAGAACCACACACACACACACTGTAAATTATGTGAGGGTCAATGATGTTCAATCAACCATAAAAAATAAAATCCCCCTCAGTTATTACTTGAGCCAGTATGACTTCTGAAGTGCATATTCATTGCAGTTGTATCTCCTAAGTCATTAACTAAGAGCCTTGCTGGTTTCAGTATGAATTAGTTATGAAGTACTGAAGTAACCCCAACTCTGTTTATGTAAGTCTCCCCTGCCATCAGCCAATATCTTCAATAGCACTAAAAGCTGAAGTCAATTCAAAACCGGGGCCTTAACTGAAATTTAAGGATGTAATTCATCTGCGTTTTGTACTGACAGGAAGCAGGGTCAGTGTATACTGGCACCACAAGCTATCAGAAAAAGTATATGTATTTCCCTGTAACACTAAATATTAAGTAAGCAGCGCAATGAGGAAGAAGGTCAAACACTGGGCAGAACAGCAGCATAGCACTAAAAGAAAAACACCTGCCACACTACTTACAAGCTGAACAAAAATTGTCCCATCTCTAATGAAAAAGAAGATTTATTCCAAGGTTTACAATTAATTTGATTTATGTTATTAATCACTTGACAGCCCTGTGTAAAACATATTTGCTGTTGCAAATTAGCAGTATATTAATGTGATTTCAAGGAGCATATGAGAGAACTGTCCCCTGCTTGCTGCTTAACTCCGCTGCATGCTGGAGACTACTCAGGAACAGAGAGGGAGATGGGGCTGACATAAGACTGTGAGTTTTGGCAAAGCTCACCCTGGGTTTTCTCCTGACACTGGGATTGACTGCAGTAAGAGGTGCAGCCTCTGTGGCTGCTGAAGCCAAATAGGGGACAAGCAAAGAGACGCACTGCTATTTTTTCTCTTGTCAAAGAGACGGGGATGTTGCTGACGCTCTGTGAAATAGGAAATACACTGCCATCTTATTGGGAAAGCCTCTGACATGAAGTATATATTACAGCTATGCATAAGCATCTGGAGCCACATTAGAGGGGGGAAGCCTATCTGAAACAGGTCCAACTACATCTGCATTTCCCAAATAGTTTCCTAAAAAGCAAACATTGGAATGAAGACTTAGTTGATGATTAGAATAGCTTGGTGATTAAAATGAGGTTTATATGGAACTAATGTACTCAATGGGAACATTTAAACCAGACGAAGTCACAGTTATGCAAATTAGCCATCTCTGTAGAGCACCAAATCAGGATTTCTATGCTTACATGACATGCCTCTGCTGGTCTAAAACGCTTCATATGATATTACGCCTGGTCAGATGTAGTAAGCAAGAAGCACAAATAAACAAGTTTTGGGGGTAAACAATGTCATGTAGATAAAAAACATAAAGACTGTTGGATGATTTCAGCATGAACAAAAACTGTGCATTTTTACAATGTGCAGATATGTGCGTGTGTTCATGCTTTAATATAAAAAAAGTTAGGTAACTACATCCAATGGTAAACCTGCAACACTGCAATCACTGCAACCTTTTGAAGAGAAACTCATAGTTGCCTCTATTTTTCCCCCTGCAAACATTAAAACTAACACCTGATAAAACATTCTGCAAATCCACTAACAGTTATGAGAGAAATTGCAGAGCAGGTTTCTTGCCAAGTCTTGTAGTCGTACTGCAGTGTAAATTAATGTAAATCAAATTCCCTCAAGCATGCATCAAGAGAATGACAACTGGACTGATGCCGTTTTTCAAAGTGGATGTAGAAAAACACCTCTGGATATGTGCGTGAAAACAGAGAGACAGGGAGAGTGGGGGAAAGAGAAGAGAGAGAGGGAGTTTCTATGGGTGCTGTACACTCACAGGCACTCAGAAAGATGAAATTCAACTGCAGCAGGCTTAGGCTAATTACTGGATGGCATAATCAACTGCTGATGATATATTTTCGCACTAAACCAGCAGCTCCTTCTAAAGCATGTTTTGTGAGCATTTTGAATTTGCAAATAAAGAAATAATAGGGGGCTCTAAAAATTTGGTGGTGGAAATATATTGCAAAAAAGTTCAGCTGTATTTATAAAAGCTTAAGTTACTTAACCATGACCTACATGAAGCTAATTAATTAAGGACTAAACCAGAAGCTGGGCGAAACTTCCGGTTCACTTAAAAAAATGGCGGAAGACGAAAACCTAAGATATTAGTTAAGCAATATGGAGACTGTACACTTTCTCAAACTAATACATTAAACAAATATAATTGCCACACATTTAAACTTTTCTTTCCCAGCATTTGTGTTTTTATCCTGCGCTCTTTCTTTTGCAATTTTAAATGGCAGCTGACTGAAGAGTTAGCGCCACCTATTGCCTATAGCGACGAACCAACTACAACGTTAGCATTACAGAAACGTTAGCTAGTGAAAGAAAACACATTAAATTCTAAATGTGTAAATGGACGCTACACCTAAATAGAAACTGTGTTGTTTTTACCATTAAAAAGGATAAAGTAGGCTAAAGAAAGGGGGGACTTAGAAGAGGATAAGGTTTATTGTAGTTTAAAGTGATATCTTGCTTTAAATAATAAAAGAAAAAAAAAGAGGAGAAAAATGCACAACAGTACTTACGTATTAAAATGAGGATGGAGAGATAAGTGTGGTAGTTTTTGGTGTAATCCATGGCTCCCATTTTTCGGCAGGTCCACAGAGAGTCCGTGTAGTTTTTGGCACCTTTATTTCCTCATGAATGCGTTCACAAAGAGGCTCCTGAAGTAACACGGTAAACAGACACACGCGCCGTCCTCCGGACAGTAGTTGTTTCTCCAAGTTGCGCACTGTTACTCATTCCAGTGATGCTGATGCTGCTGCAGCTCCGGTGACGACAGCCCCCCACCCTCTCTCTCTCTCTCTCTCTCTCTCTCTCTCTCTCTCTCTCTCTCTCCCTCTCTCTCTCTGTGGATGTGTTTGAGCGCGCGCGCGTGCATGTGTTGGTCACCACCTTATTTTTACAGTTTATGGCCACCACTCATAAAGGGCTCCTGGTCCTAAAGACATTCGGATTCAGATTGAACTTTTTTTTTCTTTCAGCTCTCATTAGACTGTAGGTGGTGACACTAGCACGTCTATAAAGAAAAAAAGACTTAATAATTATTATAACAAAGACCAGGATCCATAGATGATTACTATACTGTTATTCAGATCTTTTTTCACTAGATGCCAAGAATAAAAATGAGCCTTTTCGACATATTTAATTATTCCTTCTTTACTGATCATGACTACCACCATGTCCTGCAAAACAGAAAAAAAGATAGGGTAAGGAAAAACATTGGACTATAAGGTTTATAAGGTTCACTTAGTGGAAATGAATGCAGTTTTATTAGCTAGGCAGACCTAACTTTTCAATATATTCTTCCTGCATGAACGCCATAATGTTCAGGGTATGCTGTTTTTCATTTGATAAAGCTCTAATTAACTTCAGGGTCATGTAAACACACAATCCCAGTGTTGAAAATGTTTAATACCTTGGCTGAACAAAGATCAAAGTAAACTAATGTAATCTTTCGCTTAGGATGCAGGCAGGTATTTGTTTATGTGTAAACACAGCTGCTGCATTTAAATGATATTTATAAATCACTGTGTGAAAAACTATCCATCTATATTTATTAATCACACAATGCACAATGCAGATGTTACTACACAAAGATTTTCCTAGTTTATATCCTACCACGCTGTTATAGTTTTTATTCCACCATTAAATAATCATTTGTTGTAGCCTGTTGTATTTTGTATGCCTTCCTACTGACTGACTTTAGCAAGAGCAAATAATACATTCAGACCATGACATGATGTACTTGCTCAGAGCAGAAGCACAAAACAACTAAATATTTTTTTCTTTTTTTTCCTTTTTTACCTTTTATAAGTGATGTTCCACATTTTTCCCAACATCATATCTGAAAACATTGTCCTTATTTCTGAATTACAATCCATCTTTTTTTAAAGTCATGTTACTTGTGTCATTCAAAAAGTGCTCTGTGGTCCAACTGAAGAGCCCCTTTGTGTTCATCAGGGAAGCTGTCATTCAGCGGCACTTTGAGCAATGTTTGTTGCTCTTCAGAGCACTCGACACTGCAACTGTGAGGCTGCCTGTGGAGATTAACCTTGAGTACATAATTCGTAAAAATACAAGGAGAAATACATTAGATTAGTTTTGGGTATATTGTGGAATATTCCCCAATCTATTTCCTGCATATAATACTGGCTTGTTGCCATCCTTAGCCAATCCTGTGGTCATGTGACAAAGAGACAGCAGGTGAACTATACTGTAAGTTTGCTTCTGCTGTTGCAATAAATGAGTGGGGCAGAGTGTCAAGGTTGTTTTATTAAATGCACGTAGCCACCAAGCGAATTGTTAATGTAAAGAAAAGATGGATTACCTGTGACTCAAACTGGCAGTTTTATTTATGTTTTTTAACCTCGGTCTTTTTTCTGTATTTCTTCTCTGCAAACTGTTCAATACAGAAAGAAAGATTGAGATGCTCTTTTAATAATTCACTGTTTCTGAGAACCAGAGTACCAGACCAGACAAGCCCAGCAGCCAAAGCTGTTTCTTCTCATCAGCTTTTGAGAAACAAAAGGCAGTCACTCTCTAGATTGTTGACCCTTCCAGTTATCTTCACCTCTCTTGTAGAGGGAGCTCACCAGAGAAACAAAAAACATGATGATTTGAATAAACTTTATCAGCAGTATATTAGTTGGAGGTGTCAGGCTGTCAAGGTCATGTTGCACTCCTGGCTTTTGAATTGGCTCTTACTTGTAGAGAAAGAGCCAGGCATTGCCTAAGAGGTCTGACTGAACCAACACTATGCGTCATTAAACATGCAATAAAGTCAGAAATCAAAAACAGGGTTGATAGAAGTCAGAACAAATGTCTGTCGTAAAGCACTGTGTACCCAAAGCAAATCCTGCTGCTGCCTTGAATGAAGCTCCTTGACATTTCCTTGAAGAAATCTACTTTGTCTAATCCTCTTCTGTTACATTGTACAGGAGGGACTCAATTTCACCCAGAGAGGCAGAGGTGAGTGAGCTCAACACACAGGGGCTTCACAGAACAAATTTCTCAGAAAAACATGTAAACAGCTAACCACATGGTAACTCCAGGCATTAGGAATATAACCATGGTGATCCAGGAAAGGTGATTGAAGTCACTTATATTTATAGATATAAGTGTTTGATATTATATGTTATATCATATATCTGCTGAGTTCCAATGAGTCCCATTGAATGCAGTGAATTTCGTGCTCTCTGGGTTCCTCCTGCTGCAGCTTGTGTTAAATTGGTGACTCTAAGTTGCCTGCAGGTGTGAAGATTTAAATGTAAAGTGACATCTGTCTCCATGTGTCTGCCCCGTGATAGTTTGGCAACCTGTCCTTTCACCCAGTGTTGGGCTCGGGTCGACTCCAGCCCCCGGGCCTCGCAGCCCAAGTTCAGAAAATTGGTTAAGGATTATGAACGATGTGGAAGCTTTAAACAATATTAAACAAAACTTTAATAACTTAATCTAAAACATTTGTTTGTTATTTATCACATCAACAGTCTACAAAGAAACAAGCTGGTTTACATCTGACTGCAAAGATTGTTCCTGATCCTTTGTAAGTGATTTATTCTTAAATATGTAAACTTGTAAACTGAAAGAAGTGAATTTGAATGATTATTAAAAACAGCATGGCACAATGAATCTTTGCTCTCATAGAAATGCATTTAGCAAATATGACTTTACAATTTACACTGGTTACATATATGTTGGTAATAGTTCTATCTTTACTTGGAACTATACTACTTTATGCTTAGCCGAGGGGAAAAAAAATGTCCATTTAGCCAAAGGAGTCATGAAGCAAGTGCTGCAGCAAGCAAACCACATGTTTGGTTATGATAGACGACTTAGAGGTTGAAACCAATCAGACCATCACAGTGTACTGTTGTTACAAACCTCCTAGCTCTAAGCAGAATACCAAACATGAGGATGTCAGTTAAAAGCTTATTTCTCCTCACTGTTCATGTTGTCAGCACATAAGTCATGTTTGTGGCAAACAGCAAATTCAAGTCTCCTGAGGATGGCAGTGGGTTTGGCACGACATTTCAGGAAATGTTGCACATGCAGGCTCCTCGCTTGATCTCTGAGCATCTTGTTTTCACCACAAATGTACCACCAAAGTGGATTCCAGAAGATGACTGTGCCACAGTGGTGTCTACACAAAAAGTCCAAACCACTCATTTGTGTGACTCCTTGTCTCATATTTGGAGGACAGTTTTTAAACAAACCAGCTTCCAAAGCCTACACCACATTGACTCAATGATCCGCTCAAACAGCCCTCCGATACGTATACTGTTGTGAAGGAGATATCCCTGTGTTGGAAATGTAAAGCAGCTGTGGCTGTCTTTCAGCACCAAGTTTCCCCCACATCATGTTTTGATTGAGGCTATGAAAGCTGTTCAAACCTAATTATTTTCTGCCATCCCTGCTCATCAGAAGTTATCCGTGCTTTGCATGTCTCCTAAAATGCATCCATGTTTCTCATACAACTCAGTCCTTCTCTATGGAGACGCATGGAAAAACGCAGGAAATCATCTGAGGAGAGAAAAAACAATGACATGCTTTTAGAGAAATGAGCCGTCCTCTCCTCTGAGCAGTCACAAAAAAGGACGCCGGTTTGTGATGACGGCAGCAGCTGATCCCAGCTGCATCCCAGCTCCCAAGCTGTTAGCTGGCTTTAACAACTGGCGAAACTTTATGGAGTGTGTTTCTGCACATATGTGAACTGAATTAATGCTAATAAAAGTGAAATCAAATTATGGATTTGAACATTGACCCCCTACGTTATGATTTTTTTAAATCGACTTGTTGGATCTGTGTTCATTGACATTCTGAATGATCAGCTTTACATGTGACAATGCAAATGACGATAAATGAAATGTGTTCCTTGATGACAGACAGACCCCTCTAACTTTAAAAGTATCTATTATAAAAGTTAATAGGGGAAATAACAGATCATAAAAAAAAAATCACCTTATAAATAAGTAAGCATGTTGTGCGTGGTACTTTAGTTGTTAAGATCTGCATTTGACACAATGCTAGAAACTTACACATGCAAAAAAAGTTGTTAGCACCTGCTGTGTTCTTTCCTCCTATGCCAAAAGAATGACCAATTCACAGCAAGGTTAGGTGAGGAGGGATGCATGCTGCTGCCAAAGAGATGAAAACCAGCTGTGTAAGCCATACAAAAGTCATACTATTCTACTGATTTTCGAATGGAGAAGAAAAGAGAGAAAATTTTATTTTTTGTCGGTTACCTTTCCTGCACTCAAAAATGACCTTGTCGCTGCTGGTAAAATATATTATCTTGCTGTCAAGGTTTGCCGTGTTTCTCTGGTGACTTGGGAAACAGAAAACAGATCACTGTACTTCAGCACAGTTAGTTTCAGTTCTTTTTCAGATTAACTGTTACAGCACAGACCACAGAGCTACCAGGGTTTCTTTCTAGATTAACAATTATAAAAGTTTCATCTAATAGACCAGAATGTAATACAGCTACAGCTTGCACATCTTTGCAGGTTTCTTCACGCCTCCACGTGCTTTATACATTAATCGGATACACAGCAAATCAAAAATGTTAAGCAGAAGTAAAGCAGAAAGACCAGAAAAACAGCTGGAATGCTCAAGAGAAACAGATAATATCTGACCGTAACATTATGAAACGGTGGGAAAATGTCAACTCCACTGAACAAACTGTAAGTAGGTCTGAAGCTGATAGTATCACAGAAACCACAAGAAAGGTTTCTAAATTTAATGGGGTTATTCCCAGTGTCAGACAGCAGCAGCTCATTATTTCAGCCCAGGCACAAAAATATAAACTAGCTGTATTATCAATATTCTTTTAATAAAACTGGATTTATAGCAGTGGTTGGCATGAAGAAACAAAAACCCAAAAGGCAATTTCCAGAGGCATGAAATGAAGAGCAAGTACAACATGTTTAATCCATAAAAACAGGTAGAGGTCAAACCAGACAAGCTAACATAACTACACAAGAAGCAGGCACAGAACTGGAGTCAGGCGAAACTAAACAGGGTTTTGGACAGGCAGGTTCAGCCACAGGGAAGACTTACACCTTAGATATATGAATATATAAAGACAATCAGGTAGAGGCTAGAGGAGTTAAGCCTGTATATTCACTTACTGGCCACTTTGTTAGGTCCACATGTCCAACTGGTCATTAATGCAAATATCTAGTCAGATATCTCCACATGGAAGCATCTGAATGCATTTAGGCATGCATATGGTGAAGACAACTTGCTGAAGAGCAAAGCGAGCATCAGAATGGGGGAGAAAGGTGATTTAAGTGACTCTGAACATGGCATGGTGGTTGGTGCCAGACGGGCAGCTCTGAGTATTTCACAAACTGCTGATCCAACAACCATCTCCAGGGTCTACAGAGAATGGTCAGAAAAAGAAAAAATATCCAGTGAGCCTTGATGGCTTGTTGATGCCAGAGGTCAGAGGAGAATGGCCAAAATGGTTCAACAGTAACAGTATGCAGGAGAACATCTCTGCATACATGTCCAATCTTGAAAAAGAAGACAACACCACACTCCCATTTAATAATACTCCTTGTTCAATATACAATTGCCAGTGATTGTATACTGCTGAGGCAGTCAGGGAAATGGGAAGTAGGTGAGCTGGTGTGAGTCACTGGTCAGGTGGTGTAACAAGGAACGGGCTAGTGATTTTCTGGAGTCATGGACTTTGAGGTTGGCTTCCACAAGGTCTATACAGGTTTTGGGCTGTCCCACTGACAAACTGTCAAGTCTCCAGAATCTGGGACATGGTAAATGCAAATTCTTGTATTTATTTATTTAAACTCTACAACCTTACCTGATAGAACCGTATCACCAGGTGAGTTGTGCATTTGAACATGATTGGTGTCAACGTAATGTTATAAGTTGCTGCCAAGTGCTGTCCCATTTCTCTTTATAACATTTCAAGCCTTTAAAGTCTCTCACAACAGATGGTTTCAGTTCCCAGGAGTTCAGGGCTTGAGGTCTTGATGGGGACACTGACATTAGGTGAGTATGCAAAAATATTCAGTGAGAGAATGAAGATCAGATGAATGACAGCTTCAGATGACTACGTGCAGAAACAGTTGTGAGGACTGACAAACTGGTGATAATTATCACCATCTTGCAGCTTTTTTCAGGTCGACAGAGCTTTATTTTTTACACATCTTGCACACATCTCATTGTTTTGGTTTACTCGCATAAGCACCATTGTTCTGATTTTAGCACAGCAGAAAGATGTTTCCAGCAATAGAAGTTAAAAAGTAAATGTTTATACAACTTAAATTCAGAAATAACCCCAAAAGTAAGCCAAGGGGCAAGTGCTAGTAATTGCAGTGGCGGGCCGTGCATTTCAACCGTAGGCCTTCAGTGACGTCGTATTTATTCCTACCTAAATGAATACGCCTCATAATAACATCAGTATGACACCAGGGTTTGAGAATCCACACATATACCTTACATCACCCTT
>JAOWBC010000248.1:11893427-11924008 GCA_028566105.1 Hypoplectrus providencianus | reverse complement strand
AATGTGGTCTTAAAGGTAGTAGATATGTAGTGGATATTGTATGATATGTATTGTAGTGGATATTGGATAATTTCCCATGGCACACCTGACGATCTCCCACGGCACAGTGGTTGAAAAACACTGACGTAGGCCAACGCAGTCTGTTTGCAGGCAGGTCAGACCGCCTAAGGAATGTTTTAAGATCTACAACTGATTATTACAGTGTCTAGAACATGTAAAAATTCAAAAAGATTTGTCTGATATACAATGTTACAACTAATTATTTGGTTCCATTAAACGCGGTCCACATATTGACCGTGTTTCTTCATTTCTCAGGCTGTCATGTGGTTCTTTCTTCATGTTATTATGGATCTAGGTTGTCTCACTGTATTGCATTCGTAACGCTTAATAAAGATCAGTAACCCAAATTTATGAGCATGACATTGTTTTAAAAAAATCCGTTAGCATTTTAGACATAAGCGAATATCCTTTTTAGATTATTTTCAAATATATTGCAAAGTACGTCTTGCTGCTGCCCAGCCTAGAGCAGGGTTCTCCTTTGTTTCCATGTCAGCACATCTGCCTGTTGGCAAACGGTGCTGTTTCTGCTTCCATCAGCTGTAAATAACACACTGACTACGGATAAGTACCTCAAACAACCCCACTTCAAAAAATTATCTCTCTTAAATGGTCAAGTCCAGCTATCTTGTAGTGGGGATCCATAATAAGAAGTCATGTAAAAGTGCTCTGGCATGTGTTGAAAAAGCTCACAATAAGCTTTAAAAACACAGGTTATTGTCTGTAAAAAAAAATATTGAAATCTTTTTTTACAATGGTGTCCACTGTGGGTCATTGTGAAGTATTTTGTATTCAGTTTGGAAAAATGCATCTATCATTATAAATTATACAAGTACGATAAATAAAAGCTGTAGCTTGGCTAAAAGTAGTTTGCCCGTTTCTCATAAATGTTGTTTTCCTGTGGAGAATTTACTTTTAAATCACAGTGAGCAATTTCATGATTAAGTTAAGAGGGACTATTTCAGATTCCTCAAATTCCTTAAGGAAAGTTTTTCCCATTTCCCATGAATAAGACAAAACACAGACCAGATGTGGAGTGCAGCATGCGAGCAGTCTTAGTATCCACAGGAGATGCTGTCTTTTATCGCTAATTACATGCCACGGACTTTCAATAGGAACCTGAATCCAGCTGAAAAAACAATAGATTTTTTGTATTAACGATAAACAACCAGGTTTGCCAAAGCAACAAAATGAAGATATGAACAAACTCTATGAGATCCAGCTGCCTGATGTCAGTACATGCTGTGACGTGTTCTGTAAAAATGTGAACAAATTAAAACAAATCTGTTTGAGTAGATGCAGAAATTCACCTTTGCAACTATATAATTACATAATAATGTGTCACAGACCACAAAATGAATGCTTTTTTGCATTTTAGGCAAGACAATGGACCAAAACAATCATTTTCATTGTGCAATTTTCAGATTCTGGGTTACATGTGTTGTTTTTACACTAGTGGTAAGAAAACATCAGAAAATACACATTTGTTTTCGTAAAATTTTGTCAGCAGATTCTAAATAATGTCTCATCTGCTTATTGGAGGTTTCAGGAATTGTTTTACTTTTAATGCAACTTGGCAGTTTTATGGTGATCAGTTAAAGTTGACATATTCATCTGTAATGTCTCTCCTGCATCACATTGGTTTTATTTAGTGCAACATAACCTTGAGGATGCAGAAGTTTAATAATCCCTAATACACACCCTGCTCATTATGACCAAGATAGGCTTCTCCTTTTCAGCACGATTTTAACATAAAATCCTTTAAATTGATATACATTTTGTTGATATTTCTGTGAACCATTTGGAAAAAACAGCTGATCTCAATCCAAGAACTTTCCTCAGTGTGGAAGGTTTTTAAAGCCGCAGTAAAACCAAAATGGGATGTGCTGCTATACCATATTCAAAGACCATCATTTTAACAGGTTTAATTGTTATTTTTTATCTCAGGAGCAGAGAATAAATGAGTGTTTACACCCATTTAATGTGAACAGCATGAAAATACAGACCTCCGCTCAGCAGCAATCCGCCTTGTTTCTGTGATTTCTTTGAATACTAGGCGGTTTATACTTCTGAATCAATCGACTTATAGCACAACTACACTATTGGTAATTTGCAACTATATAGAATTTCGCTTTCCGTTAATTTTACTTTTTTCTAACATCTTAGTTATTTGATAATGATTTTCTATGTCTATCCTTATGTTTTGAAAAACAGAAAACATGAGAATGGCATCTATAAATATATATCATTCATTCATCGTCTTGTAACCACTTCCCCTAATCCCAGCTGACATTGGGGGAGAGGCAGGTTACACCCTGGACAGGACGCCAGTCTGAAGCAGGGCAGACACAAAAAGAGATAGAAAATCACTGACACACACACACACACCTACTGACAGTTCAGTCACAAATTAAAACTAAGCTGCATGTTTCCTGAGTGTGGAAGGAAGCCGGAGTACTCAGAGAGAACCCACACCGACACAGGGAGAACATGCAAACCACACAGAAGAAGAAGATGAACCGCAGGCTGGAATCGAGCCAATTACTAAAATACTCCCTGCTCCCTCTGATACTGTATACTGACAGGAGGTTAAGTGTGGAGGCTTCCTAAGTGTGGAGTGGAGTGATGGGACTCACTCTCCTCACTGACTGAGAGCTCTGGAGCAGCATTCTGAATCATCTGCAGCCGCCAAATCCATTTTATATGGAGACCCGCTAGGATACAGTAGTAGTAGTCAAATCTACTAGAGTTGCATGGACAAGTTGTTTGAAGTCTTGCTGTGATGATGTCAGAAAAAATGTCTCCCCCTCCCATAAGTTCCCATACACTGACCTGTATTTCTCTGCAGGCACTGGACTCAAATCAAACTAATATGTAATAGTTCAGCAGTCATATTACTCTTTTTCCTCCGGGGCTTCTCCATGTGCTGTTGAACTGAATCATACGAATTATACACCAACATTGACAAAACATGGTTTTACTTTCCGTGCACTTGTCTTTTTTCTCTCTTGCTCTCAGTGTGTGCTTAAGGTGATAGATGGCAGACTTTAGAAATGTTTCACTGTGGCTGGTGTAACTCAGCCTATGATTACTAAACAGAAGAATTAAAAGATTAAAAATGTTGATTTTCAAGGATTTCCGGCGAACACGTACTTTATTACTCCGGATATTTCTATGATTGAAAAGTAGAAAAATCCAAATGTAACATTATATTTGTGAGGAATTGTTACTTGGCTGCAGTGAAACTGGACCATTCCCACAATTTGCAATCTAACTGACTCCAAGAGAGTGGAAGTCCAAGCACACACACAGAAAACACACTGATCGCCCGTGGGCATTTTCCAAATCTGACATAACACTGGAAAGAGTTGGAGGAGCTTCAGTTGAAATGGAAACGGAATCGTCCGTCAAGGATTTCCGAGTGAATGGTATTGATCAGTGACACTGAGGGAACAATCCTCTAACTGAAAACATGTTTGTGTTGATGAAAACATGTGTTGCACTATTTTAATAAATTGTGTTTGCATTGGTGGTCAGGTCAACAATAGAGAAGAGTTTAGTTATGGTTATCTCAGAAATGTTTACTTGCCATAATAACAGTGCTGAGTCATAGTGATTAAGGAATAAAAACTTAAAAGCATACAAAAAACTCAAAATCATGTTTTATTCATGAACAAGGACAGTTTCAGGCACTTGGTAAGTCCAACATTTGTCTTTACTCTGAGATGCCAAAACTTGCCTTTCAGGCTCATGACACAGTAACTGGCAAAGTGCTGAAGTCTCAAGAGAAATTGTTAATTCCTCCTGCTTGCTCAGAGGAACAGCTTTCGGGACCTGCGCCCTGCCGCATCTGCACTTCATTTTTAGCAATTGTATTTAATCTTTGTGTTGATTTGACTGGTTGTGTTTCAGTTAGCTGAACTTTCCCACTGATGGTCTGTGTTATATACTCTTAGTTTGAATGCTCATATAAGGTATTTGGTATCTTACTTCATTGAGGGCTGTCCAAAGGTTTCCTTCACAACAAGAGGCCACAAGAACTTTCTGGTGATGTTGGCTTTTATTCCATGGCCTTGTGCTCTCGTCTCTAATTCTGTTTGCTCTCAGTCCCATACCGTCCCTCCTCTGGATCATCTGGTTTTGGCTCCCTGTGTTTTATTTTCTCTCAGTCTCCTTTATCATCGTTGCTGTCCTGCATTTTTAGAACGCTCTCCAAACGTTTCGCCCTAATGGCAGGCAACTGCTCGTACATATCGAAACCAAACTCTGTGTGCTGTTGAGGCAGACGGAAAAGCAGCAAGTGGTTTCTCAACACCTGGAAAGGAGAACAGTAAGAGAGTGAGAAAAGCAGCAGAGGTGGTGGTTACCAGACAGCATAACATGAAACATGTTCAAATGTATAGCAGCATATTGATTCATGTGCTGCAATTGAGGTACATAACAATTAGGAAGCAAGCAAAGAGGTTCAGAGAATAAAAAAAGGTTTGATAAACACTGAGTCAGAGAAATGTAGAAGATTGAAAAAAAATGACTAAACAGTTGGTGAGAGAAACCTTCCAGCAGCTGAACAGGGATACACCAGTGTGTTTCTAATCTTGGTCACCATCATCCAAGTCAGAGGAATGTGGAGGAAACATCAGAAAGGTATGTGAGGGGAGGGCAAGAGGTGGGATAATCAATAAAACACTGGCAGTGTGAAGATCAGAAAGTGAAGAAAAAAGAGAATTACCTCAGACTTTAGGTAGTAGATCTTCTTCAGCATACTGTGCCGAGCTGCTTCCACCTCCTGCAAAGGGAAGGAAAGGTTAAGCCCTCACTGATGCTTCACTTCCCAGCTTCATGAACTCTACACCTGCACGCATGCACGACCGTTTTCAGCTGCTCTGAAATAATGTCTTTGTGAATGGAGCAAATCATTTTACAGCGCTGAATGTGTTGTTTATAAACCCTGCAGTCAAATAAAAGCCACACACCATTACTTAAAACGATATTTAGGAACATGAGGGAGCTGAGCTGACTTTGAGACCAGCTCTGAGGCTTCTGCTTGACAGTTAATCAATAACACACGCATTCTGCATGCTCATAAAAATATTTAAGATTTTAAGTCAGATGAGGTCATGTTTGGATAAGAAATTACACATTAAATACAACCATGAAACCTTTCAGTACCCACAAATCCAAACTTTTATACGGAGCAGCTGCAGCGCCTTCTGGGTTTGCTTAAATGGGGCATTCGGCCTGATGTTTCACTGCGGTGGATCTAAAAAAGGCAGTCCTGCCGTGCTGTACCTGTGCTGCAGCATCCTGAGAGAAGATGAAGGAGTTGACGTGAGACAAGGCGACCACGTACAAGATGGGACACCAGCGGGGCGTCAGGGTCCCTGTAACCAGAGAGCGGAAGTAGAGACGGAGGAGAGGCAGGGAGTCCTCAGCAGGGGAGGTGAAGCGCTCGATGGGGATGGAGAGCTTTAAATGAAGAATCAGGGATAATAATTTAGCAGGTCAGCCTCAAATATCGTCCATTTTTTCTTTTCCTCTCTCCGTTTCCACTCGCACCATGTGGGGTTAAATAATACAAACCTATACATCCTTACAAAAAGATAAAGATGTCTTAATCATTTTATATATTTCCTGGTTAATGACACCATATTTCCTGAAATGGCATCAGGTGTGTTGTTATATAGATTGAGTTGATAGTGGAAGTCCACACAGTATTAAAATGCCAGGTTTTTAAAATATAAAAGAGTCTGACCAACATAAATCAATTCAAATGTTTACCATCTTTAAAGTGCCCTAATAACTTTGCAATTCAACTAAACAAGTGGAAAAAAAAAATCTGGCCATGTGTGCACACCCTCTTATAATTAAAGATGTGGCTGTGATCGGAATGGACCAGTCACATTTAAACTGATGTTAAATAGTTCTCAGTACACACCTCTTATCAACTCAAGTGACTATTTAACTCCATATAAAGCTCAGCAGCTCTAGTAGGAGTTTCCTGACATTTACTCAACTGCCTCTTAAGAAGACTGTTAGAAGATATCAGTCCAGAAAAGGGTACAAAAACATTCCCAAGACATTAGATACACCAAGAACAACGCAAACACGTTCATCAAGAAATATGACACAATGGTGACAGCAACAAGAACTGGATGTCCCTCCAAAGAGGATGAAAAAACAAGAAGAGATGTGGCCTGGGAGGCTGCCAAAGGCCAACAGCTACATTAAAAGAGCTGCAGGAATTTCTGGCAAGTACTAATGCCAACTACATGTGACAACAATCTCTTGTATTATTCATGCACTACCAAAGAAGTCAAACGTTTGGACACGCCTTCTCATTCAGTGCTTCTTATTTTTATTTTATTTTGTATTAATTTATTGTAAAAAGGTGTTCTTGAATACTGAATGTAAAAATCAGAATCAGCAGGATTAACTTACAAAAAAAGATTTGCCAAGAAATAAACAGTCTGTGCATGATCACAAAGAATTTCTGTGTTTGAATGAGTCTGACAACAGCTGTAAGTACTTTAAAAGGCATCTTAACACATATAAAGATTGCCAATGACATCATTACCTGGTCCAAAGAAACTCCCAGCGACCTCAGCATCCCCACATGTTCTCCAAACACCGCCAGCCTCATGGTGGTGCTGTACCTCCTCTGCAGGGGTAACAGCACCCAGCAGCCAAAGAGCCGGTCTCCAAACGACACAGCTTCATACTGGGTCAAAAGGGCAGCGTACAAGTCCTGGAAGGAGGCTAAACCCGGAGGAGGGACGTTCAGGTCCAGTGAGTCCAGTCTGGATCGTCTGTAAAGCAACGAGATTCTGCTTAACTTTGTTCTTTGTGCTCAGTTCAGGCTTTGCACTGCAAAAACAACAGCAATATCAAACACATTCAGACCTGGTCAGTAGTCTGAACAGACCCCAGGTCAGTTTCTGAACAGGTCTCTCCAGGAACAAGTCACTGGAACACAGGAACACACAGGACAGGCGGGCGAGCTTTGCCACAGGAAGGATCACCTACAACATAAAAGATGTTCTAAGACTCTGGTCTCATAAGTGGGCGCCCAGGCTCCAGTCAGGCCCCGGACCCTTTCCTGCAGGTCTTCCCCTCTGTCTCCCTGTTTCACCCAAACATCATCTACATCATCATTCATCTACCTCTGAAATTACCCAAACAAATATCTTTTTTTTTCTGGAAGTTAGTCCCAACAAAGAATACAACACAATATTGCCCTGAGAGAGGATCCCCAATAATGACTAACATTTATTTGGCAGATAAATTGACTTGACTTTGTGTGATTGTGTACCTTTAGTGCTTCCTCTCTCCAGACCTCCAGCAGCAGCAGCCACTGCAGACAGTGTGTAACCGCCTGCAGAGCCCCCTGTGGCAGCTCCTCCACTGCTAGCCCTCCACCGTCGGACACCCCCGCCCGCTCGTACAGGCTGACGAGTGGGAGGAAAGGCCAATCAGACGGCACAGTGGGTCCAGTGAGCTCTGGGAGGAGACGGGAGCTGATCCAGGGGTTACGACCGAGCAGAGCGTCCCGGGACGTCAGCACAGACGACTCCAGATGGGCCAGCTGTGTGAGGAAGCAGCCGCGTATGGAGGGCAGCTGGACACAGGCTTCTCTCAGGAGAGCGCCGACAGTCTGCAGAGAGGGAGAGGCCTGGTGTTGTCTCCCCTCCTGAAGTTTGAGCTCTCCCAGCTCAACAGCCTCAGGTCCTCCACTGTGGCCCTCACTGGAAAGCAAACAAATAAAGAGAAACTGAGGGAAATAAAGTACAAGCAGATAATTAGGAACATCACATTTGGTTTTAATGAAAAACAGAAAGCACAATAACCCAATAGAACCATACCAGTCAAAAAAAGAACAAATAAATTACATTGATAAATACAAAAGTTAAGTAATAATAATAAAAAAATCTATCAATCAAATAACAAATAAATGAATATAAAAACAATAACTGTATGAAATAATATTAACAAGAAAATAATGGAACATACAGGGTATAAATGGTGTCAATCACAAAAATGACAGATAAATGACAGATATTAGGCGCTGTGAACCTTATACATTTGAATAGTTATGAAAATATGACAACAACTAAACCTTTAAGAATTGTGCATTACCTCAGTTAAGAGTGAACTTCTTTTAAATAAATTTGAATTTGTTAAATGATATTATAACAATCTGCCATGTTTTCAAGAACTAACGATTATTTAAAACAAAACCAAAAGGGCTCTTTGGTGTTTATGTTGGCTTTAACTGATGGTCATTCTCCTATAAACCTACGAAATAAAGTCCTTGCTGAAGATGATGGTGGACAGCAGTTCATGTCCCAGGTATTCACTGCCGGGTAACAACCATGGCAGCAGAACCAGCGCCACCTGGTGGTACAGTGAGGCATGCTTGGCTACTTGTGGCTCAATGGGAACCTGAGGAGAAAGCAAATGGTTGATTGAAGTTTGTAACTAATGTGTTAATAGATATTACTAAATAAGAGGTGGATTTAGTTTTTTTCTATCTTCACCACAAAGTTGTCCTGAACTACCACAAGACTACCAGAGAGGAACACAGAATAATCATGCAGAATGAAACAGATCCTAAACTTTATGTTTTAGGTCCACACAATGTTGTTAATGGGGGTTTGGTTCAAGTTGGAGCCTACCAGTCTGTGTGCCAGCCGGAGCAGCAGGTAGAGGAGGTGGTGCTCGTGACGGAGAAGCCAGGCTCTGCTGTGAGACAGGGTGGGCGTGGCCTGACTGCAACCTCGCAGATAACCAATCACAGGTTCTGACAGGAGGAGAGCAGAGAACTACAGAGATGGAGAGAAAACATTGATAATATAAATGGGATATAGTGTATATAAGCACAATGTGGCCAACAAAAATATATATTTCTAATATATAAATATAAAAAAATACTCTTAAAAGTATTTAAAGTCTACCTTGCAGCTAAGGCCTTTGTGAATCCCTGTGATGGTTTCCACGAGAAGCCCCATGCCTGTGAGAAGAGGGAAGGGAGAGCTGGGAACTACCAACCCTGGGTGGTCCCTCCATCCTGGGCAGGCCAACCCAGGGAGACTGGCAGTGGTCTCTGGGCCGACATGACTGGACTGGACTTTACACACTACTGAGGAAGACCTGGTGCAAGATTTGAAAAATATTTTAAAAAAGCTGTAAATATTTTTTTTAAACTTCTTAAGTGCAGTTTATCAACTACCATCTGTTTAAATTCTTTCGACATTAACAACATTATCTAAAAATATGACAAGGAATAACAAGAAGAACTACATCTACACTGGTTTCACAGTGTATGAGACATACTTTAGGTTATTTATCAGGCCTTGAACAACGTGGTGGGACAGCAGGGGGAGGAGAACATCGGACGTCAACAGCTCCAGTTCTTGAAGCGTCTCTACTGGTTTGAAACAGTTCTGAGGAAGAGAGTCACTTTATATTATTTCAGTTCAAAATGTGGTTTGCAACACATAGTCTGACCTATTATTAGATCAGAATTCAGCCAGGTGTAGTCTGGGAGGGATGAGTGTGCATTTATTAATCTGTCTGTCTGTCTGTCCCTCCGTCCATGTCGCTTCTCATATACAACTTGACCAATCATCCTAATATTTACTGGCCACATTAACGAATACGCTCACAGACCTCTCATCGGTGTTGTGATTACATTTTTTTTTTAATATGTTTACCTTCAGTGACTGCTGACTCCTTTAAACTCTAGTGGTAAGGCTCTAAGTTTTGCACAATAACATGGCAAAAGGTGTTTTAAATCATTGGTCACTGCCAAAATTGTGCCTCAACTCATCTGTTGTTGGCCATATTTTGGCCTTTGCTGAGGCTCAAAAACTGATATCTGTAGAAAGTTTTGGTCTCATTGGACCACATCATCATCTGATTTCCTAAGAAATTTTTCTACCTTTTTCTATTCAACTGTTCTGTGATTTTACTGTTTTAATAGAGCAAAAGAGGTGGAACACATCTGCTATAATGCAAGCTTTGAACCCATCGACTTCTTTTTCAAGAACTTGGCCCATTAAGTGAAACTAAAATATTGTGAAACAATCCAGTTCTAGATCCCATCTCTAAACTGCACCTCCGTTCTCACCTGTCTAGCTGCTTATCAGTCTGTTTACAATGACGAGCACTTGGAAGAGGAAGGCTGATAGCTGAATTCAGTGAATGTAGAGCTATAGCTACTGAACAGGGCAGGAAGCAGTACCTGTCTGGAGAGCTGATGGTAGTAGGCTTCCAAGTAGACCAGGTAGGCTGGGATCACAGTCAGACAGCTTTCTCTCTGAACTGGATTATCAAGGCTCTTCACGAAGCCCTTCAAATGTCCCAACAAGGATGCCTGCAGCCCTGTGACATGACCCCAAGACACAGGAGGAGGAGGAGGGCACTCTTCTCCCTGAGAGCTGCAGGAAAAACACAGAGCGCAACATGTAGACAGAAAGGCTTCATGTGTTGTGTCATAAAATAACAAAAACACTTTAATCATCATCTATACCTGACCATGCCCGCCTGCAGCTCCTGGTGGCACCCAGCAGTGTGTGTGACCTGTGTGAGCAGAGAGAGCAGAGCCAGGAGCCGCTGGAGCTGCAGGGATAACAGCGGCTCTGAGGGGGCCAGGACCCTGTGGACTGACTGTAACGCCTTCGCCAAGCCTGGATACAGGTCTCTGTGGAACATAATGACAGTATAGAGATAAAACACTGTGAGAGGAGAGCAGAGGATTAGATGGTGTCGAGCTACTGTAAGTACTGTAATTTAGGAGACTGTTCTATACAAAGCCCCCGTCTCATACTCTGCTATCAAATTACTCAGGATCTCTCCTGTAGGCTTAAATGTTAGCTTACATATATAACTGGCACGCCTGTCCGTAACCAGCCGCAAAGGCCCACAGCCTGTAGGCCTCAGTGGTGATCCTGAGAGCCTCGGCCGGTTCCAGCAGTAGCTCGCTGGGCTCGGCGCTCAGCAGACAGGGCAGACGCTCCTTCATCCCAAGAGAGTTGAACTGGGAAGAGGAGAGGAAGAGGGAAGCTATAAATGCTTATACATGTGGGAATAATGTTGGGCCAGGCGATTAAAGATATGAATTGGCAATCTTGCATAATAATGTTGCTAGCCAGTAAAGATCCTTGCCAGTGATGGAGCTAACCAAGAGCATGGATGATAAAAAAAGTAGTCTTTCCCATGTTCACATATACTTTTTATTTATTAAAACACCAGAAAACACACTATATTGTGATGTACATAGTATAAATCAAAAAATAACCTATATTAGTGATATTATATTTTGTCCATAAATCTTAACCGCAGAATAATGGAACTGGACAAGATTACATGGCAGTTACTGTGAGAAGATGTTATGGAGCTATAAAAACGCCACACAGTAACTCACCACCTACAGTCATCAGTGAGGGGAAGGCAGAAGAGGGGAGGTAGTTTTAATCAACGCGAGAATTGATTATGAAATGGTTGCCCCCAATGCATGCTGAGCTGCTGGCAGTAATGGCCTAGAGGCTGGACCCCCTTTTAAAAACTATTTGCTTCTGAGGACTTACCAGTCTGGCACACGCATTTCTGCCAGAAGTAGCCAGTACTCTGACCAGCTTCATGGCGCTGGCCAGCGGGAGTCCGTAAACAGACTGAGGAAGTGGCGATGATGGTGCTGTCCAGGAAGTGGGAAGGAACTCCAACAACACCGTGGCCATCAAGCGGGGACAGTCAAGCACCTGAGAGTCAAATGCAAAAATAAAATAAACAAGGCAATAATACTTGGCTGAAGTACAAGCAACAACTAGTTTTCTAAGTTGTTGCTACCTGGAGGGCAGATGGAGAGGAGTGCCGAGCGATTCGGGTCAGGATCTCCAAGACGTCCTGGACCACTCGTGGAGAGGGTCGGACCACCTCGAGGATGTAACGCAGCCTGGGAAGCAGTTTCATCTTTAACAGACCCTGAACCACAGACAGGAATCACAAAGGACAAACGAGAACCATTTAAACCTTCATCTACAAAATTTAGTAATTACTAATTAGTAATTACTGCACATTAATAATACATTAAACATATATTATCTGAAAGGCAAAGAAACATTAAAGGTAAACGTCTTTACCTTGACAACATCCTGCCTGGCTACATCATGGTCACTCTTTCTCTCTTCCTTCTCTTTTGCTGTCTCCTTCATATTCTCAGGCAGACCTTCATCCTCCTCTTCCGCCTCCTCCTGAGCCGAGGGCAGCAGAGGGAAGGAAGCCAGGCCACAAAACCAGGAGAAGGTGCAGTCCAAACACTCCTGAGAGGGCAACTTTAATATATGAATAAGAAGAACTAGACATTGGATATGCCTTTAGACAAACTGAAAGAAACCATATGTATCGTCAAAGTTTTTACTTCTGTTTTCTGCCATATTTTATGGTGGTTTACGCTACTGTGTTTCTGCAAAACTTTGTAGAATCACTTCGTAACCAAACTAGTGAGTCTGTGCAGATAAAAAACATAATCCAATAAAATACTTGATGTTTTAATGACATGGTGTGGCTCTCGTACTTCATCCTCTGCACACACAAGGAGTGCTTTGAGAGCCTGCACGGCTGCAGACATCACTCCCTCCACACCATCGTCCAGTGCAAAGCGCAGCAGGAAGAGCAGGCCGGCGTCGAGCAGAGTGGACAGCATGCTGCCTTTCAGGACAGACAGGTACGCCCCGGCACGTGCCTACACACAGAGTAAAAGCAGCCACATGAGTGATGACAGATGTGTGCCTCTGTAGTGCCACTGTCTCTATTTGTTTGCGTACCTTTGAGATGATGCTGGCAAGAGTGCTGAGGGCCAGACTCCTCTGCTGGATGAGCTGACTCCGAGACAACAGGAAGAGTTCCTGCAGGGAGTAGCCCGCCCGCTGCACAGAAATAAAATCATTAAGGAGAAATCAACCTTTAGCTTTTCAGTCTTAAAATTATGCTTAACTTTATTACAGTTCTAATTAAAAGTGGAATGAAGTTTATTTAAGTGCAGGTTTTGTTAGCAGAAGTCTCACAAATATGCTCTCAGGAGTAGGTGCAACCGATGAAACTATATATCGAACATTTTTCTTACAAAAAATGGATCAAAGGAAGAGATGCATTCAAAGAAACAGGATGGGAAATGTAAAAGACTGTAGTGGGAGCAATAAACCACCAAAATTTGATTTCTAGTCAAATCTGAGGTTCAGATCTAATCAGAATCTAACTTTGCAGTTACCTTGTACGGCTATACAGATATTGAGAAAAGAAATCCATGCAGTCTAGACCTGAAGATGTTTTAAACATTTTATAATGATTAAAAACCACTACATTAAAAATATGTAATAATAATGATAAAAATTAGCCTTTTTTAGTTTTTGACTTATAGCTGACTGACCTCAGGCTCCTCTCCATGGTGGTGCAGGCCTAAATGGGTGGGCAGATCCTCAGTGGGTGGAATCAAGGCTCCCGTAAAGTCAAAGCGAGCCTGCATGGCCTGTCAGCACACAGGGACAAAGAATGTGTCACTCTTCAATCTTTTCAAAGAAAACTTCTCAACTGTCACTAAGGCCATGAAAACAGCTTACGTTAGCATAGTGGACAGCTCTCATTTCAGTTGAGAGGTGACTGCTCAGACCAGGTCTGAGCCACATATGGCTTTATTGTTTCAGCAGTTGTGTATAATTGCCATTAAATGTTCCACAATAAAATATACTGATTAAGGCTTCTTTACTTTCTTGTGCAGGTTTATATACATTTAAATTAGTGAGGTGGCTCTTACTGTTCTCAAAGCCAGCAGTGATTTACCACAGTAACTTCTGCTTTCATCCCATATGTTGAATGATATTACTGGGTTGACATCACTAAGAGTAGTATGTTGAAGGCTTAATGACACTATTTTTAAATAAGTGCATTTTCTCAAAATTATATACTGAAATAAAAATAACACACTGAATAAGTTGTGCTTGGCTTTAACATCCATCTGAAATTTTGTATCAAAAACCAATAACATATTTAAGGAGCACTAGTATCGTAAAAAGTATCTTGGGACCTGCTTGGTCCCTTTCTTTCTGGGTGCCGGCAAGTCTCTCATCCACTCCAGCTTCTCTGGCTCCAGCTTATCCATGTGGACCCATTCCTTCTGAGGCTTCACTGGCAAATCCTCCTCTAAAAGTCACACAAACAGAAAGACAAAGCCAAGATGAGCAACAATGTAGGATTGCTTTTATTTATTGGTAGTCATCTGTTGTGGCCAGCAAAAATAAATCGATAACGTGGTCACTCACTACCCTCAGTGTCTAACCTACTCACAGCTTAAGTTGATGATTATACCCAAGAATTTGAAAGAAAATGTGCGTATTTCTTCTTAAACTAAGCAAATTTGATTGTTTTTTGTTTTTTTTTAATTATTATAAATGAAAAGGTAGGAGAAGCTCTAATCAGTCTTATAACATAATCACTCTTCAGAATAACAGAATGGCAGAACCAGCTCTGTTCCTTCAGTTTTAGGAATATAGATGATGGTATAAATGATGTGCAGGATCTGTCTTCATACATTCCATTAGCAACACTTCCATCAGGACTGGCAGCTTTCTTTGAATGATCTGCAGTAATTGCACTGAGTGGCTACTTCTGGCTCACTGGAGCCTTTCTGCTAATCACACAAAGTAAAGCGATGATCAGCTTTATGTCAGGATTTAAGCCATGCAGCAGAAGCATCGCACATCAGTTATACAATTAGAAAATGGATGCTTGGGAGAGAATCAGGTGAGTGAGCTACATCAGGAGGGAGATGAAGGCAGAAAAGGCAGACAGCCAGAAGTGATAAACTCGACAACGATACATTCAGGGCTGCTCCCTCAAAATACAGCATTAATCAAATCATTCGACACTTCCAGCAACGTGGTTATAACTTAAGAGATAAGAAACAATGATTCATATGGTTTATTACAGTAAGGTACTCATACCACACTGTGAAAATGAATACTCTATGATGTTTTTGAATGAACCGTTCCATATTTGTGTGTGAGCTATATTTTACTTTTGCAGATGTTTAAGATTGTGCTCATGCATACTACAAAGAGCAGTCATCTAAATAACATTAATACTGCAGACATAGTCATACCTGCAGCAGCAGAGAGCAGCACAACTGACAAGCTAGATGCAATGAAAAAATGATTTTTTTAAGTCCATCATACCCGTCACAGCAGGTCGTTGTGGCAGTTCCTCTTCCTCTTCCTCCTCCTCTACATCCATCTCTACTTCTTGAGGTCTATGATTCTGCACAGCAGCACCGGAGGAGTCTGGCTCTCTGCTCACATTTTCTAGAGAAAAATTGTCCTTGCTGCTTTCGCCCCGGGGTTGTTTGGATGCAGAGGCAGAGGATGAGAGGCTTTGGGCTTTGCGAGACCTCACAAACTCCACCAGTCTCGGATCTGAGAAGCAGAAATAATTGTGTTATACGCAGTGGTACCAACAAAATTGAAAGAAAAGGTTGTAATGTACTTTACTAGTTAGGACACAGGCTCAACAAATATCCTGTCTTCATCTCAATATATACGTATCGTAACTCAACTTTTTTTTACCTGGATTCTGAGGTTTCTGTGAATAAAAAGGTTGTAAACTGTGAAAATTAGGTTATTTTTCAGTTTGGCTGTCATGTCTACGATGACAAAAGGGAATCTCTTTTATTTTTGTAAAAATGACTTCACTTTGTTGTTGATATTTTTGAAAAAGGACTATTGCAAGATGAGCATTGGTATTGCATTCACAAGGCCTTAGAACAATCAAAAAAATGTAGTTCTTGGTAAGTTGGTGTCTTGTCTGAGCCAACATCATTGCCTACCGAGTTGAGTGACGAGCTTCTGCTGCTCCTGCAGTATCTCAGACTGAGACATGGCCTGGAGCTTAGCCTGGTTATCCCTGTGGATCCGCATGGCCTCTGCTGAGCTATCTGGACCCCCAAGCCCCTGACCAGACAGCAGGGTGGGACCTGAGACTGCAGTTGGCACTGGTGAGTTGAGAGGACACACAAATAAAGTGAAAAAGAAGTTCTGTATTGAAAGATGTTTTGCCACAGACCAATTAAAATACTAAATTCAATTCTCAGACTTTCAACATTTCTGCTGACAGGAATTTTACTAACCACACTGATCTGTATCCATGCTGGTCTCAGGAGGCACGTTCTGCTCTCTGTGTTCAGGTGCACAATGTAAAGGCGTTTTTCCCTCTTTTAGTCTCTGAGCCGCAATCTGGCGCGCGAAAATACTCTTCCTTCCGCCAGCAGAAGACAGTGGTACCTGGCAGTAATTAATTATGAACCGAAACAGAATCAGATTTACTGGTCAAGTGAGCCTACACAAACATGGAATTTGACTCCGGTTAACATGCTCTCTGTACAGGCGTGTGAAATAATGCAAACTGTAAAGAGTCCAAACTTAAGACATCAACATGAATGAAGATTATCCTGATAATACAATGGACAGAAAGCTGAATAATAAATACTCCTAAATTTAAAGTAATTTTTTAGTAATATGTGTAATCATTACATAAAGAAGAGCTCAACTGTAGTATCTTGAAGAGGTATTTTTCAGTGTAAATCGCCAGCGCTGACTGCCATTTTAGAATTTAACGGTTTATAAATATTAGGACATGTGAATTACTGTCTTTTTACCTGACTGCTGGTTTCTGAGCGGTGCAGTACTTTGGGGAAAGCCATGCCTGTAAATGCTGGTAGAGATACTGGAGTAGAGCTGGTATCTCTCTCCTGGAAACAAAAAATAACATTCAGATATACTGGTGAATTCACAAAAATGAAAAAAAAAAAAAAAAAAAAAAAAAAGAATCATGTGAAGCGATCCTTTGATAGCTGAGAAAATCTGCAAAACAAAATGTATTCCAAAACCAGAGACATGTAAACATAGAGTTTTACAAAAAGAGGAAAGGGGCTGCTTTACGTGTCACACAGTCAGTGACTCACACTTTGCAGCTCCGCTCTTTTAAACAGGTACTCACAACGATCCTGGAGAGAACAGCACTGATGTGAGTGTCATGTCTGTCCAGGCTCTCACCAGCATCCTCATCCTCAAAAGTGACACGACTCGCTTTAAAGCGAGACTTCTTAGGAGGGGCTGGCGTCAGAGACGGGAGTTGGTCTGGAAGATCTGCAGGGAACATAGAGGTTTAATTTAAATACCTTAAGACTATATGGTATATTATTACAACTAAGTAAATGCCATCATAAATAAAAACTGATACATTTCTTACCCTCGATAGTGACAACATCCCTCTCACTTCGTTCATTCTCCTCATTCTGCTCCTCTCCGTCTCCTCCAGCCACGCCTCTCCTCTTGTCAGGTCTGCGGACCACGCTGGCAGCAGACGGGGCTCCAGAGGTCAAAAACCTCTCCTGCTCTCTCAGGAGGTCCGCTTCAGAGTCACTTGGTTTGGGACGCCGCAGCATCCCTTTGAAGGACACACAAGATGATATTAAAAACATTACTCAGTAATCACGAATTCCCTATCCATTTTTTATCCCTCTACATTTCCACCTGAACGAAACCAGCCAGACGCTGTAAATTATGCCTATATATAGGGACAATTTAATTGAACTCCTGAGACTTTTGAATAAAAATGTGTTTACCATACAAGCCTGGCTTGTATCGGTTAGTGCCTTATTTCAGGTTGGTTTGGTTCCAAAAAAAAACCAAACTAAATAAATAAAGGACGTCGTGCCACAGTAACTGAACTACTGGCCTGCCAGATTACAGAGTACTGTAATTTAAACATGATCAACTCTAACCTGCTGTCGCTCCTCCTGAACTTTGGTTAGCGCGAGCCCTTTTAAAATATTTGTACGCGTGTAAGAAAGGCAAAAAAGACAAAAGTGACAAAATTTGACATATTAATTTTTTTTTCATACAATATATCACGTTAGCTAACTACCAAGTCGTTGCATTTTCGTTTTCACGTGTAGTTAAGTTAACCTCCAACACACAGTGGTAATGAATGTAACGTAGCTAGCTTAGCTAGCGTTAGCTTAGCGTTAACTGAATTTCAACCTCACTCAACTGAAGCTAGATTTAATCAGAACAATAACATATAGTAAAATCACAAAGTTTCTGTCGTCGGTGTTTTAAAATATTTTACAGTGTCGTAAACTAACCTTCTGTTAAGTGCTGGGTCTGCTCTCGGTAGAACACACGGAAGATTTTTCATGTGACGCCAATTGAACCTTCAAAATAAAAGCTCTTCCGGTATAAACAGAAAGGCGCTACCTCTCTCTTGAAACGCTCGCCTTCGTCTTATCACTTTTTGGTTATTTAGAGGCATATAAAGCAAACATTGTTTATCTGAGCTGTTGGCGAATACTTTACCTTATCCGAGCAGATTAATGTTGTGTAATTGTTTTCAACGTAACCTTACCAGGCTTCTTGTCATCCTTCCCCCCTCCGTCAGGACACAGGACAGCATAACCGACATCTGGACGATCTTTTTGCAGTGATATTTTTATGTATGGTTTTATGAGGTAATCTAGAAAACAAGCCTCGCTGACATCATGGTCAACCTCTGCTGCCTCTGCTGCGGTGAAATCCCTCAACCCCGCCCCCCTCCGTCCAGCCAGGCGGGACGACCGCGGGATCCCCGCTCCGTGCAGCAGCAGCCTGCTGGCTCTGGCCCAGACGGTGTGCGGGTGAAGGGGGCGCAGACAGGGGGGAGCAATCCGGAGGGAACAGAGCAGGTGAATAAAAAGGAGTGAGTTCAAAATCTGTCTCTGACATGCAAAAAGTGCAGCATGCTCTCCTCCGATCTGAACTCTGCGGAGGACACGGCGGCTAATGCTCCCAATGATGCTGAGGAAGAGGAGCAGGAGGAGGACGAGGACTCACCGGCTGAGAGTGATGTCCAGGAGGAGGTAGGTGTAGACGTGTCAGCCATGCATGATTTTGTTTTTAACTTAAACCTGAAAACCTTGAAGAAAAATCAATTAGGATTAGTTCTGATCACTTTCAAGAAAGTATAAATAATAGAAATTCCTAAATACAAATTTTGTTGTGCAGTACAAATAAGACCCCTATATGCAACTTACATCATCTTATTTCATTCAATTCTTAAACAAGGCTTTTAAACGTGCATTTTGATCTGATGCCATTCTCTTGAATTAAATCCTATATTGACATCTTTTGCATCTGCATGCACCTGCAGCCAAACAGCCTCTCTGTTTGCTGAAATTTCACAATAGTCATATGTTATATCATGATATAGACAGTATATTTCAGGGATGTGGAGAGATGTTCTCACTTCCTTAAATACACGTGTTTTACTCCTAATGAGACCTTTTAAGCCAGCAAACAGTTATTTTTGCAAAACAGGACAATGCTTTTCATGTGTTGATCAAATTGTGCTTGCTCCACCTTGTCCCGTCTTCACTGTCATGGAGTAATTACTGTGATTCTATCTGGGGGATTGGTTGTGTGCAGCCAGCCATGCACATATAGTAAGAGAGCATGAGTAGCCTTCCTTAAGATCCTCTGCTAAGTCCTATTTCATACTGTGGAATAGATTTGAGTACAGTGTAGATGCAAGCAACCTTTTTCACAAATGCCCCATTTATCTCCAGCCACTTTTATTAGGAATAATTATTAAAGGCACACTTTTTTAATTTCTTTCTGTACAAAATTAAAATAATCCAGTTGTTGTTTTCAGGTACATACGTACAATCTGTTGTCTGTTATAACTGCAGTCAGGAGGACGGGACCACTGGAAAGTCTGTCCTCTCTGCTACCAAGAATTGAATCCCTGTTTACTCCATAAATAACTGAGGTGGAACCAGCAAAGTGACATCCCCACCCCTGTGTCAGTGCAGTAATGGATGGGCTGCTTGTCAGCATAAATCGTTTCACTCCATAAAACACCAGAGGTAGTCTACAAGAACACAGGATCTCATGGGGACGACTGTTACCCCAAGACCCAGACAAAAATATTATAAAGCACAATGACATCATTTAGAAATCTGGATAAATGAGACTGAAAAGACTGATTAAAATCAGTTCTGAATGTGTGAAACTCCCAAACTGCCCTTCTGTGCAGAGGCACATATTAAATGTTGCAGTCCTTTTTTTGCATAAAGGGTTTCGCTGCAGACTCTTTTACTGTTAGTGTTACTGATGGAATTGCTTTAGGCCGGAGTGTCTTTGCTGAACGGGACAATTCGACTTGTGGTCATTATTGCAAATGTGAGCACTTTTCTGTTTCTGTTTGTCTGCCCTGAGCGAACCACCCGATACTCAGCAGATAAGAGGTGTGTGTGTGTGTGTGTGTGTTCTTGTACTTCCTACATAGTGAGGACATTCAAGGGAAGGGCAGACATTTCATCCGGCTCTTACTTCTACCGTGACCCGTTTGAGGATTCAGACTTGGTTTTGAGGTTACAAGTAGGTTTAGTTTGGGGTTGGGGTTAAGCATTTAGTTGTGGCTAAGGTTAGGGTTATCAATAAAAAATATATGAAAGCATTGACACTTACCAGGGCCAAAGGTGACATGATTTTCCTAAACTTAAAAGTGTTTCATTTAAACATTAAACATATTAAATTAAAAGTACTACATTTGATAAACTGCAACCAAAAAAGTTTTAGCATTTTTTTCTTGATGAATGAGTTGATCACTGGAGAGCAGAGAGGCTAGAGAATTATTTCTGCATATGGGGCTTAGTTTAAATATAAACTTCGTAGGTAATAAAAATGCAAAGTAGAGAAATGTGTGTTTGCCGTTCAGGCTTTATTTCTACTATGGACCTGAGGTTTTTATGTATTAATGTGACATCTTTACCAGTGAGCACATTTGCCCTCATGCAATATAAACTCTATTAATTTCAGAGATAGATATGTGAAAACACCTCAGTCAATATTTATTTATGTCATCTGCTGTGAGTCACAGCCTCCCAGGGACAGTACGTGCTTTAATTGAATTCCACTGAGCTTTCTGCAGTTTGATTTACTCTGTGCTTAGGTATGGAAAAGCTGGGCAGAATATAGTGCAGCCGCGTTCATTTGCATTTCTACTGCATGTCACTGCCAGCTTTCAGGGCCTCATTGCTCTGAGTGCCTTTCCCTCATCACTCTATCTCTCTCTCTCTCTGCAGCAGCGTCCAGTGAAGCAGTCCCTGGGTGCTTGTGTCTGCCGAGAGTCCCACTGGCGCTGCCTGCTGCTCTCTCTGCTTATGTACAGCTGTTTGGGCGCCGTGGCCTGGTGTCGTCTGACCCGCGTCACCAAAATCCGCTTCAACTCCACCTTTGTGTCCTCCTTCACGGCCACCTTCACCTCCTCCCTGCGGGGGGCCTCGGGGATGGGCGTTGGAGGACACACGATGATCTACCACGAGAGCCCCTGCTCTGACGGCTACATCTACATCCCTCTGGCCTTCCTGTTCATGCTCTACGTCCTATACATCGTGGAGTGCTGGCACTGCAGAGCCAGGAGCGAGCTGCAGAGCAAAGCAGACGTGGACAGTGTGTATGAGCGCGTGCTCCGCATGAGACAGGCCACACCTTGCATATGGTGGAAGGCCATCAGCTACCACTTCGTCCGACGGACCCGGCAGGTCACTCGGTACCGTAACGGGGACGCCTATACTACCACGCAGGTGTACCGTGAGAGAGTGAACACCCATGTGGCTGAGGGGGAGTTTGACTACAGCCACTGTGGCATGAAAGACATATCACGTGACCTCAGAGGCTTGGAGGGACATCCGGCCACTCGCCTGCGCTTCACCAAATGTTTCAGCTTCACAGAGGCCAGCCCAGAAAATGATTACCTCAACCAGAGAGCCAGGTTCTTTTCTGAAATTGAGGGTTTGGACGATTACATGGAGGCCAGGGAGGGGATGCAGCTGAAGAATGTGGACTTTAGAGACAGCCTGATCGCTTACGTAGACCCAGATAGGATGCCATGGTACACATCCGAGGCTGTCTTCTGGCTGGCAGCCCTGCTGATGATGTCCTGGCCTCTGAGGGTGCTCATAGAGTACCGCACTGCTTACGTGCACTACCGCATAGAGAAGCTTTTTGGGTTAGAGTACAGCCCCTCGCCTCTGGATGAAGACAGGCCTTTGGGAAATAATACTGTGTGTGCTATTCCCAGAGTAGACACACTGGACAGCTCCGAGCTGGAGTGGCACATACGCTGTAACCGTCAGCTGATTCCCAGCTACTCAGAAGCCATGCTGATAAACATGAGCACAGCAGACTCAAACTCATTACAAGACACTGAATGCACCTCGTCCTCGAACTGCTTCCTTCTGGATAGCAGCCAGACTGCTCAGAGCTATGGCGCCCTGCAGAGCCCAGAAGAGTGTGAGCAGTGCAGGGAGCCGAGGGGACGAGGTGATGGAGGAGGCAGGAGGAGGACCATCACCAGCTCCAGCTGCTCCTCTATCTTCTCCTGCCGAGGCGCGCTGCTCCAATCGCACCTCTCCTCGGACACTTCTCGCTTCTCTCTCTGCCGTATGTACGGCTCCCACCGCACCATGGCTCTGTGGAGGAGCCGCAGCAGCAACCTGACGGACCCCTGCTGTGTGGACGAGCAGTGCTGCCGGTCCGACTCCAGCCAGCTGGCGCTCAGCGACAGTCCTCCAACTTATAGGGACGCCCGGTTCTTCCCAGTTCTCATTGTTCATCGGTCTGAAGGCTGTGGCAGTGAGGACGGGAGGGAAGTCAGGAGGTACTACATACGGAGAGGGTCTTCCTGTGTGGAGACAGCCCTGTGAAGGACATAAAGACACTTAGACTATTGATTCAAATCAGTATTGTATTGATGAATGGTTTGGTTGCTGTTTGCTGCATAGACAGAGTTTCAAGGGATTGTTCAGATTGAGTGAAGCAGGGTACTTATCAATAGTCAGTGTATTACCTACAGTAGTAATCCGCTTTGAGTTCAGGCAGGAGTACTGACACTAAAATGATGTTCTGAGGTGGACAGAGGGAGCAGCTAAATGTTCCACCTACACGAATCAATACCAGTCTAAGTGTATGTTATATTTAGAATAGTGACTTACCCTGTTGTCAAACAGTCCAGTTTGAATTTTTAGACAAGTGGGAGACTGAATCTGTAAACTATAATCACTCTGAAGCCACCAGACTCCACTGCCAAAAGCAATAATTTTACCTTGCAGAATTTAGGAGTTGCTGTCTACCATTGTGTCAGTTAGTTAGCTAGTTGTGTGACTTTGAGCTCTGGATGAATCCAGCTTACCTTCTAATACATTAGAAACTGAAAGCACTCGGAGAATGCAGACCCACGCCAAGGCAATAATTGTTGTCTGAAATTTTCATCCAAATCCATGCAGTATATATTGAGTGGTTTTGTACACAAACCAGAAAACATAATCTCCTTAGAGGAGGTAACCATAGCACAAACTAAACAGTCAAGGCAGTGATAGACCAGCAACTCCACTGTCCTGCAAGGTAATTTTTTTTTTTTTTGTCATGGAGTCTGATGGCTTTGAAAAGAGCGTAGATAGATAACAGGGCTATCTGAAAGGGTTAGGGTTAGGGTTAATCTTAACATAGCATCTTTATTTAGGTGGCTCTTACATCATGCTGCTGCCCCTGTTCACACCAGTACAAGGCTTAGCTTTGGTGTTGGAAGAGACAGAGAGAATGTGAGAGAGATCACAGTTGTTGCATCACTGTCACATAGGGTTCATCACTGCCATGCCTTTTAGGAAGCGAGTGGTATTCTTAGTCTATGGAATCCAATAAAAGACATTATTATCTTTCATCTCAGTGCCCCTGCCTGCTTCTCCAAACTGGAGACATACACTTACTATGGATAGGCTCGTCCTAAAACCCCACTTCAGTACAGCTGAACTATCCCTTAGGGAACATTTATGAAGCTCTTTCAGGAAATTTCACTGTAAATATGAAGTATACGAATCTTCTACTTTTTTAACACAGTCACATTAAGGTAAAGGAGACAGTGTATTGAATTGCACATATCCGTACTATTGCTGTTAACTGTTAAACTGTCTCTGCAGGTGTGGCACAAACAGTGTGCAGTGTATCTAAATGCAACACGCTACAGTGTGTATGAGGATAATAGTAACTGTCTGAAATGGTGTATACTGTACATGCCATTGCTACATGAAAACAGCACGACCTCAGCATCTAAATGTTTTCATCACTCATGTTTTTCAGAAATCACAAATGCAAAACTTCACTATTTCTTATTTCAACCTTTTATTGTGTGTGGGGGTAATTCTAAGAATAATCAAAGAACAAAGAAATTCTGCATGTTATTGCCAAAAGGTAAAGAGTTCACCAAAAAGCTTTTATTGATGAGGGATATGCAGAGTGGAAACATGAATTGAATGTCAAAATATACACTATGAAAGTATTCCTGATGGATTATTATTGCATATGCATAATTAAACAGCATATGAATCTATTTACTTTTACCCTGTCAAGTGTAAAAGACATCAAAAACATGTGTATGGTGTTTGGATGGAATTTTAGGTTGTGGGGGTTTATCCACTAATTTAGTTGCTAAACCATACAATAAATCACAAGTTTATTTAAACAAATGCACAGTCCTTTGTGGTTTTTGTTGATACAGAAGATGAAAAAGAAGAAGAGAGATAAGTTTCTCCTGTGATCGTGTTGATCTGAGTTGACAGTGTCAGACACCCTCAGACTCACAGCTCGCTGGTTCCTCTGCTGTCGAGAGTACGACTACAAGTAAAGAAACATTGGAACCACTGCACTGACATCCAATGACTTCAACGAACAACTTTCCATAGTTTGTGTTTGTGTTACAGTGGGTGGCTGGTACATGTGAACCATTTGCTAAATGCAATGTTGTTTAAAACTGAAGTAATATCTGGGGTCATTACAGAAGATGAAATAAAGAAAATGGAACAAACTTTTTTTTAAGAATACCATTTAAACTGTGTTGTTTTTTGTTTGTTTTTTTAGTTTGTGTATTTGTTTACCATTCTCTTAAATTATCCCTATTCTTGATGTAATCATGTAGATAAGGCAGTATGTCACGAATCACTCTGCAACCGGATAGATGTTAAAATTTCAGATGCATAAAAAGTTAACTGACATTGCAGACTGTAGACATTGAATCTGCCAAATAATATCAGACACCAAAATAAAAAGTAAATCTCTCTTCCCTGTATAATCGTGGGAAACATGTTTCTTTCTGCTGACCACTAGATGCCACAATTGCTCAAGAACCATATTTATTTTTTATTTTTATATTTTTACTGCATTTCTTTATAGGTATATTTAACATAATTTTCTCCACAGAAAAGACATGTAAATGCTCTTCACAGTTTTCCTCAGCAGATAAAAAGGGGTTTTTCAGTTGTCATGGATATGAAACCAGAGAAAAACTAGTAAGTGGAATTAGATTTTTTTTGTTTTGTTTTGTTTAGTATGAAGTAAATAGAAATATAATGTAAAGATTCCAATTTTTAGTTCACTCACTGTCTTCTCTTTGCCTATTACAGAAAAACAAATCCTTTTTATTTGATCATTTTGCATTGTTAATCTGCAGCTGAAGAGTAGCTAAAGTAATCAAATTAATTTAATGAGGTAAAGTATCAGTATAAATACACAAATAAAGTACAAGTTTTAAAGTGCTTGTACATTTGCTTGATTAATTGTTCATTTGAAGCCAGTTTCACAATATTAAAGTGATACCAATTAATCAAAATGAAAAACAAACAAATAGAACGACAGGAGACCCAAAGATAGCCTTCTTATTTTTGGAGGATAATATAGTATGCACATATTTCTCTGTGTTATATTCAAATATAGTAAATATAATAGTTTTGTCTGTGCAGCCACAGACTCTATTCAGAGCACTTTAATAATGGAAAAGCAAATTTCATGAATGGTTAGAGTTTGCCAAAGGCCGCACCGTATTAATAAATCTATTTCAATTATTGACTGAAATACACTGCAAATGTGGATGGATCTCGATAAGAAGTATATACCATATATAAAGTACTCACACGCAGCTCATTTACACAATTTTTATATATATAGAAAATAGACTGATTTTTTTTCTGATTTATAGGCATTTAATTAATTTATTAACCAACGTAGCAACATTAATACAAAAATCTGTAAACTATCATTTACAAAAATCATATAATAATATTATACTGAAGACTGAAGCCAAACAAAACAAACAGGGGTCTGTCCCTCCTCGCGCGCCCGGGATAACGACACAAGTGCTTCCATGACGTCACTTCCCACGCGCGCGATATCATGCTAACGGTAGCTAACAACCAACTAAAGACAACCGTAAACTATCGTTTGACAGACTGTCGGGACCCGGCTAAACGCACCGCCGCGGCCCACTAAAGGCTTAGAGTGCCCGCTGTACGTGACTTCTCCCACAGCCGTTCAGATGCGGCCGCGGCTCGGTAGAGGCGGCTGGTCCGGTTGTTGACATCCATGAAGAGGCTGTGTGTTGTGTCAGTAGCTCTGGGACGTTACCAGCTAGCGTTACTTTGTCACGGAAGTTTCTTTTCCTCTCTGGTATGCATTCAAACCCCGAGTTGACTCTGACTCGGCACTAAGCCGGACTTTAAGCGTTGTTTTCTTCTAGTATTCGGTTGCGATGAAGCTGCAGTGTGATGTCGAGGTGGTGAATCGGATGCTTCCCACGTTTGGGATGAAAAGTCGAGGGAAGGGGACAAGAGCTGTGTTGTCCATCGGGAAGCATTTGGACAAGACAAGCCAACGCAGCAACATTTACATGATGATCTGTACAGCTAAAGACAGAGCAGGCTCCAAGTACAAGGTCAGTGCCTGCTGTCAGTGCTGCTCATTGTCTGTACTGCTGTTAAGGTGGAGTGTAGTTGTTCTACCATCCGACTGTTTTACTTACAGGGGTCCTAAAGTGCTGGAAAACATTTAAAACACCCATTTTATTTCAGTGTTTGTATTTTTGAATAAAGTGCTTGAGACTGATTGATTATATGGGATGTTAAGTCTATGTAAGTAAACAGCTGACAGATTGTGCAACATCAAACTTGTTCTTCTTGACTTGTCACCCATGTGTAGAATGCTGTCGTCAAACATAACTTGTTTATGACATGCAATTGAATCTGATGAAGCATTGAAATAAAAAGCATAATCTGTATGTACTATAAAGATTTATTAAATCTATTGGTATTAAGATTCTCCAAATAAACAGTTCAATTAGGCTTATGATTTTAAGGTCATGATTGGATACAATTTTCAATTATTATTTTTTCTGCTTTGCCATTTAGACCAAGTCTTTATTCATCAGGATGATGAGCTGCATGGTTTTGATACATTTCCTTCACAAATTCATTGGTAACACATGATACATGACAGGGTGATCTATCATCATTTTGGGAATGCACCATGCTATGGTCTTGTCAAAGTTGTCAAAGCTAAATATAATATTAAAGTTGCTTCTCCTGCTTTTCAGTTTGATCTTTGACATGATCCAGCATGTAATTTATGTTTGAGATAATCTACCAGTGTTGTCACTGGTGCTGCTGTCTGCCCCCTTAAACTATCACTTAAAAAAAGAAAATTGATATTTGGATGAAAAAAAGGTAATATAAAACTTGAATTTACTGTAATTTACCAGTTTGATACACCATTTGGCTCATTTGTCTGAAGAGAACTTTATAACAAAGTATTTTAACTCCCACAAAGACATCCAGTGTGCATGCTACATTCCTCATAGCTCTTACAATAATTACAGTTTTCTATAGAGGTGATCATGCCACATTATTTGTCAGATCTGCTTTTGACATTGACCACATTAAACATTGCATTCACAACACACTATATCAACTTTGACTGTATTTTGGATATTTCCATTAACTCAATCCCATGTGTGTTAATTAATTATTCTTTCCCCTAAAGACTCAATTTTTAAAACCATAGAAGTACTGTTTCATGGTTGCAAGTGCTGCCTTCAGGTGCTCCTCAGAAGCTTGTGATTTAAAGTTCTGTAAAGATGGCTAGAATATTAAAATGCTTTCATGTCTACACTTGTTGAGACAGTGAATCACTCCCGGTTGAATGATGATGCTTACCCGCCCTGTTGTGTCATGTATTTTTCCATCACTGACATTTGCCAACTTTGTCTTGCAGCTGAAAGACAACATAGAGAAGTTCTTCACTTGGTTTGTGGAGGAAGGAAAGGCCACTGTGAGATTAAAGGAGCCTGCTGTTGACATTTGTTTGAGCAAGGTATGACAGTCAGAACATAGCTGTTGTTTCATTAGCATGAGTTTTCGATTTATGATGAAACAGCATCTTTTATTTCCTGAAAAAATGTTGTCACAAGACTCAGACAAGAGTCAAAGTGTCCACTTGTTAATCAACTAGACAGAAGCATTCAGTTGTTTTGACTGCAGCCGAAGCCTGGACCGTCATCATAACAGCCTCATTGTTTCCAGTTGCTGTAAAGCTCTCCTGGCAGTTTTGAGGTCTGTGATGACCTTTCACCTACATTCTGACAAAGTTCAACCCGACACGTTGAAAGTAACACACAACAGACTGATGCCACATTAGGCAGGTAAAAAGTTAACAGAAGTTACTCAGCTTAACTTCAGCTAACCCACAGGGCCATAATTTTATACTTATAAATAAACTAAGCATCATTTTTAAATGGCAGTTTTGGGGTTGAAGGTACATTTATTTTTGACAGAACTGCTTTGGACAAACTCAAAAAATTAAGCCTTTTCCTTGCAATCTACATACCGAGTCATTCACTTTTTATTCCCAGCAGCAAAAAGTTCACCATGTTCACTCAGCAGAAGTGTGCCAAGATATTCTAGGCCAATGAATCTAGGTTAGATATTTTAAGGAATCCAGTCAGACACCTGGGAAGTTACTGTGAATGTGCAGGTTCTGTTCATATGAATCCCTTTCTGACTTAATTTATGTATTTATTTGCAGGCTGATGCAAACAGCTTAAAGAACTTCCTCTCAGCTGCTCGTTTGGCACACAGAGGAAGTGAAGCAAGCAGCCTGCCTCTCTCCACGCTCACTCCTGTTCGTGCCAGAGACGTAGAGCAACCCAAGAAGAAGCTCACCATTGTCTCCAAGAAGGACTACCCCCTCACCTCCAACTTCCCCTACTCTCTGGAGCAGCTGCAGGTGTCTTACTGCAAACTGTCCCGGGTGGACATGCGGATGCTGTCCCTTAAAGGTGGAGTGAGCTCAAAGGGGTTTTTCCTATACAAAGAAAATTATATTTTGACCTATACAGTGTGTTCCCGAACTTTACTTCTTTTGTTTTTATAGAGAAGATTAAAGAGCGTTGGTAAGTTTGGGGTCCATGTGTTTAAATGATAATTTCATTTATCATGAGAACTCAGCTTCTGAAAATAGCTCTGTGACTCTGGAGAGAGAAAATAACCTTTAGGCCTGCAATGCAAATGTCAGAAATAGTGAAAAAACATCCATCCCAATTGTCTAAAAAATTCTAGTTCCTCAGCCCCAAAATCAAATGTATTCAATTTATTTTAAAAAGTAGAGAAAAACAGTTATTTTCATAGTTCAGGCTGAAAACAGCACCATTGGCCCTACTGGCCCTGATCAGTATTTTACGACTGAGCAGTTAGATTTCAGTGCCAATGCAGTACCAGTATATGATACCTTTCCGTAGCTTGGGACAAAAAGTTAAAATATCTCTACCCCTGCTCCTTCAATATTATCATTCTTTTTTTTTTTTTTAAACACCAAACTTTGTGGAAACAGTATTAATAAACTGGATACCCTTTATAGTCGTGGTATTTTCTCTGTTTTTGTTTGTGCAGCACTCCGCAAGCTAGACCTCAGTAACAACCACATCAAGAAGCTCCCTGCCACCATCGGTGACCTCAGCTGCCTCTCTGAACTCATCCTCCACAACAACCACCTGGAAGCCTTCAGCCAGGCCCTGTGCCTGTCCACCCTGCAGCGGACCCTCCAAGTGCTGGATCTCAGCCAGAATCGCCTGCAGTCCCTCCCTGCTCAGTTCTGCCAGCTCAGAGAACTAGTGAACCTCAAACTGGACGACAATGAGCTCGTCTGTTTGCCGTTCCACATCGGTCGCCTCTCAAAGTTGAGGTTCCTGTCGGCGGCGCATAACCAGCTAGCTGTGTTGCCCAGTGACTTCCGTAAGCTGAGCCTGGAGAACCTGGACTTGTTTGGGAATCCGTTTATCCAACCGAACCCTCTGGACCACACAATGAAACTTACATTCCCCCTTCCACTCCAAGAGTTGGCTTCCAGAGCTGTGGCCCACCTCAGGTTAGAATCAGACATGCTCAGTGTATCATGCTGTGTCTTTGCTGCAGGGACTTTATCATAAACTAAAACTAAACAGAAAAGAAGCAGTGGAAAAATGTAAACTGAAACTAAACTAACAATGTTCCTTAACCTTCTGAGCTCCCAGATGTTCAGAGTTGTTTTTTGCTCCCCTTGACTCATTTTTTACTGTAATATATTTAG
>JAOWBC010000248.1:11878801-11893327 GCA_028566105.1 Hypoplectrus providencianus | reverse complement strand
TAATTTCAGGTTCAGTGTATAACTGCTATTAAAATGAGTCAGCATGCATTTCTCTTGACTCTTGACATTGAACCACAGAAACTGAATGCACTTAGTGTTCCAGGAGGTGGCTCTTTCCCTTTTATTTTTTTAACATGCAGTGTGGTCTTGAACAACTAAATAACAAGAACATGATTCAAACACTGTGGTAGATCGAGTGTTATTTAACCAAGTTCCTGAGCATGTGGTTAATGTAGCCTTTCGGTTTGACCTGCAGGTTACCATACGGACCTCACCTCATCCCTGCCCACTTGTGTCGGGACCTCGAAGTAGCCAAGACCTGCGACTGCGGCCGTGTCTGCCTCAATTTCTACATCAAGACGGCGATCAGCATGAACCTGCACCAGGTCTCTCACACAGTGGTCCTGGTGGACGACATGGGGGGCACAGATGCTCCGGTGCAGCAGCACTTCTGCTCCCTCTCCTGCTACTCTGAGTTTTTAGACAACTCCCTTCAGAGAGGAATCAGATGAGCAAACCACCTTCTGGAAGTTGCTGTGGGTTTTGCAGTAGATTGCAGATTATAAGGCTGTTGGAGGAAACAGTTTTTTCTGCCTTTAAGTGAAAGGACAACATTGACTGCAATAAGCTTTTGGAAAATGCTTAAATCTGCTTCCATTCAACATAAAATGCACTTAACTCCATCTGTAACTGAGTGGCATTGACTGTAGGAAGCAACAAGTCTTCTTCTCTCTGTTCTTCCTGTGTCTTAGACCAAGCTGCAGCCTCCCCTCTCCTGCCAGGGAGGGCAATATCAAAACTAGATGAATGAGAGATTTTTTCTGAACAGTGCCTCAGGGTCTGTGAGCGCTGGCTAAATGAAGTTGGCTTTTACTGTGCAAATGACCCACAATTTTTATATACATGTCAAAAATTCAATAAAATACAAGTCTTAATGATGTTGTCCAAAGTAGTTTATTCTGGGGTTTTATTTCTAATGGTTTTTTTTCTGTACATTTATTCTTGTTGGACACAATGCAGATTAACTATATTGATATAACTTTGCATTCAAACCTCTACAGAGTCTCCTGTAATTATTCAACCTCAGTCCAGCTCGTAAATGAGGGAGTTTTGAAAGATAAACCCTGCGCATGTAATGTGATCACTGATGATCGTCTCATTTCCATCTTTATCAATTTCCCTCAATATCACAGGTGGCTGTTTGTTGCTGTTCACCGGGTTGTGGAAGATTTGCTCTGTTGGCAGGTCGTCTTCATCCACGTTCCCGCTGCCTTCCTGCTTTAATGAACCCAAAGCAGCTTCCTCAGAGGAGGCCCTGCTGTCTGAACCTCCTCTGCTTGACTTGTTTGCCTCATCTGTTGCAGGCATCTTGCTGGACTCGTGGGAAACGCAGCACTCCTTTCTGTTCTGGCTGTGAGAGTCAGCAGCTGTGGAGTCCTCACTGGATCTGTGGTGCAGAAATGCAGCATCTGTTTCCGCCTGGAACAGAAAGATATTAAATTGATCAGAAACACTTTTCACCTATTCGTCAGCATGACTGTTGGAATTTATCTCACCTCATTTCCATGTACACACTCTTTTGTCTTTTCAATCTTGTCTTTCTCTCCTGCAGTCTTTGTTTTGGGTGTCGACTTCAAGCAAGACTTTGTAATAACGTTTTGCTCTTTCAATTTGCAGCTTGAATGTTCAGCAGTGATTGAACCAGGCTGGTTTTCTGTTTCAGGTGAAGACTCAAGTCTGTTTTCTTCTTCAACAGAAACCATAGCTTCAGTACTGCTGTAAAAACTTGTTAAACTGGTATCTTCATTGTCTTGTGAATTACATTTCCCAATGTCACTTCCATTTTCCTGGTTGTTCTTGTTCACTTTTTCCTCTTCCACATCTTTATGGCCTTTTCCTTTCTCCTTCCTTTGTTTCTCCTCCACCCCATTTTCCTCTTCTTCACTATTTTCTCCTTCCCCCTTCCGCTTTCTTCCCGTTTCTTTCTCACCCACTACATCTTCCTGTCTCTCCCTCATCTGCTCCTCTCCTTTTCCCTGACCTCTTTCTCCCTCCTCTTCACCTTCCTCTACCCTTGTCTGATGCTTCAAATCCTGTGCAACACCTCCATGCTCCTCCTCTTCTGTTCTCTTGCCTTCCCTATTTTCTTCACTCCTTTTTTCCTCTTCTTCAACCTCTCCTACCTCCTCCTGTCGCCCATCATCACTTTGAGCAGACCCTATTGCAGATTCCAAAGTTTCTAAAGAAGGCAGAACAGGCAGTGAGACTGTAAGCTGTCCTCTCTGCTTATTGAACTTGGCATTCCCTTTCTCTTCATCCACGGGATAGGCTAAAGCTAGCTCCAGTCTGTAGGCTGGTTTCTTAGTCTCAAGCAGCAGCCATCTCTCTTTCACCTCGAGGCTGGCGTCTGTGGCTGCCTTCAGAAGTGGCATGTCGATGGTAACCACTATCTCTTTGGGCCTGGGGCTTTGGGCAGAGTCTCTGGAACATCTGAAGTCCTGGAGATCCACAAAAGATCGATATTTCACTGTGTATTTTGGCTTCGTAGGCTCTTTTGCGTTCTCAGGCTGGATCTGGAAACTTTTTTGTTCAGCACCTCTGCTGTTTTTTGTTGCAGGTGTTTCTGGGGGCTCAGCTTGCGGGGATGTGGAAGGTCTGTTTTCATCTGGGTATGGGAATGCAAGAGGATCAGAATCCTCTGAAGGCTGCTTTTTATATCCAGGTATGGGTTTTCGGATGACACAAGGCTGGGGGGTGCCTTTGTATTTAGTTTTCATCTCCCTCACATTGTTTTTATCCAGGCTGACTTTGAAAGCATCCTGGATTCCCTGAATGGCTGTGTTGTCCACCATCTCCAGAAATCTCTTGTTTCTGCTAGCTATGTGGATAGTGTCCGGGTGGAAAACAGCATCGTAGATCATTATCTTGTTTCCTTTTGGGTCCTTGTCTTGTCTCCCTGGGTGCAGACTGTGAGGCAGGGACCAGCACTGTCCTCTACGGCCGTCCTCTGTAACCCCCCATTTACACTCAGGCTTTCCAACTTTATCATTGGCACATATGTTAATATAACACTTCTGCTTGCCGTTCACACTCGTCCTGAGAGCCCTGAATGGTTCCGGGTGGATAAAGTCAAGCGTGTTTCCTCTCTCCTGCTCCAGGAGTTTGATCTCCTCCTCATACCTTTTCTTATTTTCCGGGTCTGATAATTCATCGGCATAATCTCGCAACATTTCTCTGAATTTTTCGTCTTTGAACGCTTTTGTCAGTCTGTCGATCTCATCCACTGTCATATTTAGTTCTTTCAGCTGATCTCCGACCTCCATGATGACGAGATATTGAAGCGGATAGAGTAAATAATAATTAAAAAGGAAAAAAAATATCCAAATCGATTTTTGAAAAACCTTTGCAAGCTGTCCTCGACGAAAAACGATGGTATTAGTGTCGTTTTATATTAATTTCCATGTGTTTCGGCTTTTGTTGATTCGTCCAGCAAAACGTCCTTCGATATGTTGATGTTACCATAGCAACAGTAGTCACCGGTGCATCCCGTAAACACTTCCCCGAGAAACATTTTCTTTCTCTTGATCCGGCAGCTATTCATCATCACAAATACTTACTAAATGTATACCAAAGTAAGAAGCAGTGGATCTTTAAGATATTATTGTCATTACATTTATATTATATCATTTAATTTCTTTAAAAAAGATATAAACTCTTACTCTACTTTTTGTAAATTTCTTAATGTACCACATACATTACACTTTGATTTTTTAGCCTTTATGTCATTATGTCAATTCAAATTCTATTCTTACATACATACATACATACTTACACTTCAGTAATATTGGCAACTAGCATTTATAAGTGTGCTCAACCCACTCCCTTTGTTTGTCTCTTTTTTTCTATGAGCACAAAGTGTGAAGATCATTATGATTCCCTCTACTGCTTTACTTCTCTGAACGTGTTAAAATGTTGTTCTTCAGCACGTGTAAATGACACGAATCACCACCAGATGTCGCTGTAGATCCGCGCTCAGGTGGCACACAGCCAGTGAGTAAGTCGGTCAGTAAGGCAAAGGGGCGGGTATACAGGGAAGACGAGTGATTGGTCGCACCCCCAACAGTTCATATTTCTCTCTGTCTGATTGGAAGAGGTGTGCTGTTACTGGGTATGGGACCACTGCTTATGAATGTGGAGGTAAGAGAGAAAGAGAGGATGGAGGCAGCTAGAGTGCCACTCTTTGGTTCAGCAGCATCTTAACGGTTTCTTTTTATTGTTTACTTAAATTTCACTGGCATAGTCCCAATTTCTCCAGCTGAATATGTCTCCTTTTCACATTTAATTTTTTACATCACTGCAAAACCTGATTGCATTAGTTTATACATTTTATGATTATAAGCCTATATTGCAATTGCTGCATTATTGTGTCTTTATGAATTGAATGTGACCTGTTTTTCTTTCTAATTTTTCTTATTGATCAATTTTTTTATATTGTTGGAGGTAATAATATTCAATTTAACAATACTTGGAAATTGAACTAGTTACCTCTGAGCAAAAAAATAAAAAAAACAGAGTCGGTTGCTCAATGATACCAGACTGAGATTTTTTGAGAGAGTATAAGTGGTGTATTATGCAAGACTCACACAGCCCCACCAGCTCCCTTTCTCCCATGTGACGGTGCTGAATGGGCTCAAATGATCAGTTAATAAACTCTAAAACCAGGCAAACAAATCTCAGTCTGTCTTTTCTGCTGACTCATCAACACTCTGGCTCTGAGCTAATGAACAGGACACAATGTCCCCAGATGGTCTCACCAAAAAAGCTTTTATAACACCAAAATTCATTCAGCCAGTAGACCGAAAGAGGGCGGTGGAGGAGGTGGTGAGGGGGAGTCATAGCGTGACGCACGGAGGATGTGGGCAGGCACCACTCACTCCATTTCTGCATGAGAAAACCGGGAAAGGTTGCTGACTTTACCTAGATCCCACATTCTTTTTTCCTAGATTAGAAAGTTCACAAAATCCACACAGAATGACTCACTTAATCCTTTTTTATTACAAATATGTATTAAATAATATGAAAAGTTAGACAGGGAGATATAATCAAGGTATAATCATAGTACTGATGATTAATATTCATATTTACAGTGTTTTTCATGTATTTCCAAATATAACAAATAAATGCATTTCAAAGTACAACAAATAATACATTCACACAGACACATATATCAGTATCAACACAAATAAGGAGAAAGTGTTGTGTGGAGAAGCTGAAACGTATAAGACAAACTTCATACAAAGGCTTTGGCAAGAGTGCATTAATATTATCAATTTTATCAAAGTAAACAAGAGAATCCTTTTAAGAAAATGTACAAATGAGCAGTAGGGAGGAAAAAAAGAGTCCAGTGCATGTTTTTTCTTTCATTCCCATGAGTAAAGTAGCAGCAGCCCTGTGTGCTTGGCTGCTCTGTGTCCCTGTGGTATCTTGGGAGTGGGTAGGATGGCAGTGTACATTATCTACTTTGAGCCGGCAGGTACCAGCATGCTGAGTGTGGCGAGGCCCGGTTTTGAGGGGGGGGGTTTGCCTGCAGCCATTTTGTTCAGGCTCCGAACATCCGCTTGCCATGAGGGAATTTTCTTTGTGGTCATGTGGCGGCGGGCGTGCTTGGTGAGGTGATCGCTGCGCATGAACCGGCGGTCGCACACGGGACACACAAACTTCTTCTCACCGGTGTGTGTTCGTCTGTGACGAGAGAGCTCATCAGAACGGGCAAACCTCTTGTCGCAGCCGTCCCAGCTGCAGCTGAAAGGTTTCTCGCCTAAAAGGAGGGAAAACAGGGAGAGAAGGTCAGCGAGTGAGTCACATCACAGTCATGAAAACTTCACGCATCATGCTGTCGTGTCTGAGATATAACAATGAGCTCAGTCACTTCCCCTCAAGAACAACAAGGCCATGAAAGGAATGTTTTACAAACAGGATGCAACACTCATCTGTGGTCTCATTTTATTCCACATCCTCACGATTATCCACCAAACCAAACACTTATGTGTGCAGTAAATCCTCACCTGTGTGTGTTCTTAGGTGAGCCTTGAGGTGTGAGCTCTTAAAATATGTCTTCCTGCAGCCTGGGAAGTTGCAGACATAGTTTCTCCTGCGGGAAAAGTCCATCTTTGTGGCTGTTGTACTGCCGCTGGGCCCCGCTGGCACATACACAGGAGCTGGGGCTAGAGGTAGCAGCTTGGTGTTGCCCAGGGTCATGACAGTCTGAGGGCAGTGAGGGGACTGAGAGACAGAGGACTGAGGGAGAACCAGCATCACTGTGCCCTGAGGCACTGTTGAGCCCACAATGAGGGACTGCTGGACAGGGGCAGCGTTAGCTGAGGTGGGCTGGGGGAGGATGGGTGTGGTGGTGGTCCGAATCCCAGCACTGGTTGTCTGAACCGCACTAGGGATGAAAGCTGAGATTATGCCTGATTGGCTGCTGACAGGGAACATCTGGCAGATGATTTGAGGGCTGGGGACTGAGGGCGGGGACAAGGCTGTGGGAGCAGAGGGAGTGTGTGGGCTGGTTTGAGGTTGCACATTGACAGGAGTGGGGGTGGAGACACTGTTCAAACAAGGTTTTGAGGGACTGTCTTGCTGCTCTGCTCTTGATAATGTGGGTGTTAGAGGAGATGGAGGTGTGGTTATCTGCTCAGTCTTTGTAACCCGCTGCTGCTGCCGCTGCTGGCAGACTGTTGCAGCCGTTACTGTGTCCATAGTTTTCTTTGGATTTGGGGCCACTGGAATGTGGTGTTGGCAGGGGGTGCTGTCTGCGGTGTGGCGGATGACGCTGGTCGCCATGGCTCTGCAAGGTTGTGGCAGAGAGGGGAGGGAGGGGGTCTTTTCAGCAATGGGTGCCAGGACAGGTTGATGGAGCCCAGACCAACAAGGTGGTGAGGACACAGCTGGGCCAGCGCACGACTGGAGTGCAGAGCTGGATGCCTCAACAAAGCTAGGGCTGTGAGGGGGCGTCATACACTGTGAAGAGAGAGGAGAGAAGAACATTAGTATGACCTCAACATCATTTTGTACAGGTTGAAAGTGTTCACAGAGATAAGCATCACAGGTGACAACAGTCACTCTGAGCTGCAACAAGCTATAAACTGTTTTTATGACTATGCCCCAAGAGGAGTTGTCTGAAGGTCAAACCACCTTAAAGTATAAAGGCTTTTCATGCTGCACCACCCTCTCACCTGCCCCATAAAACACAGTCCAATGATATACAGTTATCTTTACATGAAAAGGTCATCAGGTTTAATGCATCCATGACTGTCAGGAATGATTACTAATCAACCACAACCTGATATTGCCAAATGGATATGTGTATTATTCAAAGGTTTGACACCTGTACCACATGAAAAGTCACTTACCAGGGAGGAGAGGGACACAAAGTCCTTTGGAGGCTCTGGAAGTTCAGCCTGCATGATGGAGTCGCAGGAGTCTGAAGCCGGGGTGAGGGGTCTGGGCTTGCAGGGGTTAGGCCTGCTGCCGCCAAGGAAGTGGCCTTGTCCCCAGGAGCTCATACACACCAACGCCTCGGCTGCCTCCAGGTCTGTGTACTCCAGCCCACAGGTACCACTCGGGACAGACTTTCCACTGTCGTGCCTCCTCCTCTTTGCGTTGGACCCACAATGATCCATGTACTCAGTCTGAAAGGAAACATAATAAACTTCAGGCAAAGGCATTAAAATGAAAATACTTCAGTATTGCCACATCATTGGGTTGCTTTCAATTGCATGATTAACGCCATTGTTTCAACTATGACTGAGATCTGTTCATGGCACAGGGCAAACAATGAAAACTTTTCTGTTCTATTGATTTAAACGGGGGAAAAATCTATTCCCAGTTATCATCTGCTCCGTCACTGTTCCTAAATCTAAAGTTCCCAGCCAAACTGCACGATGCTGCCAATAAGGGAGAGTGGGTGCTAGTGACAACACCCCAGCCCAGCATGCACTGCCTCTGGCTCAGAGCCAGGACACCTCCCATTGCCAAATATAGACCAAACAGTGACGTGCTGCCGAGATGAGCCATGTGAAATCCCCATAAAGCGGTTTGCATCAGGAAGTAGGCTTATTGCGTTATAACTTTATTATGTATTTTCAAGTAAACAAATAATATTACTGATCCCCACAAAAAAACTCGATCTGATCAAAACACTTTGTCAGCATTGACAGGCTTCCGCACTTGTTTCTATTTAATTTTTACAATATAATATTGGGTTATTACTTTTTACAGACCAAATAACAAGCAAAATTGCACATACACGTGTTATTAAAAAAACAGGTTTTCACATTTTAATTTAGTTCTTGACACCACTGACATTTAACCTAACAGAAAACAGTTATTAAAACAATTTTACAGTTGATGTTGAATAAGGCTGATGGCTTAGTTTCAGAACTGAAATTACAAAATAGCTATCACATCACTCAGTAAACAAGTGAATGTGGCTGGACTGCAAAATAAATGTAGCGCCAGAGTTGAAGTAAAAAAAAAAAAATCCTTACCCCGTTTAAATCCATTTCTGTAAATTTTCGCGCTGGCATTGAGGAAAACAATGTCTAAATATCACTTTTTGTTGTCAAAGCCAGTACAGAACAAAGAGACGGCGGTTGCCAGTGCTGCTGCCTGCACTGGGGTAGGGTTGAGGTCGTTTTTTTTCTCTGACTGGCTCCCTTTTCTCTCAGCTGTGTGTGTAAAACATGGGGAGGATAAAAAAAGGAAAACAAAACTCACAACACGCACTGACGGGTGGCAACACCCGACCAATCACCATTAAGTGTGTGCGGAGCTTCGGCCAATGGGAGAGCAAAGAGCGCGTGAACAGTGCGTGCTCGCCGGACGGTTGGAGGAAATAGGGTGCGTGGCCGTTGGTGGGCGTGGTCGTGAGAGTCAGCAGTGTCAGGGTAAACCCGATGAACTGCCATCAGCTAAACTAGGCGAAAGGTCGATCCAGTCTATGCTGCGTTCAAGGGGTACAGGAATAATCTGCAGCAAAGACGTGACTGCCTGTGATATTTATAATTTACTCACAAAAGGAAAATATTTTATAACCCTTTATATATATTGGCTCGGTAGCATTGTAATTAATCAGTTGTAATTACAGCAAAAGTACCAGGATTATACAGCTATGTTGCAAAGAAACCAAACCAACACACAAGTATTTATTTTTCTAAAGTGCCGTATAAGGCAAATTGCTTAACAGTATTGTTGCTGTTCTTTAAAAAATGTGTAGTCGCTAAATTTGCAAACATGTGATGAAAATACACTGAAATAAGAGTGTATGTGTTTTTGTTAATCTCGAAGCACATTGTGTTGTCTCCTGAAGTATGGATTACAAATATGGCTGTTTCATTGAGCATAATGTTTGGATTTAATTTAATGAAGCAGAATTTGTCAATTTTCCATAAGTTTTTCTCATAGAAAGGGAAGCAATTTTTAAATAAAATGTTATCTAAAATTTCCAAAATGTCCATTCTCTCTTTTAAATTATAGTAAAGAGTTCTCTTAAAAACTATGGGGAAAAAAACTATCAAAAGTTGGTTAATTTTACACATATACCACTTATATATGTGTTCACATGTAAACTGGAATGCTGCACTGCATTTTTATATTTTGAAGTAAAAGGAAAAACATAACTCACCCGGCATCACCATCTAGCTGGCCTTTTTAAAAGTGTCTGTCTGTAGAAATTACAAATCAACATATTCCCCTTGTCCTGTTTACATATCCATTCTTGTTGCAGACAAGGGGGCTATGCAAAGTCATCTGTACTGCAGTTCTCACTATACATGAATGCAACACCTGTGTCCAGATGAAGCCTGGGATTCTGTCTTCTTTTTTGGAGCTGTTTGTGCAGCCTTCTCTCACCCAAAAGCAGATAAACAAGTGCTTTATTGTCTTCAGCCTTCACATGCTATTGCACAAACACAAAGTAACAAAGCTAGAAAGTGATTCAAATGTTTTCTTTTATCCATGTTACTGTTCTGATTAACCGTGTTACCAGTGTGCTTATTTATCACTGTTTCTTTGTAAGTAGATGTGACAACACTTTTTCGGTATCACACCATGCAACCCATGAGATGCCACTAAATGAACTGAAAAGATGATAAACAGCATAAAGTTTAAGATGCCTAGAGTAACCGGCATATCAAACCCGAGGCCATGGTCTTGACCCAAGCTTTGTCTGTGGGTGTAACCACTCTTGAATGAATCCTGGGCTGGAACCGACCTCATTGCCCTATTATATAGCCTACACATGGCATACATTATAATTCTGATTTATGTTATTGTTCCAATTACAGACTCAAAAATTTTTGTTACCATTCAAGTCTACAGATTCACTGCATGGATAACCTTTTGTCCTGGGTGAAGATAAAAGAATACTGTGCTTTGTTCCCCTGATACTAAATATATTTTTAAAACTTTGAGGAAACATTAAAGTATGTTGGGTTGTTTTTCTTTTGACCTTTTGTTTGACCATTTCTATGAGATCAATCCCACCAGGACACGAAACAGAATTCAAACTGGTCTTGACCTACATATGCTGTTACATCACCACCAACCGTATTCAAACAAAGAAAGAAATGTACAAGAAGTCCCTGAGAACTTCTGGAGGACATCAGAGGAAAAATGCTCCGCTTGAAATTCGGAAATATTTTTATTTTTAACCCAAAGGATTTTGGTAGTAAGCACAGTGTCAGTCTATGAGCATTTTATTTTCTGTTGCGAATCTTTCCTGCTGATATATGGAAGAAACTCATATGGCCACACTTACACAATACCTTGAGTAAAACTGGTTAATATGTGTTTGTTTGCAGCTTGCTTTCAGCAGAAGGTGGTGCAGCAGGTGTGTCGGCCAGGCCCTGGCAGCGCCTGGCTGCTCAGAAAGGCCGTGCCTCAGTATGACTCACATAAGCATGACCTCAGAGAGCAATGAGGGCTTGGAGCTGTGGCAGTGTAGCTGCAGTGCCAGCAGTTAGTGAGAAGAGAGGGGAAGAGGGAGGAGTTACAAGGAAAACGAGTTAGCACGCCGGCATTTCAGGCAGCCCAGGCCTTAGCACAGCAGCCTGTTTGTGATATAAGTGGGGCAGGCGGTTTCAACTTAGTCAGAGAATGTAGAGGAAAGGTTATGCTGGCCCTACGTGGGCCTCCACATGCACACCTCCCCGTCCGGCCAACTCCCCCAACTCAGGAACTCCAGGAGTGGACTCAAAAAGGGGGGAGTTGCCCCAGCAGGGTTAAATATATCACCCTCGGGCTATATTTCACTCACAGCCCCTGAGCTCTGACAGGCAGCATAGGCCACGACATGTAGACAAGAGCTTCATTTCCACAGGCAGAGTATCCTCTCCTCGTGTAAAATGTTGCCATATTAGATAGACTGTTACAAGATCAACACATTTCGTATGACAATGTTGTCATTTATTTCGTTTTTTTTTTTATTCTAAAATATCCTGATTGGTGAGAGTTATAACATTTTTTTTAATTATAGTTACAAACTGTTTTAAATTGTTTCATATTCATTAAAAAAAATCATACTTCTAGTCTCAGCTACTTTTTAGTCAACTAAATTAACATGAAGTACTGCAAATGCTTTGAATGCTTGCAAAGACTTGCATAAACCAAAACAGTTAAGGTGGGAATTTGTCTGGTTTAATGTTAAATAATAATATCAAAGCAATAAGCTACAGAATGTGCATTCAGTGCCTCAAACTTCTCACAAGACAAATTTAAACAACCTTATCTGTTACTGAAATACATTTAATGATAGTTTTTATTCTACTAATTGTCATAATAATTAGGTCAGCAACCACAGGTAAATTCAAAGTGCAGTTCAAATGCTTTGCTGTGTGAAATCTCTTCCTTGTGCACAAACCCTAACTGAAAAACTATATATTTCAGATACCTGTACATACTGTATATCCAGAATTCTTTGTGAGTTCAGCTTAACTTGTGGAAAACACTTGTCAGTAAATTGCTCCTTTCCACAATCACTACAAGCTGCTATCTGGATGAAAGGACGAGGCGAGCAAACAAAGTGTAAAAAACCTCACAACAGGGATCTGACTTGTTCTTACCAGGCTTTGGATTATTTTCATTTTTTATGATGAAAAGGTTCTGAATGCATACATTTTAAATGAACTTTAACAGAATAGCAAAATATGCACATTTCTTAAAGAAAAAAATATGTCCATTGTTGACAGATATTTCAGGAAGGACATCTAGGTAACATGACAGGTGTTGGCACAATTTTGGTATTTTAAACATTTTTGTAAACATAATGAGAAATCATGATTTGACATTCTAAAACTGTTATGAAAAATCTCAGTGTTTGCTGATTGAACACATGTATTTTGATGTGGTTTTCACATATGCAAAATGGCCACCAAATGTATCGCAAATTCAAATCCAACACATTATCTCTAACATTTTTTACGAAGAAGAAGAAGAAGAATTGAATTGTAGACCCACAATAATCCATAATAGAAATAGATGATATTGCCATTTTGTACTAAACTGATTCTTAGAGAGGGCCACACAGAGTTTGCATGTTGTCCTTTTAGGTTCTTTCAGGGACCTCCAGCTTTCTCCTACAAAAACATGCAGTTTTGGTTTGATTGGTGACTTGAAATTAGCTGTGAGTGAGTGGCTGTTTGTCTTTGTGTGTTAGCCCAGCGATAGACTGGCAACCTCTCTAGAAGTGTACCCTGCCCTTTTACCAATGTCAGCTGGGACAAAAGTACAGAACTGATTTCAAAATTTGTCATGTTTAGTCATAGCTACAGCAGAGCCAGCACAGAAATTTTTGATCAATGAAACAACAAATCTGTGTGTTATAGATCAGTATTATTGCCTGACAACAAACCACAGATGGCTTGTTGTTCGAGCCATCTCTGCACTGAACGATGCTTTGTGTGCCGCACAACATGTGGCCCCACCTTCTCTCCTCCTCCACATTATAATGGAACAGGGATTCCTCTACAAGCACCTGGCTCCTGATTGGTTAGAATAGGATTCTTAAGCCAATCTGTTGCTATGAGACACTGACTCATGTGCAACCAGTTTGCTTTCTGTTGTCCTGGCAACATGAGGAGCAGGAGGCAGGGTTGCGGGCTCCCTGTAGGAGCTCCCCAAGAGATGGTCTGAGCATGTGTGGTGCCTAATGATGAAGGCTTAAGAAATCTGAGATATAATTAAATAATACCAGTTGAACAGTTTTCTGTCTTGTCTGTCTGTGGCGTAAATTTTTACTCTGCACCAGCTCGCCACAGAAAGAATGTGGTTCTAGTCCTCATAATTTCAGAAACAGCAGTATAAAGAGGTCTATTGAACCGTAGGCCTTTTTTAATCTGCAAATGAGACTCAAGTGTTGTTAATGTTGATCCCTCATTTCTATAATTCACAAGACTAGACTTCTTTTGTGCAGAGAAAACAACTGGGGACCTAGGTTTAGAGTGACAATTACGCGTCATGTCCTCAAGTTCATGACTTCTGGCTTCTAGGTGACTTCCGTTTCACTTCTGTGTCCCTTTTCTGTTTTGTCGGTTCTGACACCTGGCGCCTGAATTTTATGTTGTTGCTATCACTGCTCAATCCAGACTTTTGCTGTGAGGTTTCTACCTTTTCACTTGTGTGTCCATTTTCTGTTATGCAGATTCTGAGCTTCCCTGTGGGGAAAGCTCAGTACTTTCTGCCTGGCTTGGACAAGAGAGCGTTGTAGGGCGGGATTGGATGGCTTCAGGTTACATCTCTCTTCCAACGTTGATTTCTGGGGTGGGGGTCATCATTCTTGTAACCAAGTCGTTAATGTCATTGACTCTACCGGATTCTTTCTCTCTATCGCATGCCATTTTTTGACATTACCTTTTCCAACCAGAGAAGCACCTGCTGCATAAACTTTCTCACTGTGTCTTCTGTGATGGCGTAAAGAACTTCATGAGAAAGGTAGTAATCACTGACATCCCCTTTGCTTTTGACTACAGAGAGGACAGAGTCAGATGATGTGATGAATCAAAGCATTTAAAGCTTTTTTAACCGGCCCTCCCAGTTTAATCATTTTAATTAGGCAGGTAAGGCACACCTGTAGATAAGTGGGAGCTGTGTTTGTCTGTAGAACGTGCATATGATGCATCTGCATTTCATTTGTTCCTACGATTTCTTCTCAAACAGAGATAATCTGTTTCAAAATTTTGGAAGTTTTCCGCTTTATTTCCCCTGATGAAAAATGATATTTGTTTTTATGACAGTCATGTATTGCACTGACCACATTTTCTGGATGACAGGCAGAGTGCATGATTTCAGAGTACGTAACTGTATACATTGGGTGTTCGGATTCGAATGATACTATTTTAATTTAACTTTTTTTATTCTTATTATTTTTTTAAGGTATGAATCATGCAGGCTTGTGGCTTGGGCATCTGTACCGGATGCCTCCTGGACGCCTCCCGTCAGAGGTTTTCCGGGCATGTCCCACCGGGAGGA
>JAOWBC010000248.1:11853142-11868205 GCA_028566105.1 Hypoplectrus providencianus | reverse complement strand
AAGACTGAGATAATAATTTAATTCACTTTTTAAAAAACTAGGCAAAGATTTAATGTGAATGTAAATGCATTATATGTCTGTAGAAAATAAATCATTGTCATCAAATGATGTTTTTGTGATAACACCAGCTAACCGCCCTAGAGCGGGTAAACATAAAGGAGGGGCTGCCTTTTGCAAATACATGTACGCTGCAGAGCAATCGCCCCGGGGCAGGCCACATATATACACACACACCTGCTCACAAACACATCTTCACCTGTCATCTAACATCGAAATGACGAGATGCTCAAACATCGCAGCAGGGCGGTGCTTCCAAAAATACACACACACACACAGGAATAACGAAAACACACAAGGATGAACATCCTATGGACACCGGCCTCAAGTCATGAGACAGTTAGACCCACATCCTGGTGTGAGTGTTGTGTGTGTGACTCTATTTAAGTTGAGCGTAGCCCACAGGGAGCAAACTCTGGTGATGAGCCGTGGCGTCATGTCGTCTCTTTGTCTGTTAGCCGGCCGTGCTCCATCTCAGAGTGACGGTGGATCAGTGCCAGAGCACGCAGACATGAGGGCCAACAACAAACTAAAAAAAATAAAAAGCGGAAAAAAGCTCCTCCTTTCAGTCACCTCTCCTGCCCATTACACAGGATTTTATTTGTTAAGTCCTGTCTTCGTCCCCCCTGCTGAGTTTCCTCATTCCTTCACTCTTTGTTGCTCCTGTCTGGTGTGCAGAAATACCTTCAACCATGCAGCATCACAATAGGGGCGACAGGCAGGTTGAACCAGTCAAGAAAACTCACACTGCGCTCCTCCATGTGTCTACGCAACAAGACCAAACACACAAGAGGAGAAAGGAACGACATGACAGCATCCTCTCTCTTCTATTGAGGCCCCAATTTTCTTTAACAACTATTTTGCAGGATCACAATGAACAAAGCCCCTCATGTTCACCGACAAAGGGGTTGTCAACACCTGAAACTTTAATTCTGGTCTGTGACAAAGACCTTTAAAAAGAGGAGTTGTCTTTTTTTGGCTTAAGGATTTAAATACGTTGATGTGAAAAGTTCAAGGGTCCTATTAAGAGTTCAACATCAGGAAGTATGACAGAATCCGGTGGGCCAAACACTGTACGCGTCTGTACATGAAGAGGGATCTAACAGCTCTGGGGACTCCCTCAGATGAACTGCCTGCTGAGGAGCTCCCCCTGGGATACATACATTCAGGGGACGTGTGCATTCGTAACACTTTGACAAGTCAAAATTGCATTGTTTGTTTTTTTCAATTATTATTATTTTTGTTTTTCAAGCTAAAAGATTTTTATTACATTGGTTGCAGGTGCCAAACTGGCTTTGGTGTTTGGCTAAATGTACAATTTCTTTGCTAACGGCACAAAAAAAATGAATAGAGTTTTTGTCTTAAAGGCATAAAGTATTTTCTTATGATTGTTAGAAGCAGCCTTGTGATCGGGAAATGGTGTCAATTAATTGTGTTTCTGTGAAGCTATGTTGCTTTTTGTTGTTGTCTTACTTTGGCCTCCTCATTGGTGTCCCAAGTGAAGGAGATGGCGTTATAGGAAATCTCCTCAATGTTGCCGATGGTGTTGAAGCTCTCCTTGTAGTCAGCTGTGACAATAAAACAAGAATTTAGTGACTCATAATCAGCAGAGTGAAATATACAGCTGAACTGACCGGCCTAGTGTAAAAGAAAACTTTTTCTTTATTCACTGGGTTACTGTTGGTCCTGCTGAGGCTTTAAAAGCAGCAGAATTAATCCCTAGCAACAAACCTTTTACTGTTGGTTACCACTAAGCCGGCCTTTCAACCAGCCACTTAAGTGTGCAGACACAGGAGGATTAATCAAGCTGCTCAATCATAAAACCAGGAATGATTCATTGAATCATTAAAATCAACACCCACTGTGCACCAGCAGGCACTACACCTGACTTCATACGGTGCAGAAATTCAACCCCTTATTGCAGTACTCTTGTCCTGGCCAGTGGTATAGTTTTTTTTTAAACTTAACTGACAGATTTAATAACAAAAAAAAAAAATCTTACCAATGTCCAAACACCTCTGTTTGGCAGTGTGCTGTCTGGAGTGCCAGTATTTCCAGTGTTTCAGCTGATCGTCTCTGCACTTCTCCTCTCCAAACACCACCATCACTACACTCTGGACATGATGAAAACACACAATGACAACTTAATATGACACAGTAGCATTTTAGCATGTCGTTACTGTCAGTTATGCTATGTTGTTGCTGGTATATATTTTTTCATTCTCTCTTACCCTGACTTTGGTGATGGGTTGCTGCATGCCTTTGTTGTCGACCTCCCTGAGGCTGATGGGGTAAAATTGGCCCTTGTTGAGGTACGTCATGGTCCCGTCACCTGTTTTCTGGCGCAGAGACTTGGACGCCTCAAGAGTGTACTCAAAGTTGTTCCTAAAAAACAGCAAAATAGCAGCAGAATACATGAGCGTTTCTTCAGTAAAACTGGGTGACAATGCAACAATAGGATTCAAAATCTTGGTAGAGCACAATGGTGCACGCTTCAGTTAGATGCTGCAGGTAAATCATGACCTTAAAATCAGTGTGTTGGGCCAGATAACGCCCGTGTGTGCAGACTCTTGTCTTTCACACGGAGGGGAGTCTGGTGTCTCCCCTGGGACTGACATGAATGAGGCCATTCTGCAGGCTTGTGTCAGAAAGCTGAATAGCGGTGGAAGTCGGACGGTGGGCCGGCGGCAGCACGACTTACCCCGGCACGGTGTTAAACTGAGTGTAGTCCTCAGGCGTCATGGTGGCCATACGTAACTGGAGATCCCCTGGGAAGGAAAACACCTGCAGCACACAAAAAACAGAGTGTGAAGTGAGGCACGGCAAAAAGGAGATATTAAACAGCAACGTCACTTTGAGCTTCTGCCTACAATTCAACTGAGGAACATTTTAGTGTCCCTCAGGGATTTCCACTCTTTCTTTACCACTGACTACTTGTGTAGATTAATTAATCTCTTCTTCCCCTTCATCCCCATTTCTCTTTTTGTTCAAATGTTCCGTCATGTTGCTAACCCCCTCGGAGGTTTTGTTAGGTTACTCTATTCTTAGGTAATTCCCCTCCAGGTTAAAAAGAATAAGAGGAGAGAGAAAGGGCTTTGGCTATTGTAGGAGAAAAGTACAGCACTTTATTGTGTTGGTGAGACAATGGCATAATAACACACTGGCCGCTATTTTGGCATGTTCAAATAAAACCAGGGAAGGCTGAGCCCACCGCTGGCTCCATGGGATCAGGTGAATATCCTATTGTGTGATGGGAGAGATCTGAGAGCGGAGAGGAGACGAGAGCGAGGGGGGGGTTACAGGCAGAGCATTAGCGGGGTTTAGAAAGAGGGGGATCGAAACACACACCTCCTGGGAACCATCCTTGTAACTCTCGGAGAAGGTGGAGTCGGGCGGCGTGCGGGACTGGGTGCTGGGGCTGAACTGGACCGAGTTGTGAGCAAGCTGGCGATCAAAGACACTCACGTGGCCGTCGGTTTCGGCGCAGTCGTTTGGCACGGTGACTGAGAAGCCGTGGGTGGGCACCTCTGTCTTGACGGCCGGGTAGTTTGGCACAGCGGCAATGGAAACAGTGACGGTCGTGTCTGAGTGGACGAAATCAGCAAAATGACAATCAGGCTTTCTGATTTCAAGTCGCTCTTGTGTCTCTATGTTATGGTACATGAACAAACCTGGAGAGGGGAACTGGGCCCTCTTGTCCTGGGCCAGTTGAAGTATATTGAAGGGGCCCTTGAGGACCTGGATCCGGTTTTCCATACTACTTTCTTGAAGTGGACCTATGGAGTGTCCGGCCTGGATCTGGTGTCTACAAAAACAAACAAGCAAAATTAACATAAAAAAACGTTCATATACACTTTCACAAACTAAAATTTTGTATACTTTTCATTAACATTTCAAACTAAGATTTTAACCTCCATTGCCTTCATTTAATTTAGTACACATCACTATATGCACAAGAAAGTGCAGTGCAGCTTTTTTATCTATGCTATAAATGTAGTGAGTATTCTACCAAGAGCTAAAAGTGATTTATAATCTGTGAATATTCTCTGAAAACTGCTGAAACCTTCTTATTTAATTTGGCTTTCATTTTAATTCCACTCTTATCCTTAACTAATTATCTCACTTACAGTATTCTTAATGGTGTAATGTGTGCAGTTTTAAATCATTTGAATAAATTAGCAGTCTAAGCTGCACTCTGTACTGCTTCCTCGTATATCTGGAAATGTATAGACAAAATTTAGAGAGTGTAAAAGAGCTTGAATCTCTACAGTCTCTTCACGCCATGGCCATGCTCTGTATTTCATGCTTTTTTTTTTTAAAGGGGGATATTATTGGGTGAGGGCTTACCTTTTGTTAGGATCCACATCACAGACCAGCGCTTCTGCCTTGTTTTGGGTTATTGTTCTCTTGTCCCTGGGCACCTGTATAGGAGGGTAAACACAGCCGCTCAGCATCTGACCACATCACATCCAATAAGCTGGGTCATCCTGCTGTCTATAGATCAGTTACATGGCATGAGCTCTGCCTCACAGATGCTGCTAATGGTTGGCTGTCAGTATAGAGAAACATCATATAGCAACTGCCTGTGAGGATTGGTAACTAATCCCCTGGCACAAGATTTTAAACTTTTAATGGCTTTTCATTAGCTCCACTGTAAATTCACAAGGAAAGATGATTGTTTCCAGCATGCACCGTTATTCTGTTACCTTATAGTAGTCATAGAGCAGACCAAGAGCTGCAGCGCTGTCCTCGTCTCCGTTAATGCTCATCATGGCCTTGGTGGCAGCCGTCAATGGGTTCTCCAGAAAGGATTTCCAGGCTTCGTCTTCTGTGGTGAAGGAGCGACGCTGGCCGCCATAGCCCGCCTCGTTCTGGAGAACCAGGACCGCGCGCTTACTGTGACAAGAAGATGTTTCATGAGTTTCTGTGTACAACTAACAAAATTATTAAGATGTCAATGCTTCCTTATGCGATGCCATTTTAAACTCTTTATCAATGTCATCTAACCCTACCAACTGAAGGTTTAACTTGGAATATATGGACACTGCTCTTAGATGTTGAAAATCTTAAACTCAGACACTGGTCAGACAGCCTTTCCTGGCAGCCAGTATCTTTGCTCTCTTCAAAGCCACCAGACTCCACTGACAAAATCAGTCATTTTATTTCACAGAACACGGGAGTTGATGGTTTACCACTGGCTTAGTTGTTTTGTTTGTGTTATTAAGTGACTTAAGTGTTATAAGCATTGATTTTGGATCCACCAAAGTCAAACAAAACCGATCAAAGCAATAGTAGACCAGAAACTCACCCTTTTTTGCCAGGTAAAATGACACATGAGCAATGTCTCCAGTCAGCCCCACATTAATTTAAACTGGGTTTTTCTTGTGGCAAGGTTAAGCCGCAGCAACAATATATGTTTTGTTGCACTTGTCCATAGCAATATGTTTTTAGCGTCCGTGTCTGCACTTGTGCTTCTCCAAACTGACTTCATACAGGTTCACAAAGCCAAGACCTACAATCACGGCCTTGTACAGAACAGCCAAACAGGTTATAAGAGCGAGAGATCAACCATGTAGATGCTCTTTATCTGTAGGACCTGTTGTTCCAGCTTTTCAACGATTGTGCAACAAATCTCAGCCATCGAACCACCGAGGAGTCTCAAACGAAAGATGCTCTACAGGCTCGCCCGGTGTGACAACTCTGGTTCGGAGACTTCTCATTGGCTGAAAAGGTGACCGCAGGTGACGTACCTGACCCGTCCACATTCCGGCGCCTTGCAACTGTTTTTGTAAGAGATTCACGAGTTATTATGCAAAGTCACCAGCTGCGCTTTTCTCCTCGACTTCCTCTTTCCATCTTGTGAGGCTTCTAGAGTCATTGCTTTGTGAACAGGACCCTGGTGGACGAACTGGAACACACCAGCTTGTGTTGCTCCATGTCTCATGTGCCTTGATTATTTTTTAAGTGCAATTTTAGCTTATTGAACTACTCCACTACTAAAGTAAGCACCTTCAATTTAAAAGGTGTTGAAGTTACTGTTTCATCAAGTGAAAAACATTGGCTATTTCAACAACTTGCATATTTACAGTAAATTTAAATGTTTGCTTAGCTTCTGTTTACATAGACGTGTTAACCCGAACAACTAAAATAAAGTTAAGTCATTAGTGGAGCTCTTGCTATTGAAGTTTCATCTAGATCATTTGTTTTCCTTGTCAAAGTCGGGAAACTACACACCCGTGTAATACGCCTTCAATCATCTTGCCACCAAATCTGTCCCCTGGATTTTCTGCCACAACAAAGTAATTACAATAAAGTGTAAACGGACAGGCTCAGTTTCCACGCTAGTGAGTATCTACAACAAATAGAGCCTTTTTCTCCCCCCTCTCGATGGTCTAAGCAAAGTGATAATTAGTAATCCTAGATCTAATTGTGCTATTCATAAAAGGCAACCCGATAAGAACAATTATTTACTGGCAATAAAACTCTTGGAAATGTAATCTATTACTAAAACATACCAAAAAAAAGTATTTTCAGACAGAAATTACATTTAGACTATATTTGTAGTCAGTAATGCAGCATGAATTCACACTTTTAATGTACATAAAACAGCATGATAACACATACTTTAAATATTTCGGAAAGGGAGCATGTAGTTTCTTATATTTGACACCCAAAACATTTGAGTCATGTAGAGTAAAATCCACTAAAACCTCATGTGGCCCTGTGCTTGCTTACATTGTCTGTAAAGTCGAGCCAACGCCTAGCAGGTGTACAATTTCACTCCCCTCAAAAGTCTCCTTGTCATTGCCCTCAAAAACATACACAATATAGGCTAAGCATTTACACCAACGGGGAATATATATGTGTGTATATAGGCTAGTTTTTATGAAGATCAAAACTCTTACGTGAGTATTAAAACAACATCTGGAGAGACACTTTTCTTTGGCTGTCAGCTCCCTGCAGCAGCTTCATGTTTATTCCTGAACAAACATCATTAAGACTATCCACATAACTGTTAGAGCTTAGAGCAAAATCAAACACTAAACCGCCCATCGCTATCACGGGACGATATTTTATTCTAACAGGCGCCTCTGCTTGCACGACAGGTGGAGATACACCTGTACAGGCTTGAACATGACAGGTGAACTGAGCGGAGTTACACCATGGGAAACTATGAGATATAATCGCTTTCCCGTTTGGCAGCCAAGTTTTAAAGCCACACACACAAAAAAAAGATCATAAATAATCCCAAAATCATGTCAGACGGCATTTTCAAATTTAAAATATCAGGCAGCAGCTGCAGGTCAGAGGTGGACCACAGTCTGACCATTCAAAATCCCTGCGTGCAATAAACTCATAGAAAAAAAAGGTGTAAAAATCCAAAAAAATAATTATTTCGAGTGAGTATTACAACCTTAAGTGTCTCGTGCTCGTGGTGCAGGCTAAAAGTGGAGAGTCAGGACAACTTACTTGTCATGCTCCTGTGACATCTCGGTCGGTCGAACTGGACTTTCTAGTTGGTACTGAAAATCCGATCTGTCTTCTTTACCGTGGAAAACTCCGCCGCTAACGCTGGATGAGGGCCGCGGCAACAAACAAGGTGTCCCCTACTGAGAGAACGGGTTTTGTCGGCTTTTCTCGCTTTTTTTGGGGCAATGCTGAGAAATTAAGGCCGGTTTTACCTGTGACAGGCCCGCGGATTGGATTACAGGTGGACGGGAGGGCGGGGCCACGCTGTCAATTGCCCTCTCCGAGGCTGTGATTGGACGAGCCGGTGACCTACCTGAGAGCTGCAGAGGGACTGAGTCAGAGGAGGAGCGGGCTGCTTCAACAGCTGTGATTTTGTCATGTTCGCTCATTAATTGGGGAAAAAAATACATGTTCATGACCCTTACCTCAAATTTAATTTTATCCTGATTCTCAGCTGCTGTTAAACTTTCATATGAACTAGGTATTTTATTATTGGGTTTCCTTGCTGAGAGCAATGACCCAACCAAACTACAGCGAAAATAAATCTGTTGAAATACTCAATTCATGGTAAATAAGCAGCAAATAAAGAGTTAAAAGGTTTCATTGTGGTGGTTTTACAAGAGATTAAAAAATGAAAATGAAAACTAAGCATACACTTGTGCAATCCCTTTACTTCATTACACAACACATTGGCAGAGGTCTCATTTAAAGGTGAATATCCCTGCAGTGTTATTGTCATACGGCCTAATGGTACTTAAGTGGATGCACCAATACAACTTTTTCAGAACTAACACAAATACTTTGACTTTTGGTATTGGCTGATACCAAATACTAAATAGTGACCTGATACCCAGAGCTGCCCATAAAGACATTAGCATTTATGGGCATTGCTTCTGGGGCTCATCTGCCTGTGGGCTATAGAGCTGACTCATAACCATGCTCATCCTTTGCATAATAGAGATGACCAGGTTTTATTTTGAACCAAATATACTGACCATTCTAAAACTACAAAAATAACAATTGTTGCATCAGTACCTTGTTCCAGAAAGTGGCATGATTTTTTTTTTCCTTTTTTAAATGTAAAAAATAGCTGTCCTGTGGTTCAGTGGTTAGCACTTTCATCACATCAAGAGGGTTTAAGGTTCCTCTGCTTGAGTTTGCTGGTCCTCCCACTGTCAGCGTGGGTTCTCTCTGCATCCTCTGGCTTCCTCCCGCAGTCCAAACACATAAAGGTTAGGTTTAACTGATGCCTCTAAATTACCCGTAGGAGTGAATGAGACAGTGAATGGTTGTCTGCTTGGGATCAGCTCCAGTCCCCCAAGAACAGAGTTTGGATAAACAGTTAAGGATAAATGACTTTTTTTTTTTTATTAAAGAAAAATGCATGCCCCATGACCTGAGAAATGTACAGACGGAACATATTATCTAATTATGATTTAATGATTTGATTTGATGATGGCGTTTTCTGGGAGAACGAGCCTGCACATTTTAGGACCACAGCTATTTCTACAGGAGGACCAGTGTTTATTAAATACGGTGCATGCCTCACTGTGAAGAAGTGACTTATTCCTTATGTCCAAGGCAACATTAAGCTTTAATTTATCTTCAAATATAAAAAGTTTATATCTGTCAATATTCATCTGTGAGTCTGAACATTTTGAAAAATACATTAAAATAAATTAATTGCAGTAAAATTTAATGTAAAAGTAGGCGTAGAAGTCCAGGTGAGTTTTTCACATTATTTTTTTCCAGATTACATACTTGGAAAGAAGGAGAGAGATAAAAACCTCAATTTAAATGACCACCAAACAGACAAAATGTTATGTAACAGCATCTGTGTGAGTCAGTTTTCTGTCCTATCTAACTGTAAATCGCTTTGCCTCATTTTGGGAAAAAGTACTCCCACTTGTGTCGCTGTAACCGGATGATGACACAGAAAGTTGTTTACATTCAGACAGATTACCATCAGCCGCCACAGCTCCAGGTTAGAAACAGGCAAATTAGGTTCAAATCCTCAAAATCATCCGAAGAGACAGAAAAAACGATGATAAAGCAACCAAATCAGGGGCCCACTGTTAACGGTTACCATGGTATCTATGGTTACCATCTTATCTACAGCATCCTTAAGCAAATTTTTTTCAATAAGGCTTCATAAAACGAAAAGTTTTACTTTGAAAGAATGGTACTGCTGCAGCTTTGAATAACTATGTTTCTGTCATATATAGAGAGCTTGTGTGATTTATCGTATTTGCATCGCCTCTACTTTTCATAATCCCTTACGACTAGCTGTAGTTAATGAGATAAAATAAGATTAAAAAAACAAATAAACATTAAATGACAATACAACCTCCAACAGTAGATAAAAAGAAAGACCCTGAGTGAAAACAAACAGCTCTGTTAGAGGCAGCAGGAGCTTAAAAGATGTTATCAGCAATATTCAAAGTTTCTCCCCACAAAGACTCACTGAGACAGAAACAGTAACCCCCCCACCCCCACCCCCAACACTCTCTCTGGGACACACACACACACACACACACACACCTCCTGCTCATGGATCCTGGTTTACTGTTTATCTATTCCAGTGGAAGGACACCTGCTTCTCCTGGAGCTTGTTTGTGTTTGCACTGAGGACATGGGATAATACAGCAGATAGGATGGTGTGTGTGTGTGTGTGTGTGTGTGTGTGTGTGTGAGAGAGAGAGAGAGAGAGAGAGAGAGAGAGAGAGAGAAACAGAGGCTGGGAATATGTGCCCGAGCTGCTGATGGTGGGTCTGACTTGATGCTGACTCGGCAAAGAGCTCAGAGGATGAAGCATGGGGGGGCAGCTGCAGAGTTTAGATCAAAGCATCAGAGCGAACCAGAGCAAACACCCACAGAGTTATTCTCGGGACGGAAAGGACACTGTAGATTTAGACAAATCCATTAGAGAAAGTCAAAATATAACAATGCAACAGATTTCTGTTAAAATACATTCAAATCCACCCTTAAATGTCAGAAATATCAGAATCTAATCTCTGTTCATGGGAGCCCATTTCTGCCGGTTCCAAGAGGCTTTTAAAGATAGTCAAAGATGCTTAATATGTAATTATATTATAGTCACAAACTCTTCTAAATAATGATTTAGTATTTAAGAAAACTTTATACTTTGACAAAGGTCTGTGTGAAGAAAATAGGTCTATGTGAATTTCAAGAATAGTTTGCTTTATTTTATGATAAGATTATTTACAGTCTTCTTGTGTTTGTTATTTGTTTGTTTTGCTCAGTTTCTTGAGATTGTATTGGAGATTAGAGTGTTTTTTATATAGGTTTGTTATTAAATCAACTAATTATTTTTTATCACATTGTTGGATATAGGCTATAATCATATTAACTTTATGTGCCTTGAGCAGTCATTCTGAAACCATTTTGTCCGTCAGGCCAATCTTTTTCTTTTATTGGAAATGCCAACAACTATAGACGTATAAAATCTAAAACCCAGGAATAATCTCTCTCTTGATATTCCCCTTTGTTTCAAAACCACAGAAGAACTCATTTGCAAGCCTTTTTTTTCTGTTCTTCTGCAGAAGTGAACCCACACCCAGGCCAGACTCACAGCGGTTGCTGGTGTTCAACAGCCCGAGGCGCAGCGATGATCTCATGACTGAGAGACACAAACATATAGTGAGAAAGTACGGCCTTCCAAGCATGTGTCAGCTCTGCCTGGATGCAACACGAGTCCTCTCCCAACAGTTTCAACGACTCAAACCCTCCAGGATGCTTTGTGTCATCTCTGTCAATTTGCTCAGTGGGATAAACTCCGCTCCCCTCCTCTGTCCCACCCCTTTTCCACCTCCCTCCTGGAAGACAGTTGATTTTTAACGCCGTCCCGCCTTACTCCAGGCATCAAACCGGGATGGAAATAAGATGCAAATCCATCCAAACTTTTTTTTTAGCATGTGAGCACTTGTCGCTTGTAACTGTACTGTGGTCTGTTGGAGTCACAATGGAGCATCCATGCAGGGGCGAAGTAGTTCCCGTTGTTGGGTAAACAGCTGAAGAGCCTATGTGAACAATGAAACAGTGTTTAAAGATCAGTATCATGGTGATGGTCGTGGTCTCACTAAATGTTAACAGGCATGATATAAAGGCACTGTTGGGGTTTGAAATGACATGTAAGTTATTATTTACATCTTCTCACCTGGATGACAGAGGAGTCTGATCCACAAATATTATTTTATTGACTTTGTGGGATTGTCATCAGTCCCGTGTGGCTAATTATTACTTGTGGTTTTCTTTCCCTTTTGCAGCCTTGTCACACTCACTGATGTTTCTCAGTGTTTTGCTGAGGCCGGGGATAGATGGTATCACACTTTTCCCAGTGATGACAGTAAAAACAGTCACAGACAGTGAGGGCACGGCAGACCCGCATGCTGCTCCACAACTCCTAAAAACACTTGAGCTAATGCACTCACACACACACACACACACACACACACACACACACACACACACACACACGTAAAGGAGGAAACAGGTCAGTACTTTTTCCAGGTGTTATGAGATTCTGGGATACTTGATGGGGTGTTTGTGTGTTTTGCTTCACAACACTGCGGATGTTTTAGCCCCGAGCTCTGGATGTTAGTGACCATTCAGTCTCATTAACCCTCTGAACCCCAAGCTGCTGTCAGGGCGGTTTTGGATATTTTGACATTTAATTCACCGTATGAGTTCTAAACCTTTATCTTTAGAAGAATAAACAACTCAATAAAGTGTTTTGTACAGAATAATACATGTTTAAAGATATTGATTATGAAAAAAAGGGAATGAAATGGAATTTGTGAATACAACACTTTTTCAAGTTCCAACAAGTGTCGTGAATATTAGAAAAAAGTAGTTCTTATATACATGTTGAACTATTTACATTTTTACAGCCTTTACTTTCAGCCTCCCCCGTCCTCTCCTCTCTGCTCTGTGTAAACATCCTGCAGTTCTGTCTAATTCTCAGTGAATTTGTCGCGTTCGTCTCAGTGGAATCAATCATGGATTTAAATTTCACAAAGGACTGCATCATTTATTGAATGGAGCTTTTCTTCTTCTTCTTCTTCTTCTTCTTCTTCTTCTTTTTTTTGCTTTGTTTTTTTTTCTTCAAATTTCTAGAAGTGGTAACAAGATTATACATTGTTTGAAAGAAAACGTTTTATGACTTAAATTCCCATTTCAAAACATTTCCATGAGAATGTCCAGTAAATGTAGTTTGGTAATTACTGGTTCCCTCAGCGTGCAGTGTGCGTGTCTCGTGCCTCATGTGGTAAAACACACGCCGCAGTAAAACTGTAAAACAAAACAGTGTTTACATCTTCTTGTGTGACTTCAGCAACTTGTACCCAACGAATTATTCTGAGATGAGATGATGATCTGTGAACCGTTAACACTTACAGTAACCTGAGCGCTCATTGTTCAGCAGCTCTACAGGCCCGGACACTTCCATGGCACATGTAGAAGGAATTTATTTATCCAAATTACACCCCAAACATATTCTCTTACAGCTGGGAACAATTTGTGTGTATCATTTATCTTATCAGGCTTAATGTCTATACATAATAATTCTCTAACTAATATAAATGTTTGATTCTGGCTTGTGGCTCTTCTGTGTGGATGCGTTTACATGTGCTCCCCGTGTCGGCATGTTAGTGGATTACTCTAAATTTTCTGTAGGTGAATGAGACTAGAATGGTTGTTGTCTGTCTGTCTGTGTGTCTGCCCTGCAGCAGACTGGCGTCCTGTCCAGGGTGTACCCTGCCTCTCGCCCAATGTCAGCCGGGATTGGCACCAGCCCCCCGCGACCCTGGTTCAGATAAGCAGCTAAACATAATGAATGAATGATAATACATTTAATTTATAGGTGCCTTTCAGGAAACTTAAGGTCACCTTACAGAACAACTCAAATATTTTAAAGTAAAATACATATAAACACATTAGAAAAGTTTAACAATCATATATCATTTACCCTATAAAAAGTGACAGAGGACTGTCTTTGTATTTACGGTCAGCTGAGTGTGAGGTGTGGAGAGTGAGGTTTAAGGAATGCAGGCAAACAGAACGCACAGCATTCCAGTGTGATCATGGTCGCTTCAACGCACTATTTTAAGACTCACATCTGTGGGAAATCTTGTCACCTTCATTGAAAACCAATAGAGTCACAAGCTTTGAGACGCAATAGCAGATATCTTCAAATATATATAATATCTTCTGTTATTTTTGGCTTATGCTCCTCAGTTATCAACACTCAGATGCAAAACATTCTGCTACTGTTCCTGGTGAGTAAGTGTGATTGTGTAACCTTTGCTGCTGTAACAACTTGATCAGATGAGATCTCATCAGTTGAAATCTCAATCATCTCAACAGACTTCAGACACAATTGGTGGTTTGTCTGGATGTGCTTGAATGTCAGCATGTTTACATCATGTTCACACGTCTCTTAATATCAAATTTCAGCTTCTCAGAGAAGATAAAGCATCCACAGTTCAGTGTATTACAACAGAATCCTCTTTTTGCTTTTTTTTTCTGTGGTGGAAAATAAGTCATCAGAAACATACAGACAACAATGTGCTCCTTATGTCACATGGGAGCTGAACAGAGCGGTTGAGATTGAAGGATGGGAGCTGTGAGGTGACTTGTGACTGAAGGCGGGTATTGTTGGAGAAAGCGAGGGAGACTGACAAACAAGCTCTGCCACTTGTCACCTGGTTCAGCCTCCCAGTCTGCCCAGTCCAGTTTTCTCTCTGTCTGAGATTGATTCTAACTCACCCGTACACACTGCAATCACAGCCTCCTCTCTTTGTATCGCCAGTTAAAGTTGCCATATGACGACATGAAAAACATATTTTGAATTTGAAATGAACATGTGTGCTCATCTCATTCAACTAGTTATGCGTGTATTCTCAGTAAAATGTACTTGACTGATTAGAGTACACAAAGGTAAAAGCTGTCACTTCGCAGTTTGATCTGTGGCTCCTGTGTCAACATGTCAGGACAAGGTGTCCCTGAGCGAGTCCTTGAACATGGAGCTGCTCCCTTTAGGGCCGGCCAGCTGCAATTCCCAACCCTATTGCTAGGTGAATGTGGAGAGTGAATGGGTGAATGAGAGACACATTATAAAGCACTTTGCCAGCTAAGGTAAAAAGGGGCAATCTAAATGCAGTTCATTCACCTTTTTTGCACATGCTCCACTGCAAATATGCAAATGTTCAGTGCAAGGGATTCACAACTTTTTGCATAATGATGCAGATCCAACATGTTCAGCTATGTGCCTTAAAAGTTTCTAAAAGCTTGATCTGCAACTAATTGAAATGTATGATTTCTTTCAAACCAAAAAATACAGTTTGTTTTAGAAAGAAATATAAAAAAACTGACAGCAACATTGCCAAACAAACGCTTTTAAATATGATATTTCTGTCTGAATCCCTTTATCTTACACATTTGTGTGTGTGTGTGTGTAATGTGTTCTGCTTAGTCTGCATGACCTATTTGTCACACATGTTGTTTCACATGTTGTTT
>JAOWBC010000248.1:11772844-11798616 GCA_028566105.1 Hypoplectrus providencianus | reverse complement strand
TGATTTCACAGAAGTTTCATTTTCTTGGAGTTATATTGTGTTGTTTAGGTGTTCCCTTTATTTTTTTGAGCAGTGTATATCCAGCTATACACTGACTATGTTTACAGGCATTCACATCAGATTTATGAGGCATCTGAGCAGGTATTATCATTACAACCTAATTATGGATAAAAATATCATGATTTTTATATATACTTACTCAGGATATGATTCTACTGGTGGATATTATGAATGAATGAATGAATGAATGAATGAAGTCATGTTTTATCTAGTGAAGAGAAGACAGTTGTGCCAGTTCTGCAACATCTCTTCATAAGGATCATTCAGTGTCACCTCCATGTATGCTTATTGAACCTTGAACGTGTGTGGTTGGTCTAGAAAGAAGCTGATGCATTTATATGTGTGCCTTGTATAAAAACATGAGGTCACATCTACATTTGACCAGAAAACACATGAATATGCCAAAAGACACAAGTTAGAAATGCAAGATATTACATACATAAGCATTGTTTAAAAAGAGTTGAGTATGAGAGACGTTCATGCTGTGAGGGTTGATGTGATGTGAGAGGCCAATGCAGCTAAAAGCCAGTGAGTCACAGTGTTGTCTCAAATTCTTGACCAAGGGTAAAATTACTGGGCTCCTGCAAGCTTGGCTCATCCTGCCAGCCAGGACTCTGCCAGTACCATCTGGGGCAGTCTCTAACCATACCTTAACTGGGGCCTCTGTTAAATCTCTTCAATATGAATAATAACAAATAATAAATAAGGAGGGGGAGGGGGGGGGGGGTTGGGGAAAAATGGTGCCAGTGGAAGTCCTAGAATATTTTAAATCACATCATTGCATGTTGATTTATGATATTTTGTGTCCAAACATAGGTTACTTTGCTTACATTGTATTAAATGAAATTTGCATAAAATGGCCTATGCATAATACATATGGAAAAAGGACCGGGTCGATGTTTCAAGGCTGTTTGGTTGGGTTGGAGACATTGCCACAAATCCAAAAAGACGACAGTTAGCCCAAGGCGCAGCAAGCACCTAGTACACAACCCAGCAGCACCCCTTGACCTATAGTCAAGACATTGCAGACATTGCTACCATTGAAACAACTTCAAGGGGTGCTGAAAAGCTTACAGTCAGAACTATGGACCACCTTGACCCTGACCTGGGCCTTTCCAAATCACTCAAGCAGCACACCACCATATGAGCAGCAGTGATGAGGAACATTAAAAACATTATTAGGATACTGGTGGAAGAATGGTAGGAGAACAAGCCATTTCAACTTTATCCAAGGAGCAAGACCTATCAAAAGAAATAGAAAGCAGAATTAATAAATAGTGAGCCTGTTTTGCCCGGCAAAGCAGCATATTAGTAGATCTTAAACAACTGCCTGTTTGTCAGATTTAGAAAAAGCTTGCAAGTCATGAGATACACAAAGATTAGACAAGTGTTACAGTATCTGAGGCACCAGTCCTCTACCATGCAAACATGCAATATCTCCCTGGAGGCAGTGACATCCCACCTAAAGGTCAACAGTACCAGAGTGTTAGAAATGGTGGTTTATCTGCTCATTAACTCAGTTAGGATCAGTGACTTAAAACATTGTAACAATAGTTTGTGTGGAGGGGAAATGGCATTCATTCCAAAGACGAATCTCAGAGTATTCCCAGTGTTGGCAACCACTGAAAAAAGAAAGCAGTCAGTTGCTATGATACAGCACAGAATATGCAAAAGTCCTCAATGGTGTGCTAAGAGTGAGGAGACAACCTTTAAAACAGCAGATCTCTACAAATGACTTTGGCAAGAATCTGCAGTCAAGTACTTAGTTTCAAGTGTTGATCTACACTGGAGCATGCAGGCTGTGCAGGAAAAAAAAACATCCACTCTAAATCCAGTACTCAAAACTTAACAATCACGCTCAAACACAGCACAAAAGGCAGGTTTTTCTGTAATGTTACAAAAGACAGTAAATGCTAGGCTAATGTTACATAAGCATGTTAAGTAACTGACATTTGCTGGCTAGGTGCATTTTCCTGAGGTTGGTCTACCCTGGCAATGCTCAGATGTCACTACCGACAGCAACTGCCAGTGGAGGATGTTCATAAGTGTGATTTACAGCCGTTAAAGGGGATTTTACAACATCATGGGGCAGCAAGTTACAAAACGCACTGTAAGTGGGGATATATGCTTGTCAGTCATGTAGAGCACACCTTTGATCTTTCTTGCTGTTTCACACCTAACAAGAGTGCAAAAGTGATACTGAAATAACTTCAGGTACTTCGTCACTGCATGTGGTCACCCTGAATATTTAAAAATAGCAGCAGATGAAGCTTAAAACTGAGGCAGAAGGGTTGAACACACGAGATGGTAACTGCTGAAACCTCAACCTCGCTTAAGTGCAATCAGTATGGCATTTTGCAAATATCATGTATGATATGCATGTTTGACACAGACACAATTCATTCAATACAGCAGCTGGGAGCAAGTGCCTGCCAAATAGGTCTATGTACACATCTCAAACTTGACTTAAACCAGGACAATTTCAAATATGCCACCAGCATTTCAATTGTTTAATTAAATTGTTTGATTAAATGTGGATTTTATGACTAAAGAAGAACTTGTGGAAAAGAATAAACTGAGCGGTAGACCCCTGAACAAGCTCTAAGGAGCCGTTTGTGGCACAGGTGACCAGGTTCAAGGGAATCAATGACAAAAGGCCCAGAGGAGCAAACATCATGAATCAATTCCACATTTAGTGGCTGAACTTTTCAGATGACAGCGCAACTTGCAGTTAGGGCTGATCAATGCTCAGATTGACTATTTATTGGAGCGTAGAGCCACTGAAAAGTACAGTGACAGAGGCTTTGGGATTGTGTCAGGGTCTATCTGTTTCTGTGAAGGTGAATCAGCTGAACACCCTTACCGACTTACCTCAGTGGAATTACAAGTGACAGTGTAAAGTCACACTAATAAATATTCATGTTCTCTCATTTATATTGGATGCATCTCCTTCATCCTGTTGGACTCCTGGCCAAGCACAGGGAATGAAACAAAAAGGAGCGGCTGTTCCACACAAGAGTTCTGTGGAGAAATTAGTCCCATGTTCACACAGAAACTGAGCATAATAGCATTTCAGACTTTAAAATGCTTGACTATCAAAGTAGAAATACATCCATAAGAACTGTATCCTACCCAGAGGCAAATCAAGACTGGATCTGCTTGTTAGCATTTATCTACAATCTACAACATCAGATGTGTCGAGTTTCTTGGCCTATAATTTGAAGCTGTTAAAACATTTCTCTGAAAAAACGTTCTCTTCAAGTGTGCGCTGTGCCATGCACACATTAAACTGCTTCTTTGAACTGAGAGTGCAGGCTGTTTTAGCCCAGAAAACAAATCCAGCCATGACACCACACCCTTAGCAACTGAACTAATGAGTTAGTAAGCGGAGTCATGTGGACATCCACTTTCGGGGCAACGCAGAGCACTTCAGAGCGAGGGGGCATGACAGATGCACAGATTTCTCTGCCTCTCCATATCTACAGTCTGACAGCCCGCCATGTGTTTTCTTCAATCACAAGGGACAAAGCACCGCAGAACATGCAGAAAGCAATACTTTTTTTCCATAACTCCTGATAGCTCAACACAGGCCTTAATGGATGTATAATTGATGTTTTTGCTATAATGGCATGGCAATACAATGATTACATGCATTAGCTACTCATTGGAAATTACCCCACATCTATGGCAGTCATCATTAGGCTTTAACCCTAAAAACACAGGACAAGGACATAGTAGATACAGAGAGCAGCATGAAAAACCAGAGCTTGTAGCTTCCTTTTCAGAAATAACAAAATCCTCATCAAGCTAAATATAAAAGGCTAAAAATCCCAACAGCATGCTGGGTCACTCACTCCATATGTTTAGATTAGAATGGTAATTATCATAGTTGAAACCAACACCATTTCCCATAATCCTTATCCCAACTGTCACAATCTATTTGGTGTTATGGGTGCTAACGTTTTTTTGTGTGCTAAGAAATACAATAGCTGTTGGCTTTAATTACAAATAATAAGTGAAAGTAGCAACATGCGAAAAAACTATTAGGTTTTGGGGAAAAAATAGGTCACTGGACACAAATTCATTCACTGACATTACCTTATTAAACCTTTGCAATTAATAGAGAATTTATCTTTATTACATAATGCTATTTGTGCTGGACAAACAGATTGGCCTATCAACAGTTCGCAGACTCTTCCTGCACTATCAGTTCTTCCCTTCCTCTGGATTAAATGTCAAACAGACAAGCCTCATTATACACATGAATGATCGTAAAGTCTAAACCACCTTCGTGAAGATTGCTTGTAACCATTTCCTGTTGTCAACCACCTAGTAATGTTAACAGCACAGCCAAGTCTTTCCATATTCCCCAGGAGGACTCACACATGCTTGTTTTGATTGTATACTATAATAATGGCAGCAGCCAGCAGCACTCCATTAGAGAGAGCCGAGGGGGGAAGAAATCAATTGGAGGAATAAGACTCCCCAGAGAGGGCCAATTAAAGACAAAGGGGAGGAGGAGAAACTATGACGAGACCCGAGGGCTTAGAAGTGAGACCAGCGGTCCCAAGTCAGGGGCTTTGGGGATTCAGTCAACAGCAGGGGACATTAGAGGGAAGCCAAGTTGGGATTATGAGGGCAAAGCTCCCTAAAATCTTACCACAATTAAAAAAAAAACATCTACTCATTGAATGAAAATGTAAACATTAGTGCTAACAAGATAAAAATTGTTGCTGTTTTGCAAAGATCCACATATATCAGCTGATTATTTTAACTGTAAGGGCCAGTCGTCAATACCTGCTCACAAACTTTGGTTAAACTCGTTTTAACCAACCCATTTGGTGTGTTACAGTGTGAGACGTGTGTCTCTGATAGCAGGGAATTGTCAGCGGATAAAAGGAAAGCTGGGAGTCAAACCCTCAGCACTGTGTGGGCTCAGAGGCATACAGTACAATAGCCTGACGGAAAATGCAGCAGCAACAACAAAAGGGGGCTTGTTATCGTGATAAAAGACGTGGCCGTAGACTGTGACAAACTGCAATCCAATATGTCACATAAACAGAAGAACGATTGTACAGCTGGCCAGCGAGCTTTCTGTGTACACAACAGCACGGCCTGTATACTGCAAGCTGGCACCTATAAGGCTGCATCTCTACATCGCACGTTGTGACATTAAAATTATGTATGGGCTACAACACCAGCATGATGACTGCATATTCCTCAATGGATGCATTAAAGTTGTGCAGCTCTGAGATAAAATGGCAAAACCACAAGAATCATGAATCACAAGATAGCGCAATGTGTACATCATAAGATACATTTACTCAAGAGACAGAGATGTAGTTTTCGAGTATGGCCTGTTTACTCCAGTGCCACCACACTCTTGTCAACAATAATCAGCTGACAAGATGTTTTTAAGGTCAATGCTGACACTAAAAACATTACCTCATTCAAAATCTCTACTGATCCAAATACTAAATATTTACCATGTAAAAGAAATAACACTGGAAACAAAGAAACCCTACATTTTAAGGTAAAAACCTGTCACTCATGTGAGCTTATCAGGTGTAGATTGTCTTGCAAGCCCAAAACAGAACAGGTGGAAATTTCCACAGTACAATGCTCCTTGGAGACAGTCTGCAGATCAGTGGTGCTGTCAGCTGGCTGGATGCAAGCCTCACTAAACTCCATCAAGCCAAACCACCTGTCCCCAGTCAATAAATCAATACATCATATAAAAGATACAGTAGATAATGTGAATTGGTACCATAGAAGGTCGTGTATCAGTCACTCATTGAGACAATGCCGAGCTGCACAAACAAACAGCTAGTTGTTAGGTCCATTGTATATGTGTGAAAACGCCAGTGGAGGGATTCATCAAGAGCCCAGCTGCTGCATATTGAAACAGCTGCAGCTGTGGCAGGACTTCACAGCTCTTGCTACAACCTACTGAGTCAAAAGGTCCCTTCTCAGACAGATAGAAAACTCTCTAACCTAGTCTTCTTTCATTGAATTAAAATATAAAGTATCCACTTTCTCACAGGAGTCTTACATTTCAGTCAGGTGATAGGTACTGATCTTCTGTCATATATAGCATCATGTTTGAGCACAGCCAACACTTGATGGCTGCAAGGCATAGGGCTGTATGAGCCAACTGGATTATCAAATCTCAGACTGGAACTTAATATCTTGCTTTATTATACTATGGTCTGTTCGATACATTATTAGGGGGAAAAGAACACTGGACCTGAAATAAAACCTTGTGGCTCACCGCAGATGATGTCAGAATAAAACGCACATCAGTGTGATATTAACATGAATCACTGACATTGACAGCAAATGTCCCACTACTGCGATTGGATGTTATTCAGTTATAAACTGCCCCTGAAAATGTTACGGGAGTGAATCTCCAAGGCAGCTCTACTTTAAGGACTAGGCTAGTACTTTACTATTCAGAATTAAAATGTCTAAATATGTCTAAAAAATTGAGCCTTGTACCTCTATTATCCCAAAAGTTTCCAACTATGTTCAATGTTGAAATTTTGATAAAGTATCAGGGGGTAACACACACGTATCATGGTGGTTGTCATTAAGCCAAAAGTCATTTAGCCGTTATTGTCTCAATTGAGAGACATCTGGCGGCAGAATGCTATGTTCCACACATTTATTCTGCGAATGTGTTCTCAGTCTAAAAGGGATTGAGATGTCAGTAAAAGACATCTGCAGTTTGAAAAACCAACAGTTATTACGAATTATTATCAACATGAAGACTGAACTTGTTTTAAAAGCTATTTGTTGTGCATGCAGTTGACAAAAGAATGTGTTTAGTAGTAGCTGAACAGGTGGATGTTCAAGCTACCAGTAGCAGTAAAATGTCAAGGGTTTTCTTGATGAGCACTGCCAGGTCAATATCTCCAAGGCTAAGAGAAGCACTTCATAGTGCATCTGGCCTTCAGTCCACACAGCTTATGACAAGCTCATGAAAACGCCTCAATACCACCAAATCCAGACTAGACACAGTCCAGGATCAGGATGTGTAATTTGATCTTATAAATCACATTTTTCATAGAAGCACCCCTGGACCAGAGTGGGTAAGCATACTGTTTGTGTGGGTGCACCAAAAATGAAGGAAGACTTAGTCAAAGTAGTAACAGCATGTCACTGAGAGGGGACAGGCTGTGTGTGATTAGAGAGGCGAAGAAAGGAAGAGAAGAAGAGGGAAGGAATGGCAGAGTGTCAGTTCAAATTTCACAGCTCCCATTATAGCTCTGACACAGGCCAATGCACAGGCCTGTCCGTCCCATGGGACACATACAGTCTGAACAACATACAGTGAGGTGCCACTCTTTAGCAGCTTTATAAAAACCAGTGTCAATGTCCATGGGCCACACAGATCATGCTGTATCTGAGTGGCTGTATTGATTTCTGTGTTGTTGGCAGAGGCTCTGGCACAGTCGGGGCACCCAGTTGGCAGCAAACTGACAAACCACATTGTCCCAAGGGTGACACCTGTCCAACAAAGCAGTGCTGCCCATGATTATATGTTGCATTTGTACAATAGCATTTTCTCGTTCTCTACCAGTATTTATCAGATAGAGAGAAAAAATCAAGCATAGCCACTCCAAGAGTCAACACAAATACTGAAATAAGCAAATACATGGCGCAGTCTGACTTCTCATTTCCTGCATGGCAATTACTTGACTTCCTCTGACTGCAGTGCTATGGCACTGTGATAAAGGGCATGAAAACAGTCTACATACACACTGTCTGGTATTTTTGATCCCTGGGTTAAACAAAGCATTAGAATAAGCAATGCAGCTAATAACATAAATGTGGCAACTTCAGTAATGAAAATATATTGGGTAGACTCATGCAAATGTTTTTTAGCTGTTATCTTATTAACTCACAAAGTACCACATAAGCTTTGGCTGCGTGTCCTTTCACAAAAGCGGTTTTAATAAGCATTGATATGATATAGAGCTGTAACAATTCTTCTTTCTTCATAACAACAGGTTGAAACAAGAATATGTAGTTGCCAAATAATACTCGTGCAAAAATTGCAGAAATGCAATATTAGCCTCTCATATAGTGAAATTGCCTGATTTCTTCAAATAATTAAATATAAAACTGAAATTAAAGACAAAGACATCATCATGGAGAATAGGATGGGGATTTTTTTATGATTTTTTGACAAGTTATATAGAGCAAATTCATCGATTGTTAAAACAACTGTTATATGCACTCCTTTTTTTTATCTTTTAACTCTATTTACTGAAAACACTGTGGGTTTGCACAGATATTTACTCATTGTTCAGCATATTTGAAGCACATTAATAAATGCACTTGAGCTCACAAAGAGTGGTCATGATGCAGAGCAGATCACTTTTAAAGAGTCCTCACCAAACAACATTCCTAACCGGCTGGAGCGCTTCAGGGTGGAAAGACACAATCAAACATTCCAGTGTGCGCATGCCAGTAGGACGAAGGATGAAAGATGGTCAGATAGGTTTGCCGTGTGATCCACAACAAGGAAAGGAGTTAGTTTAGTCACTGTGTACACTGGGGGCTGATAACAAGTTCACGTGAGCACATAGTTCAATGGCATAAATGAATGAAACTAATCAATGAATCAAATAATGTTATAAAAAGACCTGTGAGTCAATTTGCACTTTTTGAAAAGATTTGAATCTTTTACTATCACAGGTGAGTGTACAAACATCTCAGCAAACACATCTATATAATCTCAGATGTGTACAGTAAGGCTTTGCTGAGTCCAGTGGGAAGAGAAGAGTGAGTCATGAGTCTTGCATGTAATGCTTGGCAGGAGAAGGAAATAGGCTCATCTGTATGTGACCCCATGCTGATAAGGAAAGAGTAAAGATATGAAGGAGTGATACTGCTGACACTGGGCGAGGATGCAGGGCAAAGAAAATACCAGCATGAGCAGAGCATGAAACAGCATTCGATTTGTGAGAAAATAAAATATCTATTGCTGTTCTGTACGAGAAATTGGTTACTCATACTGTACTGATGGCGGCAATTAGGGGACATGACAGTGGATTCCCTGGGGTTCAATAACTTTCTTCCTAGATCACAATGTACTTTCAGTACGAGAGAACATTACCTAAGGTTCTTAACAGAAACAATTTTGAAACATCTGTTACTGTGTGGCTAACCTAGTGTAGAGGTTAGGGCCATAACTCAGAGGGAAAGTTGAGATATTAAAGCAATGAAGAGCACAATGTAATGGCAGAAAATCATCTTAGTTAACATTAAATATTTAAAACTTTCCCAGGACAAGCCACAGTGGCACTTCAAGAAGGCCTTTTTCCATTGAAGTCTATCTAACAAACGCTGATCTGTGCTGACATGACTGTACGCTTCCACACACCACCACAGGCTCTGCTGAGCTTCGAAAGCATTGCCATGGAGTTGTGGAAACTTTGCATACATGCTTGTGTGATGGTGTAGGTGTGGAGGCTGTAAATGTTGTGTGTGAATGTATTTGCAAGGCAAACATTTGCAAACATGAACTTCAAGTCACATACTAGCCCATCAATAACAGAAACCATACCCAGTCCAGACTAATTGCACATACAGTTGTTGAAATGTGAAAAGACAGAAGGAAGGTGTGGTGCCCTCTGTCATTACAGATGGGAAACAATGACCTACACAGCCATCTGTAGCCATAAACCACATGGCTTTTTTCTTCTTTCTTTTGGCCTGGTTTAGTTTTGCAGATGTACAGTTTCATGGGCTGTAATTTCCAGACTGCTAAATAAAAGCTCAGCCTCTTAATATCATATGGACTGCATGGCTTCCTCTAAATAGTGCTTCGGGTGGCTGGTTTAAATTGAACGACCCTTGAATAACTATATTACTATAATGCCAAATCCAACATCTAGCTACAGGTTCATAGCATTTTCCATCATTAGAGACCGTTTCACATCAAACTCATTTTGTGTTTTGTTTCTTTGCTATGGAGAAGCTGTTATATTACAACAGACAAATCACTGCGGCCTACATAAACAGTGATCTATGGCTAACTTCAAGTGAATGTTGGGTGAAATTTAGCTAGTTAATCCAGATTATAGTTGTGATCCGATGGAAGACAGATCAAAGGCTCTCCGAGGGTCTTTAGACCCCGGTATGAGAACCACTGGATTAGGCTCTGGGCATCGATGGGAAGAGACAAAAGGCATTAGCCCCAGTGTAGCTTGACAGGGGGGCTAGCTGGTGGTGACAGTGAAACACCAACTGTGATTTGTGCTCTCGTTTTCAGTAAATCCGCAATGTAACGTAAAAAGGGCTAAGCTAACGTTTGGGAAGAATACCGCTGCGCATCACCAGCCTCCCGCTAACGTTATTTATGCTAGCCAACTACGGTCAACGTGCTGTTTAAAATGTATCCTCAACTCAGACGGTTTATGCATTGATATTTTCTCTATCCAAAAACATACCTGGTCAACAGGGAGATTGATAATTTCGCTGATTGGCTGCAACAGAGTGGATCCAGTGCATGATGCTGTCGTTTGGGTAGCCATGCTTGGTCGGTGTCCGTAAATCCTTTCTCTCTCCTTCCTCCGGTTCACTTCACTCCCCTCGGCTGCTGCGATGATAAATACACTGCTGCCGCTGCTGCTGCTGTTGTTGCGACGGGCTGGACGGTTGTCATCCACGGCACACATCCAACAAAGAGCATAAAGCCGCGACGAGATTTTCACCGCTGAGCCACTTTCTCTTTGTATAACGTCCGTTGGGAGAAAAGACGTCGTATTTTTAGCTCGGAGCCTGCGAGTGTGCCTTATGTTTAGCGTTTTTATCGAGCACACAAATATATTATATATTTATAAATATAAATATATTTATGCGTTAGCGTTAAAGAATTTAGCAGGCTAATAAGCAAGACCTTTTACCAAATTGTCCTTTTAAGGTGTCGAAAGAACTTCACAGCTGTTCCTTCCACGAGCATGCGTGGTATGCCGTGTCAAAAAACGAATTTTCGTTCCGGTTTAACAATAAGAAAAAATAAAATGAATTAAACACAGAACGAGATTAAGTCATGTTCCTTTTTGGTTAACCTCGTGTATCCCTTAAATGAGTGCTACCCAAAGAGCGGACAGTGTCTGCAATTATGGTAGAGCAGGGCATGAACTATCTTGATAGCAGAATCTCTTTGACAACAATAAAAATGGAGATAATGTGGGTGGAGAGATGTCGGTCCTGCCCTCAGCCATAACCATCTATTTGGACCTATCGTACGGAGCAAGGGAAATCCATCAGCCAATCCCACTCTGTAAGTGCATGGGGGGTCTTGATTTACAGTCCCCCAGGCAAATTGGATTTGAACTGAACAATGTTGCATGCGGTCACTCTCCACCCCTCTCACATTTACAGCATTCCACACATGAAGGAGAAAGCGTGATGTAAGGGGGGCATTTCGCAGCATTCACTTAAGGAAACGGCTACGATGAGGCAGCTGATGGTTGTTCCAAGCGAAGCCTCAATGCTGCATCTGCGCTCTCTGCATGCGCTGGTATTTTTAGCTACATGGAATAAAAAGATCAAATGCTCTTTAAAAATGGCCACCACATTTTACCATTGTGCAAAAATTTAACAATCTAGACATTTAAATGAAGCCTATATTATGCGCCATAACTACATGTTTTTTGACAATAAATCTATAGAAGAAATGCAAAATGTATACTTTGTCAAGATTAAACTACCCGCATATATTCAACACTTAAAATGTGGTTTTCTTTGGTTGTACTGACAGAAGAAGAAAGAACAGAAGGAAAGCAGGAAGTTACCTTCATCTGTATGATTTAGATTGCACTCTCTCGGGATGCTGTTGAAAGCTTTTTGAGACAAATACGTAATTTGGGAAATTGGTCTATATTAACAAAATGCACCTTGATTCGACAAAGGAAATGTATCATATAATTATATTGTAACGTGTTGGGGAAGTGTTTCATTGGTGTTTCCCATCATGGCCTGCTTTCCTTTGGTCGGGCTCCCTCCATGGCATGAATGCGCGTAATGAGTTCCTCAATCTCTTCCATCATGGCAGTCATCTTGCATCCCACCTCTGACACCAGTGCAGCATGCAGCACTTCTCGGACAGAAACATTGCAGATGAAGATTGAACTGCACCGGCACCTTACTAAAATAACATCACACCGCAATTTTAACCAGTATGTAATCCAAATTGATGCTACGGAGGCAGAGTCTGATAGAACTCAGAACCAAACTCCCCCATGGTGTTCTCCCCAAAAGTAACATTCAGCAGCAAGAACATGAACAACCAGCATTCACACAACTTGTGCATAAAACATTAACATTAATATAATATTACACCAACACTCCCATATAAAATACATTGCTTCATAAAACATATCTGAATGCAAAAACATAGAAAAGCAAGGCATGATGGGAAACACCAATGAAACACTCCCCCAACACGTTACAATACAATACATGTATTGTAGTAAAAAGTACAATTTTACTCTAAAATGTAGCAGTATTAAAAAGACGTATTTTTTTATTTTCTGTGTTTTCTTTTTTTTTGGTTTGTTTGTTTGTTTGTTGTTTCTGTGTTGAGGAGCTATTAAGCATGATCTAAAACCTTTGATTTTAAGCAATCTTTGTTTATTATTTGAATTTATATTAAATGTTTCTTTTGCAAGTAGGCGTATGTCTACCAGATCCAAAAGTGTTTTAATGGATAAACAAATCAACATTGTCAGCTGTTAGTCGATCACAATCATCAAAACACAACAAAGGGACTGCAGAGCACTCATATGCATGATATTTATTTTTGGAAAAACTAACAACATGATGCAAAAGAAACAAATCTGACCTTCAGCCATTTACATCAATGGGGACTGTGTGAAGAGGGTTTTTGACTTCAAGCTCCTGGGCATACACCTAAATGACGACCTCACCTGGAAATCCAACACCACTGCACTGATCAAAAATGCACAGCAGTGACTCTATTTCCTGAGGGTCTTGTGGAGAAATGCCCTGGCTGCTGGTGTCCTTTTATAAAAGCACCATTGAATTTTTTCTGTCTTACTGCATCCAAGTGTGGTTTTCCAGCTGCACTGCTCAGCAGAAGAGCGATCCAGAGGGTCACCATGACAGCACAGAAGGTCATAGCTGTACTGTCCTCTCCTGAGGACAGCTTCAAGGTGCAGCTTCAGGTCTCATTGCTACAAGAAGGCCTGCAGCATCCTGAAAGACTCATCCCACCCAGCACATCACCTGTCCCAGCTACTACCCTCAGGTAGATGGTACAGGTCATTAAGAGCAAGAACAAACAGATTGATGAATAGCACATATCCCAGGGCGGTTGCAATGATCAATAAACACTTAAATAACGAACACAGCCTACCTCAAATTGGGCACAATATTATTTTTGCACTTGTATATATTTCCTGTGTCCTTGCGTATTTATTCATTTCTAAACATTTCTATGATAGGCATATGTTGTGTTTTTTATTTTTCTAAGTATATGTTGTGTTTTTCAAGCCTTCTCTTTGGGGGCCACTGGGGGGCGCTGTTAAAAAGTTATAAACAACCTCCGGGTCCCGGAAACCCGCTCTCTTCTTCTCTCAATCATGGCGGAGGTCAGGCTGTGTTTTCGAAGGGGAACGTACAACTTTGCACACAAAATATCTAACAGATACCTCTTCGAAAGCCAGAATAAGCAAATGGAAGGTGCAAAACATGCCTCGTCTCTATCTGCCGAGCTTCTTCTGGGGAATTTTGAAAAAGGGGGATTGTATGGAGCCGAAAAACTGGTGACCGTTGGACTTCCACACAGTTACACAAGGGTAACACAGCTGTTTGGTACTGTTAACGATATTTTGGGAAACGGAATTGTTACTAGATGTAATAATTTTAAACGCTACAAACCGCATTCACGTTCTCATAAGTGCCAGGTTGGACGAATAGATAAAGCTACACCTCGGTACCGGATTAACGCCAAGTTTCAGAGGACTTCCTGCACCTTCAGGTCCGCGCATCCAAAGCACGGCGTGGGTTTGTGTTTTGGACAGTTTATGTTCATCAGACCCTTCAGTGACAACGGGACCCGAGCCGAGCCTCTGTATAAAACCAAAACGGGCTACTATGATGTCCTGGAGGTTTCGCCTGCCGCCACTCACTCGCAGATCAAAACAGCGTACTACAAGCAGTCCTTCGTCTATCACCCGGACAGAAACTCCGGCAGTGAGGATGCCACTGTCCGCTTCTCTGAGATCAGCGAGGCCTACACCGTGCTGGGCAACAAGGCCCTTAGGAGAAAATACGACCGGGGTCTGTTAAGTCTGTCGGACCTTATTGCAACAGCCAGACCCTCCGCCAAAGACACGGGAAGCTCCTCAAAACAGACATCCGAGAGCCGGCGGTCAGTGGTAGGCGCAAAGAGCCGAGAAGAAATCTTTGATTTCGACAACTTCATTAAGAACCACTACAGCGAGCAGCTGCAGAGAGAAAGAGACATCAAAGCCCGCAGAGAGGAGATACTGAGGAAGAAGCATGAGACGATCGGGGAGAAGAAGCTGGACAGGATGTTGGAGATGGGAGTTCTGGGGCTGCTGGTGATGGCTATGTGTGTCATAATTAGCCTAAAGCAAGGGTGAATATAATTCACGTGGAGGAGATTGGGAATATTATTATCCTTGTTTGGATCTCTGGTAACTTGAATCATCACTCCAGTCACACCACAAAAAATAATACTTGTCACATGACTGCTGTTTTAACTATTTTACCTCTGTATTAGCAACTGTGCAATATTAGTAGTGCCACGATTCCAATCCAAAGTTTAATTAGATTTTAAATTTCATGTGCCACACTAAGTCTTAAAGGTAAGATTTAGTGGATTGGTTTTGATTATGATTGTTTTATTTTTCTGATTAGAAGAGACATTGTGACCCCCATCATATATTATGGCTGACTTTAATTTTCAGCTTTGGGCCTGTGAGACGCAGTGCAGTTGTGCAATAAAAATGTGATTATTCTGTCCCCTAAAAAGCCTCAAATCAGGGCTCAAACTAATATGCACCTTTCAGTTTAACTTACTGCATTGCAGTGCTGAGTACTTTGCATTTAGTCTGTCTCAGCTGGATTTTGCATGATGTAGCATTTGTTTTTCAGTTTGTCAGAAACAGACATTTGCTCCCAGCAGCAGGAATTACTAGTTAGTTACTGATAGTAGGAGCAAACACGCAGCGTAAATAACCCCAACTAACTCTGAAAAGCTGACAAACAAGTTTTTTAAAGGATCTACATGGATGCAAACATACCGAATCAAGGTAGTTACAGTGGTGTAAACAGTGAGCTCCTGACTCCCTCAATATTCAACACTGTGGGCATTTTGGCACCAAGTCAAACATCCAGGCTAACTTCATTTCCATGAGTTAAGCTAAATCATTTTGACAAGATGTGGTTTACCTATGGTGTGGTGGAAAATTGACAAATCCGAAAGCTACGGATTAAACTAGCTGCTAACAGCCAACTTGTCCTCTGTATTAAAATTAACATGATATGCTTTAATCTAATGTCCAGCCCACGGTTGTGTATTGTGGCACCGATAGTTTTCCCCTCGGTGGACGTGGTCTTCAGGGTATGACAAGTTGTGCACTGTCTCGATAGCATTACAGTGTCCCCTAAAAAGCTGTGAATCAAAGATCAAACTAATATGTACATGTTTCAGTTCCTCCAACTGAAAGTCCTGGCTTCTCAGCATGGGAATGTGTTTTTCTCACCATGTGTCTGTCTTCAATGGTTTTTACTTGATGAAACCTTTAGTCACACACGGTAAATGTGACTCCCAGCAGGGGGGATTACTAGAACCAACATTTTTCATTTGGCCATATAAACCAAGTTTAAATGAAAACAATATAATTCTAATTAGTAATTATGATTAAGCAAAAATTATGATTTGTAGAAGGAATTTGCAACTTTTGATATGACCCAGAGAGCACTCACCTCTCATCACGTTATTACTTCCCCACTGCGTCAGGACATACAACTCACTGGTTGTTTTACAACCTGGTCGTTCTTTGGTTCAACTTTGACTTTTATGAATCATCTGTTTTGCAGATGACTTTATTTTTAATGGTTTTTAAGTTTGTCATTGCTATTGATGAAATATTTGTAGCAATGTAAGGAAGTAAGGGATGCTTCATATCTTGAGAACCTATTTAAAAGGGGCAGAATTTCAGTCTCTGTGTATTTAAAAGGTGCCTTGGATGATATTTATTGTAAAAAAAACAATGTAACATTGTTCAGATCTGTAACTAATAAAGGACTTATGATTGGTGCCTCTCAGAGCACAGTCAAACAAATGTTGCTTCAGACTTTTGTACACTATTTCAGCACTATTTTCCACTGAAACGGTGATAACTGTAAACCTCATCTAAAAGCATTTCTGCCACCAGCTGATAAAATAACAGATCAGTTGCTCATTTAAAGACAAACTTTTATAAAAGTCACTTTTAAACATATAACACTCAAACATTTAGTGCATTTAGAAATTCACAGTTAAAAGTAAACAATTTGCCATATCAGTGCACATTAATCACAAACCTAACAGTGTCTACACTAATACAGTAAAACTATTAAATACATTATCATTAAAAGTGCATACATGACAAAAAACCACTACGTAGCTTATTGAATTCCCCTTTTTCACATTTCACAGGTCATAAACTTTCCTTTTGGTTGTGTTTATTAGTGAATCTATTCATTTGAAATTGCATTCGTAAGGGGAGGATCTGGATTGAATGTTGAGGTGTTCAGTCACCAAACCATACAGGACAATAACATAATGATTTAGATCTAGAGAAAGATTAATAATGTGCATTGTGCTGATGTCTTTTGTGAAATGTGTTGGGATACAACAAGCTAACGCTCCGTAGAACCTAGGGTTTTGGGGAAAATCATCCAGATATTTTGCAGAATCATGTCTCTCACATATATGTCTCATGACTTGTCTTTAGAAACTGGTCATGGTTCTCAGATGACCGGATTGAGGGCGTCATATAGCCGCTGCACTGCCAGCTCCACCATCTCTCTGAGGGAGTCATCCTCTGTGCATTCATCCTCGTAGCAAACCGACTGATCGGGCAGAGGAAGGCAGTGAGAGAGGCGGAAACACAACAACAATCCTTGAACATAAATATTGTTCTGTGTTTTGATGGGACAGGTTAAAAGTTTCTCACCCTCGTTTCCAAGCAGATGTGAACTGTCTTCCCGTCTACTGTCACAGAGATGTTTTTATCCTCACTGAAATCTACAAATTCCTCTCCAAACATATCCCTAAAAACAGCGAGATATATATTTAAAGTACAAAAAAGCTTTCAAACACCATGATCCATGCATACAGTTTTATAAACACAGACTCTGCGTCACTCACTGCAGCATGACTCCTAGTCGGGTTTGGAAGACGTCCATGTCCATAATGGTGCTCTGGGTCTCCATGGCTGTTAATCATGAATCACATGAAAAGTGAAATCACAAATGCAAGTTCAAAACAGGAAACAATGCATTTCATGTACAATATGTAATATTCTGAATTCTTGACTGACTGTTTCCTTCTATATATAACATTAGATCCACTGGATAATCTAAATACATAACTCAGAAATATATATGACATGGGCATAGTTATTTTTTTTTTACAATTACATATTATAATTTGACATTTTAATGGGGCAAATTGGTTGAAATAAAACAATAAAACATAACATATTGTATGCTTCCTTCAGTCCATTTAACAGCATCCCCAGCTGAGTGCCTCACTGACCTTTCTGAGCCTTTGGGTTTGACTGGACTTCCAGCACCACAGTGGTGACAGCGTCAGCGTACATGTCATTGAGAGGGTTTGCTATCCACTGAAACAGGAAGTAAAGAGAATGGTGTATGGGTAAATGAATTTGAATTTGAAGAGTCCTGTTTTACTGCATCACAGTAAGCAGCCTGACTGCTCACCTCCAGCAGCACCATGCCGGCCTCGTGGGTCAGAGTGATATTTTTAAAAATTTTCAAAGTGTTCTTATCGGTTCCATCCAGCTCTTCCACGTCACCTGGAAAACATTGCTGCAGTCATACGCTGTAAACTCAGGGGTGCTGTGTTCTGCATACTGACTGTAAATTAAAGCTCTGGATTAACATGGAGATGAGTTTACCGGTGAGGTTCCTCAGATGGCAGACCAGCAGTGAGTACGGTCCGGTGAACGGGATGGCCTGGGTCTGTTTCACTGTGCTCATGGCCAGCTCTGTGTATGCTGCACAACAGCCACATCAGTTCATTGCCTCGTTTGTGTTTCATATGTTAAATGGATAGTTCAGATATGCTGAAAAGGCAGTACCCCTACCAGCTTCACCAAACTGGGCATCTCCTGACCGCCATCTACTGTAATATACTTACCATAGTTAACACTCATACTTCAAAAATCACAACTATCCCTTTAAAAGAAGGTGCAGCAGTTTACACAGCTGAGTCGACAGCAGGAAAAACAAAAGCCAGTTTCTCCTTTCAGATCTGCACATTGCCTAATGACTTCATTAATTATTTAATCCATGCTTTGCCCATATAAAAAGTGGAAGTTAAATGATTAAAATGACTCTTCTTGCAACTGATGAATTGAATCTACTGACAACAGTTGGGACAGATTGGATAACTAAAAACACTTACTTGAAAGGTCAGAGGGGTTGAGGATGTGGTAGTTAAAGTTCTTCTTCACCAGTATGCCTGACACCCTCTGGCCCTGAGCACACTTCTTATCAGCCAGAGAGCCCATCACCTGAGAGGAGGAGAGCTGTTTCAGTGTGGACTTAACATTTCTAACACTAGCAAAGTGTGTTGTGAACGTGCAATATTCATGCACTGGCATATTTAACCAGAAGGAGCTCAAAGTGACCCTAGACAGTAAAATGTACAGACAGGCAGTTTATTGACCTTTGCCAGTTTCTCTCCTCTGAAGTTGAGGGTGACAGCTTCTGTGTTGCGAGGGTTGTGAACTTCAATGTGAACCTGGTCATTGTCCTCGTACTCCCTGATCAGTGCAGCCTTCAGACGGGCCATCTCATTCTGCTCCCCGTGGACCAGGATCTGATGCAGACAGGGGTTTTAAATAACAAAATTGAAGGGTGCAGACACAGAGGATTTTAAACACTAGCATGTGTTTCTTTTCCACGTACCACATGTGGAGGTTTGAGGGCCCTGATGAACTCGCTGGTCTGCTGGTAGTCAGTGTGGGCGGAGAAAGAGATGTAGTCCACGGACATCTTCAGCTGCAGCTTCTGCCCTGACATGGTGGTGATCTCCTCCGGCTCAGACATGATGTGCTGCACAGAGCAAAACACAGCAGTCACTTCCTGTAATCAAACATCCACTGTTTCAACAGCCAGATGCAATTAGGGCTGCATGCACTGATTATATTATTGCTGCTTAATCGGTTGTTTATTTTGTCAAAACAATCGATAAGCTGTTTGTGTTCTTCCCAAACCCAAAGATTACATCCTAAACACCTTGTTTTGTCCACAACTCACAGTTAATTGTCAAAGGGAAGAAACCAGAAAATATTCACTTCAAGAATCTGTTTGTGAATTTGAATTTTTGCAACTTTAACCGATCACTGATTTTTTTTATTAGGGTAAATAAGAAAAACTTTTCTCCAATGAACTACATATTCATATCTGTCTATTTTCAGAGGCTCACAGTCTGACCTTAGCCAGTGTGCCCTCTACACAGTAACCAGCGATGATGACTCCGTTCCTCTTATCGGTGCACCAGCTCTCAAAGAGCTCTCTGGACAGCCCGCTCTGCATCATACCCGGAGACGCCATAACCACACTGGGACCAATGTCATCAAAGTGATCCATGCTCTGGAAAAAACACCATGGTTATAGATAACCAGAAGAGCCTTAATACATGGAAGTATATATCTGTGCTGGAGCTAGTATTGCTCAAAGATTGTTGATACTGGTCCCTGAAGGAAAAATTAAAAAGAAGGAATTACAGCAGTACGATTCTAACATTTAGAGCATTAATACTTCTAGTTTTACTCAGTGAAAGGAGTTAAATCTGATCTTGTCAAATGGCCCAGCAATGTTCAAAACCAATCAGTGTTAAATAAATTTGGTTGGTACCCTTTATGTTCCCAGCAAAACTACAGTACAGTTTTTACCTTGAGGTTGCTGATGTGCTTGAAGACAAAAGGGTTGTTGATGTTGATGGCCTTGCGGATCTTGTCGTTCATTGCATTGACATAGGTCTGGTACACAGCCATGCACTTCTTGGCCAGTGATGATGCATAGTATATGGGGATGTCATGAAGCTCCGGGTGGTTCTGCCAGTACTCATCTAATGTAGAACATGAAATACAGACTGCTCTGACTGATTCACTTGCAACATTTTATGATAAATGGTCATAAATGCAGAGGCTAAAAATGTGCCTGTTTAATAATCTGAATCAGGTAGTCAAGCTTGACATCTCACCCAGGATTAACAACAGCTCCTGGGCTCGCCCCAAAGCGAACACAGGGATTAAACAGCGGCCTTCTCTGTTCACAATGTCGTGTACTGTGTTGCAGAAACGGGCTTCCCGCTCCTCCCTCTTTTCATGGATGTGAGTGCCATATGTCGATTCCTGTTAGAAAAAAACCACCATGATCAACAACATTGTGAACAAATTACAATCCACTAAAGAGAAGCGTTAAGTGTGAATTACTATGCCACATACTATGATTAAGATGTCAGGTTTAACACTGGGGATCTCTGCAGCCATTAGATGCCTGTCTTCCTGTCGGGAGAAGTCTCCTGTGTACAGCAGCTTCGGAGGAGAAAGAGCAAACAGACATTGGATTTGAAGCTCTATGCATCAACAGGACTGCCACAAACAAAAATAGGATTTGCTACCTTAACTCCAGCTATTTCAATCATGAACATGGCAGCTCCCAGCACATGGCCAGCGTGGTAGCACCAGAACTTGATTCCAGCCACCTCCTTCACCTCGTGGAAGTTGATGGTCTCAATCTTATCCATGCTCTCCTCCAGGTCAGTCTCAGTGTACAGCATGTCATCCGCAGAAATGTTGCTGTAAAAAATCAGCATTTTTGAAGGGATTATACATTTCTAAATGTTGAAGATGGTTGATTCTAGTCCTACCTGACTTTGACGTAGTCTGACAGTAGCCAGCGGTAGATGGCCTTCGTGGCGTGGGTCATGAAGGTCCTTCCTTTAAAGCTGGTCTTCTGGAGGAACCAGGGCAGAGCGCCACAGTGATCCAAGTGGAAACTGGTGACAGGATACATACATCAAATCAAAACACATATCCTTTATATGTTCTAGAATATATGTGAAATATAAATCAAACAGAGCATGTCTTAGTAAGAAAATTACTATTTCAGATATGTTTGCGAGTCTATATGTTATTAGAAGTAGATGGTTCAGTACAAAAAAGAGATATTAGAACACCCACTGGCTTATGAGCAGCAGGTCGATCTCAGCTGGGTCGATCAGGTCTATGTAGGGGAGAGCATCCATTCCCTCCAAGCCAGGGTGGATACCGCAGTCCAACTGCACAACACAAATATAAAAACATTTTTTTCCTCCAAGATATTGTATCTCTTCTGATTACCAGAGAGTCCTGGGTACACCAAATTAACACAGCACTAAGGAAACACAATTCATAGAGATGTTACAAAAATCAAATGGGCATACGATATATCAAAATTGCAGGAGACACAATATTCATTAAAGGTGAAAAATATGTACAAACAGCATTCTGAGTTAAGATTTGTGGTGCTACAGAGATTTTCTGACCTGAAAATCAAAATCTTATTAAAACAAACAAAAAAAAAAAACTTTTGTTTGTTTGGTCAAGATTGTAATTATTATTTTTTTATTCAAATATATTTTCCAGGATATTTTGAATAATTCCTTCTAATGTAGTGAATGATATCAGTAAAATATTATGGAGATATGAATTAAGGTGTGGCCTTACACAGGATTCAATGATACAACAATAAAATGATTAAAACTTTGGAACACAACCTGCTATACTGTAGAGTTTTGTACAACGATTTTGTATCTAAATTTATACTCACTACTGTTGCAGTACTTTGCTTCCATTTTTTAAAAATCTGTTTATTTTATGCACCAAACTCTCAGGCAAGTAACTTGTAAGTGAAAACCTAGTTGGCAATTAGCCCTACTCTGATTTTGAGAGCACTGACTTAATAATTAGTATGCATATTAATTGAATGTTTTTTAGTAGTTACTAAGCATGCATATCATTGCATTAGTAGTAGTAGTTAATGCTGCTCTTAAATGCAGATGTGTTGTTTTAAATTGTTTTAGATTTTAATCTAGAGTCAGATTAACCCACATTTTTCTATTGTAAATCACATTGCAGCATGCAGTCACAGCTAAACACCTAAACTAGAATCCAGACAAAATATATTTACCATAATTTTCCTTCCCTTGAATTCCAGGATAATGCATGACCTCCCAACCTCCTGACCAGCACCCCTGTATTTACAGAAGAAAATAGCATTACATGGATTTCTTTTAATTATTGTTGAGATATGAACCTTTAAAATTTGAAAAAATAAACACAGATGAACTCACAGTGGACGAATCAGGAGCTGATCACTCTCCTCCGCAGGGACAATCACCTCTATTTTGCGTTTAGTTGCCATTTGTGTTAAATTTTGCAGATCAAATTAAAAAAAAAAAAAAAAAAAACCCAGAATAAATAAAACCGGTCATTTTGTTTGCTCAATGAATGAGACTGGGGGCGTCTTCGTGTGACGCTACACTTCCGGTGCCGTGGCAAAATACAGCCGACAAGGAATAAAAACGTGGACAGTTCCGGGGCAGCCGTTAGCCTTTATTTGCAGTGACGAATTATCATTAATAAATTAAATAAACGTCAACCAGGGCCACGGAAATCATTAATATGATATATTGAAAAACATTTTATGAAAACTTAATTATCTATATTATCCACAGGCCGTTCGGCGCAAGATTGAACGTTTTAAAAATACTTTTTTTGTACTTAGCCGCGTCCCCTTTAAGTGGTGTTGGGTGTAGGCTGTGAAACTCAAAGGGAAGCTGCGGTGTCAAAGTGAAGGTAAACAGAAAAAGCTTATTTAAAGAAATAAACACTAAAGTGTACAATGAGACGGTTACTGTACAAACTGGCGAGTCTTGTGTAGCTAACTCTATATTGTGTTTGTGCTCGCCAACCCTCCCTTGGGGGCTTTTCAACTTCGGTGTGAAAATAAATGCGGTGGGTGACATTTAAGGTGGAGTAAGACCCAAACATTTGCTCTCTTTCAACACGTTTAGTATAGTGTTTATTTAGACCACAAGTGGTATTTTATGCTAAGCATTTGGGATAGTTACCTTAACGACCGATGTGTTCAAGTAAAGCGAAACTTCGGGTGTGTAATTTGTGTCGTGGGGGGCTCTGTTGTACATTTTCATGCATCCCATTCTCAGCTCGGTTCAGAACATCCTCCGACTCCATTACAAAAACTTCCTTTAATAACTTGCAATTAAATTTTTCTCTGACATGATGGAGGAAGATGATATTGTTTCAGCAGCAGGTGCAACGGATGAACTGGTTTCCAGTTTAAATGGTGCTCCTTTGTAACTTAATCCAGAGACGAGGGCATTTAAATAAACACATCTGTCTGGGCATTGATTAGATGTTTTAAAGTTGAATTTATTACAGTGTTTTATCAGCAAAGTACAAACATTCTGAACATACATTGGATTTTACCTTTACTGATATCTATCTGATATCAACTGTTATGTTATCTTAGGCTGCATATTTACGCCATTCTATTGTTGTAATGCAAGTTCTGGAAAGAAATTTCCCATGAAATAAACTTGAGACATTGATGTATATCTTTAGCAGAACATCCTACAAACTACTGCATTCACATATTGTTTTTAAGGCTTTGCGAACTAGATTTCCCAATTTCTGTTTGTGTCTGATACCAACTATGTGTTGTTCTCAGATCTTTAATACCAAACAGATCTCATTTTAATTGGAGTGCCTGAACAAATACAATACATCCAGACTAGTAGTAATGTGAAGAGCTGTACCAATTGATTGCTGTGGGTCATAGCTCTGTGTATCACGTGTCTGAAGGTGCAGAGTTGGCTTTATCCATTATTCAGAATTCAGACTGTGCTATGCTCTACATTCAATTATTCATCATCTCTGTTGAGACCTGAGAAGGCCACGCTGCTGTGTGTTTGACGCTGCGGCCTGTGATGATTCAGGTTTGGTGAGGCTGGAGGGCTGGATGCGGTCGTCATGGTGAAGGATGTTCCGGAAAGTCAAGAAGCGCCACAGCAGCAGCAGCTCGCAAAGCAGTGAGATCAGCACCAAAAGCAAAGTAAAACTCACACCGACACACATACATGTTATAAGAGAGCCACTTTCTATTTTGTTGAGCCAGCACCTTCTTCTGTCTCTGACTCCACATAGTCCGTGGACTCCAGTTTGGGAGGGCTCTCAAGATCCAGCACTGTCGCCAGCCTAGATACAGACTCCACCAAGAGCTCAGGTCAGCCAGCTCACTCCTTCAAAACACTTTTCCTGCACCTTTTCTTTTCTTTCTGATTTTTATGTGTGTCGTCTGTAGGTAACAGCGCTTCTGAAACATGTGCAGAGTTCCGTGTGAAGTATGTGGGATCCATTGAGAAATTACAGTTTGACATGAGTAAGACCCTCCAGGAGCCTCTGGACCTCATCAACTATATTGATGCCACTCAGGTGAGAAACTGGAGGAGCCAGCATGACTTAGCATCATTCATTTATGATGATGCTATAAATATTCTTCAACGTTTCACAGCAAGATGGAAAGCTGCCCTTCGTGCCTGGAGACGAAGAGATGATACTGGGAGTATCAAAGTACGGAGTCAAAGTGGCCTCTCTGGACCAGTGTGTGAGTAGGGGAAAGCGAAAGAAAAAGTGATATACTGTCTTGCAGATTGAATGCTCATTGATTAGACTGTGCAGTATTGCTGGGTCATCAATACAGCCAAGCAGCATGGTTATGAGCTAAGCATCAATTTATAGTTTGGACATGATTCTGCACAAAGCTGCTGACTTCAGCAATTTCCCTGATGTTTGAGGTATGGTGTCTCTGATACACTCCAAGATTACATTCTTTTTTGTAACTCAGGGTCTTTTTTTTATTGACATTTTAAGTCATACATATTAAATAAATCACAGATAAATTTTGACAGACATCATATATTCCCCATCCATGTTTCTGCTCCAACAGACCCTCAGCCCTATTATAGTATGATTGTACTGTATAGTGATCAAACTGGTTTGATTCCATAAATTATAAAATAAATAAATGAATGTAAAAGTACAATAAACTAAATAAAGTCAACAAAATATACAATATAAATTCAGTAGTAATACAATTTTTATTAAAATGAAAGAATTTACAAATAAATAACTTCATATGTAAACCATGTATAATATGTGGTCAGTTAACAAAACTGCCTTACAATATCAGCAGCATTCTTTAAGATAGATAGATACTTTATTAATCCTGCAAGGGAAATTGTAACAACATAAAAACAGCAATAGACCGACATAGACGGTATGTTTATAACAAGCAAATATATTAAATTATATATTTAAAATCATAAAATAAGTACTCCC
>JAOWBC010000248.1:11758337-11771967 GCA_028566105.1 Hypoplectrus providencianus | reverse complement strand
GCCGGCTGAGATAGGCACAGCCTCCCCGTGACCCGGGATTACCTGGATAAAGCGGTTCGGAAAATGGATGGATGGCAATACAGTTTTAGTGATTTTTATTTTGAATCCCAGTCATGTGCAAGCCTGTTCAAGTTTGACATTCAGTTTATTGATAAAATACAAAAACTGGCTAGGACATGATCAATATTCAATGTTTCTTATTCTCACTTTTTTTGACATTTCATGCTTAATAATACTATTTGTTGAAAGTTTGCTTTACATGTTTGCTGGCTACTCTTTTTTTTTTGTTTTTAAACATTTAAACTGAAAAATCTATTGAATGACTCAGCAGCGCATATTGTGTGTGTGTGTGTGTGTGTGTGTGTGTGTGTGTGTGTGTGCCTGCATGCAATGGGGATTGTAAATTATTTATCATTGGTTTAGGGTATTTTGGAGACTTCGCATAATATTGACTGCAAAAAGAAAAAAAAAAAAATCCAAAGAAAAGCTGGCCAAACTAAAACACACTGTGGGCCAAAGTTACATAAATTAGATTACTTCTAAGAGCTCAAACTGACAGTCAGTATAATTATATATATATAATAGACATATAACTGATTATCTCTTAACAATAATGAATCAATAAATAGGTTAATTTTAAGCATATTCTGCATTACATCAATACGTTATTCTTGTGAGTTATTTATTTATGACTCCTTCTTCTCCTCAGCGGACTACAGAAACACATGCTCTCTGAATCACACTCACCATGCGCTTCATGTCGTACAGCTCTTATATAATCACTATTAATCATTTATAACTTCACACAGAGAGAAAGAGTATGAGCTGCATTGCATTCATGTCACTCCATTCAACTGCGTTTTTGTTCTTCTTCAACGATATCCAATTAAACCCACAATCACAGAGAGAGACACAGTTCGTTAAGTTGGCATCGTCATGGCAACCCCATCCCCTTCCTTGCCGCCTCTCACTCGCACACTGATACTCAACCTAAAGAGCTCTGTTTAAGAGGGGAGAAGGGGGACGGAGAGACTGAGCAGGGCGACACAAAGCCTCCGCTAATCTATTTAAAAGGCTGTAACAGCATGTGAATGAGTGGATGAGTTACCGCAGGTTCCCACTCATTCATAATGAAGACCAGGCAGCTCACCAGTGTACTCATGTCTGATAACTTCCTATTTATCTTTTCTTTTCTCCTTTAAAAGTGCTCCCAACAAGCTAAGCTTCGTGGCTGATCTGCACTGTGGTGATAAAGTCCATAATAAGCTCCTTATATAGTCAGTAGTTCATGTTTTGCACTCTGGTGCGCTCCTCCAGGGACATGCAGCCTTTCTCTTTACAGATCATACAGGAAGTGTCTTTGTGTTTGGGGGTCAGGCCAGTGTCCCCCCCAGTGGACGAGGCTGAAATAGAACAAGTCCACAGAGATCAACATGTGCTGTTTATTTACCACAACAATCCTCTTTGCTATGACACTTGATGCACTGTCTCTCTACCCTTCCCCCTCTTTTCTTTCCCGTCTTGGTTTAGCCATGCCTGCAGACACAGAAAGCTTACTTAGCAAGCAGACTGTTGACCGTTTTAATGGTTCTGTGAATCCACTGGGATTTCCCCGAGAGCACATTATCATCATCACTCAAAACAGTCAGCAGCACAAGCTGAGGAAGATGTTGCTTAAGACCCGGGCCATATTCTTCAATCAATAACCAGTGTAACCCAGTCAGTGTGCTTCTTCTCACTGACAAATCCCCCAGCTCTGCCATGTCAGTGTAAAGACTTCCTGTATGTTAATGTTAAAACATCCGGTGCAATATTCAAAACCCAAGCAATGTACTTACATTATTCTACATTAATAATAAACAAGGCAGCAAAGGTCCCTTTACATTATTGCTGACCTGTGTGTTGTGCTTGATTTAAACAGAGAGGAGAGGATTATTTCAATAACACCTCAAATCAGCCATGTGCCATGGATAGCTGAACTGCTGAGTGCAGAAACACACACAGCATTTTCCCAAGTCAACGCACAAAGTGTGGAGTCAAATCTGTAACCGCCATCTATTTCAGTGTGAGAAACAGGAGCTGTCTCAGCTCATTGTTTCATTTTCTCCCACAGTGAGCTGAAGGGCGGGGCTGCCATTCATTTTTCCCTTACTTACAGTATGACCTTATGTGTACTAATGCCCTTTTCCCTCCTTTTTAATTCATGTTTTCTGATTTATTCTGTCTTTGGAGACCTCTCAGAACCTTTGATTCCTTTTAAACCTTTAAAAAGGTACCTTTTATTAATAAAAGTGCTCACAAACAAGGAGAGCAAAGAGATCTAAAGCTTGATTTCCAGCAAGTTATTCAATGTAAACACTGTCTTTTACCCGTATTTTTCATGGTTTCTGGCCAGGAATGCACAAAATGTACAATTTAGAATTATTATTTGTTGTTCCGAGAGCCGGATTAGATGATAGTCGCTCCATGGTGAGCGCACCAAAGTTGGACAGCACTGCACAAACCAATGCAGCATGCAAAGTAGACGCACAATAGAGGCTGCAGGGGAGTGACAGAACGGGAGGGAGAAGTGCAGAATTTAAGGAGGCTTGTTAAGTTTCACACATTATTTATCATCTCTTTAAAATTGAATGCCACAGTGAATTTTTACTTGTAATAACAGTTGCAGATTAATTTGTATTTGCTATTATTAAAACTGCTTCTTACTAAGCATTTATGGGGTACAGATAACACTCTATATGATACATTTGAGGCCAGTGTGAGCATCTTAGCTAGAATAGCTTAATTTAGCACAAAGATAGGGAGGGGGAGATAACAGCCCATATATTTCAAAATAGTATCTATCAAAATGTAAAAAACATTCCTTTAATAAGAAACTCAAAGTGGAATTTATTGAAATAATATTTCAAACTTTAAAGTCAAAATGTGTTTCCATGATAGCACCATCATGTTTCACCTAAATATGAATAAGTATAATAATGAGTAAATGTTCAAATTAATTAGCAGTAATCCCAGTAATACAGACTTGAATGGATGTTCAATCAGGATATTGACATTCAAAGCTGTACCCTGCAGTAAACTGAACAATATTTACTGTTAATTTATAATTTAAGCTTAAAGTTAATTTGTATAAATGCATTTTTACTTTAATGGTACATGAGTGCAAGAAAAATTGTAAAACTATTATGAAATAAATAAGTTTAACAAATTTACAATCTAATTTTCAGAAAGTACTTATGGGCGTCTATACATTTAAATCTCAAAACAGCAGCTGTGGTGTTCATTGATGCTTCATGTCAATAGGGTGACCGGATAAAGATTAACGACAGATAATCAGCTTTTGTTCAAGGTGACTTTTAACATTAAATCAATATGCCAACAAGGCAGTGACTTATCACAGAGATTCAGTTGTCATTCACAGTTTAATCTTTGGGCTGACCTCATGAGCTTAATCAAGTCATCCATCATGGATATTTCTTTGATGTAAAATGGCTTGTGTGTTGACCTGGTATAGAAAAGATACCACATTTCTGCTGTACAGTATATTCATGAAGTACTCACTGTAAACTGCAGCTCTCCATTATTAGCTTTTCCACATGGCTAAAATTCTATCTAGTCAGGAAGATGGATGAAATTGATGGATGTGGAGACTCCACTCTGCACAGTCTGTCTGATGTGTTCACTCTGTGAGGAACAGACACGATCATTGAGTTACATGGACTGAACTCACTGCCCCTCCATTAGCATTCCCGGGAGAATGCCAACAGATTTACTACACATGGTTATACTCTATTATTTCCTGTGGCTTACCATACTGTGTTGTCTCGCCGTTTTCTTTGAACTTACTGGACACTTAAATGATGTGAGAATTGGGATACAAGATTGTGAAGTTAATTGTCTAATTGAGCAGAATCCACAGGCCCTTGAGGTAACACTTTCATCCTCTGCTATCTCCCAGCATGATCCATCACTACGGATCTTTGACACAGCCAGTTCAAAAGCCTGAGAAGCTTTCAACTCATCTGCTGTGGTGTCAGAAGAGATGCAGGCTGGGAATTGGCACTGTGGCAGTAGCTGCTGGAGGAGTTTGTAGGACTGTCAGTAAGGCTGAGCTGGATTCAGTTGCAGAGATGCTGATACAGTCAGTACAGTCAGTACCTGCAAAAGTTTACCCCTGAGCTTAATCCAATGAGTGTGAAGGAAGTGGAGAGGTACAGCTCAAGAGGCTGACTGCTCCCCTCTCTGAGGAACAGGAATGGTTATTTTCCTATGTGATTTGACTAAAGACTGTCACTTTTTTTCAGAATTGTTTCACAAATGTTATCACCTTTTGTCCTCCATTAATCCAAACATAAATCAGCCACTGAAGCAGCACTGTGTCTGGTGTGGCTGGGAAGCTAAGCTGAAGATGACCTCTGAATTTTTATAGTGGACACTGAAAAACAGTGTTATGAAAAAAAAAGATGTGCTTTGCATGGCCAGCACACATTACATAGCTCATTTACTGTGAATTCAGTACTTTAGGTTTTTTGTTGGTGGTGGTATTTATCGTCAGCCAGCTCAGTGGAGGAAAAAGAATTCAGATTGTTTAGATTCCTTTCCTAAGTAAAAGAAATAATACTACACTTTGACATTTTGCCAGTACAAATAACATCTTGCTAAAAAAAAGAAAAAAGAAAAAAGAAAATCACAAAGGTGTCAGCTTCAAAAAGTACTTAAAGTAGCAAAACGTCAAAGTTTTGCAGAATGTCCCATTGTTCTATATTTAATTAAAATATATTATTGTATTATTTGTATTGATGCATTTTTTTGTAAGCAGTATTTCACTGTGGTCGAGGCAGGGCTAAATTTAAATACATTATCTATACTGTTATGTGGTTTAATGTATAAAAATGTGATCATTTTAAATTGATCATGTTTATATTTTTTTTTACCTAGTGGAGTTAAAAAGTACAGTACTTGTCACTAAAATAACATGGCGTAAAACTGACATAAAATGGGAAAACTCTATTTAAGCACCTCATAATTGTACTTGAGTAAATGTTTATTACATTCCACCACTAATCCAGCTCTTACTGTTATGTAAGTTGTGTTGAATTAAAAGCATCCACCAAATAAATACAATGTTTGTTTTTTAAAGTAAAAGAAATGTACTTGCTGAAAACATAGCCATGTTTGTGCCTAGCAGTGTATTCCCAACCCACTGGCCCAGGGAATGAATAGCTGAGATTTCAGAGATCATAATCACATTTGTGTGTTTGTGTTTTTGTCCTGTTGCTTAACAATTAATATCCTGTGGTTTGCATTGCTTAGGGACTAGAGGAGGAGGAGAGGGGGAGATGAACAGCAGTATTCACAGAACTACTCACCTTTTTATCAGGAGTAGTGCAAGTACATTAGAACTGTCCTTATCCTTACACTGTCTCAGGGGACACTGAATAACATGGCTGCTGTACTGTACAATGGAATGACACTGGGACTACTTTCGCTACAGGACAACATGTACATTCCTGCAATGTTTGGACTGTTACAATGTAAAGTGGGAGTGAAACGCTTGAGTAAGTATCTAGAGTAAGAGTCGAGTGAAGATGGGTGGCTGACACGGGCCTGTCAGGGTATAATGAAGCACAGGGACACTCGACATGCTCGGGCTCATACTGCCAAATCCTAAGAGGAGCTATAATTATTGTAAAAGCCACTTGCTCCTAATGATGACAGTGACGCAGCTGCAGACCCCTGGCTCTTTGCGATCATCATTTAGAGTGTGTGTGTGTGTGGTGCATGTGTGATGGGGGCTGACTGAAAATGTCATGCAATTATTTTCCAGAACATTATTTCTTGGGTGTCCTTCAGACTGGCAAGGTTAAATGAAAAGCATGAGCCAGTGCATTCCTCTGGTTGAAGTGTCTGGGAGTGCTCTGGTGTGGATTTTATTAATGGGAACCCCTTTTCGAATATAGCACGAAGAGGAAGAGGAGGAGTGTAAAAACTGTATCTAAAGCTGGGAGTTTTGTTGGCTTTATGATATCCTTCCGGCGCCATTGAGTTTGTAAAATTAACACAATCAATCATACATTCCAGTGTACAGGTCATACATTATAGTCAGTCATGCGACACAGGAGATTTCTTAATCTCCAGCTAATTGAATTTCCATTGTTGATTGAACATTGTGTCATTGCATCCAAGGTTGACCTTTGACCTTATTGACATATTCACCTGGCTTGAACATAATGTATGAGACTGTGAGTATGCTGAATTAATGAGCATAGTGTTACTAGTTATATGTAATGGTGAATGAATTAAATAACAACATAAATGTGATTTTAACCTGGAGCACCAGAGCTGACTTTGAGCTTTGCTGCCCAGTTTCAAAAATGTATTTAAAAAAATCGATGTGAGAAGTGTCATTTCTTGATGACATAATGAAAACAGTGAAATTATTGGATTTCTAACAGAGTAACCAACAATCTGTAACATATTAAATTGCAATAAAACCTTCCCCACATTAATAGTATCAGTGGAAATGAATTGTTCTTCCATGTTTGGTCACCAGAAGAGCTGTTGGCACATGCCAAAACAACAGGAATGTCAACACAATGCAGGATTGAATCCTGCAGACCAGACACTTGGTGATGATGAAATGATGCCCCACATCTGCAGCTGATCATATACCACTGTTGGGAAGATAACTTGGTCTGCTCTCTATTCCATTCACATAAGCACACTGCTTAAAGCAACAACAACCAAAAACTGCTCTAAATGTTTTAGCTTATTACTTTTAAAGTCATTCCTGTGCCGAGCATCCATTGAGATGAACCTCTCATCAAACTCAGCTTCCTCTGAGAGTTTGTGAGAAAACACTAAACTCGTTCCAGTTCACTGCTCTTCCCTCAGCGCTCCTCTCCCTCCCCTTGCTCCTTTGGCCTTCCCCTCCCTTTGTCTCTTCATCCCACTCCCATTAGGAGGTCCCACAATGTGCAGCAACCGCTCAGGTTCACCGGGCACTGCTTGTTTAATTCACGACTAAGTTCAGCCACCCTATTTGAATACGGGCTCTTCTTAAATGCAGCATTTGGTTAGTAATGAGGACTATGATCTGTAAGATAAGAGTGTTTGAGTCGTGGACCTGAGCTCGGCCCAGGACAGGATATGACATTTCACCGATTGGACAGCTTGAGCTGCAGAATGGTTAGCATTAGCTGCTAATTATTCTTACAAAGAAGTCATTCATTCCACTTATTGGAAACATAAGAAGCTCGATTGTGAGGTTATCCCACCTGTTACACAATCATGAAGTCATGGCAGTGCAATTAGGAAAAAGTGAGCCCCTCAGTCCCCTTTTATTGCAATGACCACACTGTCTGTTCGTGCTCACATTCAGCTGCCAAAACAGTATATTGGATGTTTGTGCACTGACACACCCTTCTCTGTTCTGGTGAAATTCACAGGATGGGTCTCTGTGTACAGTATGACATCTGCTTTGGCTTTTGTTCTGTCTGCAGCTGCACTTTCTTACCAAATCTGCTTTGATTTGTAATGGAAAGTGAAAATAGCACATCATGTACCAAAGCAATTAAAACTATGGACATTTTTGGTATCAACTGTGACCTCTGCACTTCCAACAACTCTGACTTGTTTGTCAAGACTGTGGGTTGTTTGCATGCAAACAAGGCCTATATGGATGATAGACGCTGCTGGTGAATGAAGCTTACATTCTGTTTAATAAAAAACAAAGTTTGCAGCTTCTGCATCTTTCTGTTATTGTCGCAGCAGATACAGCTCTGTCATAAATGTTTAAAATACGTACCTTGATGATTATATGATCCAATAAAAGTAGAGTATGGAGTATTAAAGCGAAGGTCACTTGACACAGTACATTTTACCAGCAGTTTCCTTGGGCTGCATTTTTATGGTGCCTCATTGATATGCCTAGTTGTGCTTTTCCAGATCCTCTAAAATATTTATCAATTCATGTAATGTTCCCTACCTGTACCTGCTGGAGGACCGCTCTTCACCTTGCTGTGCAGTGCTATGCCTCAGCAACAGAAAGGGGACTGATGCAGCAGATATTTCCAGGCTGGTTGGGTCTTGATTTAAAGCATTAAACCTGCATTTAAAAGGCAGATGTTACTGGGAAAAAAAGCCATGTAAGTGGTGAGGAGGAAGGCTGGTGTTGTTTGATTCTGCTGACCTCACCGACTGAGCCGATCCGTCTCTGGATAGCAGATGTTCGTCGAGAGGGTGCGTATTCATTCCATAAGGGAGTTGAAGCCTGAGTAGCCAGTCAGGGTCAGCCTGGGTCTCAAGCTCTTCATTTAGCAGCTTGCCAGGAGACGCTGCAGAGCTGAAAGAATGTGTGAACACTGCCCAGTTTGTGATTTAAAGGCTGCCCAGGGTTTTGCCTCGGCCGCTGTGATACTATTTATACCGGTAGCTGTCCTGCCGGGGCTGAATGAGCTGGGAGGCATCAGCAGATTTTTCATCCCAAAGCAAGGGAAAAAAAAAACAAGCACCCTGGGAGCAGAGGCTGCAGTTTTTTCAAGCTCCTGTTGACAAAAATTCCAGCATGGGAGAGTGTCTTCACAAGTTTCAGATGGCGCCTAATGATAGAATGTTTTCTTTTTACTACTTTCCCAACAGGATTTAGGAGACACAAACTTCTTTGTTTGATCACATTTATTCTTGGCTGTGGCCCACAAAAAACAACATTACATATTCTGACATAATGCAGTTGCTATTTTCACTGAAACTCTAAAGCACATGCAGTTTTGTATTAATTACTGTAATGCTGCTAATTACTGCTCTAATTAGTCTTTTATCTGATACATTGTGATGGCACACCATTGAGGCTCATTACCACCATCAGTGTTGATTCTGTTGAGGCTTATCATGAAAGTCTGGTTCCTTTTCCTTACTTTCTATTATTGTCCATTGATAATATGAAAATAAATAAATACATTATTAGGAGCTTGTAATATTTAAGTACTGTGCGGTGGTTTTATGCAAAGAAGGCAGTAGTTTGTATATTAAATGTTACTTTCATATAGTGAATAATCAATTCACAGGAGGAAGATAATGAAAGCATTGAACCTTTAGCATTATCAAGGGAAACACAGTCCCTTGTAAACATGAAAAAACACACAGACGACCGCATGGAAATACACACTTTCACTATGACACCATCATTGGCTCATAGTGCTGCTTCTCCACCTTAAGAAAGAAACTGCAAGTAGTGCCGTAATCAAAGTGTTGCTTTCAAGTGCTGTCGGAAATATTTTGATTGCACATAATCTGCGCCGCAATAGATTAATCAGGTGCCCAAATAAGTATAAAACAGTTAGGGAGTATGGAGGGTGTCAGAAACATAGGATTTGATGCTTTTTACTTTCTGTCTTTCTTTTGAAGCATTTCCTTGTGGTTCGTGGAATTTAAGTCTTATTTAAAATGGTCATTGAACATAGTTTTCAAATGAATTAAAAAAAAACAAACAAAAAAAAACTATTAAAATTGGTTAACTTTCATCAAGTCTTCTCCCCTATACAACAATAGAAAGTTATTCTGTTTTGATTGATAGTTGGAAATAACAAGAGCACCTGACAAGTCAACAGCCTTTTAGTATTTAGGCTTTCCAAAATGGTCTTGAATGGATACATCCCATTAAGGCTGCCTGCAGACAAATACACCTATTACTGAAGGACATTTCCCATGACATTAGAGCACATTAATCCTCTTCTGGTCTCTTTGCTTTTGTACCTCTGCTTCAACACATACAAAATAAGAGTGAAACTAACCGCACTGTGAGGGCAGAAGGGAGCCTTTTTGGAAGCCCAGAAGGTACAGAAAGAGCAGAGTACAGGAAGTTCATTTCCACAGAAAATTAGTTAAATAACAGAACTTTTTTTCTTTTTTTTTTTTTTTAAAGTAATTGAGATAAAGTTCAAACACATCAAACATCATACACTGAAAAATAAAATTCTCAATGAGGAATTGGAAATGATATTTGTTAAGTCACATTACAATTACACAGTCTGTAAAAAAGAAATGATAAAAGAAACAATAAAAAAAAAAATGAACATCAAATCACACTAAAGAACCAAAATTTATATGACAGATAAATTTATTGAATGGATAACATTAAGAAAATATCTGAATTTCAATTCCTGATTTATTATTATTCTATTATTAATTTCAATGAATGTTTAACAATAAGAAAAACACAGAATATTGCATTAATTTAACATTAATCTGTACAATGTGTATTTTTGGTATTTCTATATACAATTTACTATAATTTAACATTCAAGACCATTATGCAATTGAATGATACTGTAAAAAAAATCCAATTAAATAATGCACGGATTTCAATATCATGTTTGAGATATTATTTGTGAAAAACTTGAAACACCCTGTCAATAACTCAGTTAACTTATTTTACAGTGTACTGTAGTTAAATTTAGCATCATCCCTGAGAGGACCCAAAAGTTTACAAGGAGCACTTGAAGGCAGCATAAATCCACGCCTGTCGTGGATCCTGATTGGCTGCCAATTACCAGCCGGTGTTTCTCATTGGCTGTTGCGCTTCCATTGAATCCCCTCCTCTACCTTTGTCAATTTCTTGCGCTCCCGTTGAAACGTCTGGTTGTTGTTTCTCTGGGCTAGGAGGAAGAAGTTGACCACCTCTCGCCACTACCGGGGGTTAGCGTACACCAAGAGAGAATAAAAGACCCTACCGAGGAAGCTTACTTTTCTTCTTTGACCAGAGGAGGACCTGTGACTCTGAATGTAAAGAGAGTAGTGGGCTGGAATCCAGGAGAGATATAACCTACCCATCACCTTGTAGCTCCGCGCGGCAACGCTGCAACTCCTCGAGCCAGCGTGCAACACCGCTGCACTGGATTTTGTTGGGAGAAAACTAGGGAATGACATAAACATACCCAGAGATGGTTTACTATCCGCGGGGACCTTCAGAGACATTACTGCTGCTGTGAAGTTTTCTGTCCTAAAACCAACACTCACGAGAGGGAGGATTACAAAAAGTGCTTATTTTTCTTATTATTATTCTTAACAGCGAGGGGATTAATCATGCCGGACCAAATCACAGTTTCAGAGTTTGTGGCGGAGACGAATGAAGATTATAAATCGCCGACTGCCTCTAACTTCACCACCAGGATGTCCCACTGCAGGAATACGGTGGCTGCCCTGGAGGAGGTGAGTGACTTTGGTGCACCGGGATTGTAGTCCCCATAAACACTAATCTGATATCCGTGACATTTTAACTTGAAAGATTCAAGTCAGCCATGAGCTGTAGATCACCTCTATAAAATGTTTTTCTAAAAAGCCTTCTACTGAACCTCTTCTTCTTCTTTCTCGTATTCTAACCACTTCAGACATTGTTCATCAAGATTTTTTTTATTGTGCCGGATCCCTAGTGTGCCATTATACAGTCGTTTTATTATTGAATCTTTCTCCTTGACGTTTAGTCAGCTAGAGCAAGTACAGACAAGTCTGATGAGATAGATTTAAAGCTTAAAAAAACCTGTGTGACAAATTTGCCTCAAAGGGCTTCTACACCTGTCTAACATATGACCATGTTGATCTACTGTCTCTCAGTTTGGAATAGAAGAAAAACCTTAAAAATAGGGAACAAGGAAAATATCTCAGGGAGAGCAACACAGGGATCCTCTTCCTGGTCAGGCAAACATACATTACATGTTCTTTGCACAACATGCACATAAACAGGAGAAACACACTATAGGGGTGGCATTGTAAGGTAAATATAATGCAGACATATGTTGTTTTTTACATAATATTTCCATATACAGTAGAAATGTTGCTCTGTTCCCCCAGTTTACAGCTGCATCACACTATATATGTGCACAGAGAACACTTTGTGTTGCAGGTCATCCAGGAGGAAGGACACTTCCGCTTTGTTCCCTCCACCGCCTCCCTCCCTCCCTTGTTATAGTTTCCCTACTTTGTGTGCTGTATGGTAGAGCCTCGCCCTGCCTGAAGGTAAAAATAGAATTTCCCACATGAGCAGTTTGGTGTGTTAAGTGTGTTACTGTGTCTCAGCTCTGTTAGTGGGGGTTAATTTTAGGTAAAATGGACAGTTTCCTCCTGATTTCACTGTGGAAAAGTTTACGTTGGAAAATCGTCTGTCACGATTCCGTGTTGCACCTTTTTATCGTAAAACATTCCTCTGCAGAGACGTTGTTTGCATCTGATGTCAGCTTTACTCCTACTTACTGTTCAACCTGTGTTTGAGGCCGGCTTAGCCAGCAGCCAGACGTGCACCTGCTCAGGCTGACAGGTGCTTCACATGGGCGTCAGACACCTCGATACGCACCGTTTCATTCAAACCTCTGCCTCTGCTGGTGGTAGTTTTAAGATAGCAATTAATCTGCTATTGTGAAGGATTTGTGCTGCGTACAATGGAATCTGTTTGCTTTAGAAGTAAGCAAATATGTGTGAGGATTTTACTCTTTTAAAAACAAAAGCTCAGCAGGTTTTTGAGGTTGGGGTGAGAATAAAATGCAGCAAGTTGTTTTCGGTGATGGTCTGCAGTTGAGGCTGCTGAGCTGTTGCAGAGAGGTGGAGTAGCGTGTTGGTGTGTCACATTGACCTCCCCACACTCAGGCTCAGGGAACACAAGGCCTTATTGTTGGTACAACAAGACCTTGCTCACTTTGGTCTGTTTGACCAATTAAACACTGCAGTGGATGGCGAACACTTCCCCTTATTGTCTGCCGGCCTGCATGGAATCTCAAACACACGCACGCAAACACATTTACATGTGTACATACACACAGGCGACAACAGTAGCTCACTTTCTAAATGTAAAAAAATTCTCTTTATATACATTTCTTGTACATGTCTCTTGAAAAAAAGTGACCATCAAAAGGATGACTCTTTCACCCTTGAGTGTAATGAAACATCCATATACTGTATATTCATGGAAATAAAAATATCACATTTAGCTGTTTTCAGCATTGTGCTGATGTACAAACATTGTGCTGATTCTGACCTTCTCTCCAGCAGCACTTTGTTAACGCAAGCGCTCACTTCAGAGATGTTCCCCTTGCGCTGACAGTTGAGGACGCTTGGATGTTTTGTGAATTGGTGTCTATGAGTCCTCATGTCTGTTTTGTTGCTGACTTCAACATTTTTACACACCAACCTGTGTCTCCCTGTAGTTGTTTTTTTGATACATCAATATCCTGCAAATGATAATGCTGTCAATTAAAAAAGTTGTTTTATGAAAACTTTAACATGTGCATATATTAAATTAAAAAAAGACATTATAGTGAATATTTTAGAATTTTAGGCACGTGAGAATGATTTAAACAATAACTTTCTAGCATTACACTCAAAAATGACCTAAATGGATACAGCATAGGGTTAGGGTTAAAAAAAAACACCTTTCTGATCTGCCATTTGCTATCATGGAGTATCCTAAAATAAGCTTTCCATGTGATTATTTTATTTAAACCTTTTTATTATTGAATAACCACAAAACATACATTTTGTTGTGATATATATATATATATATGTATATATATATATGTATGTGTATATATATATGTATATGTATATGTATATATATATATATATATGTATATATGTATATGTA
>JAOWBC010000248.1:11738021-11757863 GCA_028566105.1 Hypoplectrus providencianus | reverse complement strand
TCGGGATAGAATCATTTGGCTATAATGCCCACCCATAACTTAACTGGACTGACGTTGCGGTGGGTTATGCTTGTGACAGCTAATGTAACCTCAAGCAGAGATGCGGAGCAGGTCTGGTAAAACCACTTCTTTCTAACTCCACGCAAAAGTCATGTCCTTTGATATCACGAATCAGACTTCTCCCAATGGAGCTTTTAAAGGTTTTTTTTTTTTACAACCTTTTTCACAGTTTAAGACCAGTAGAGTTCCCATTTAGGAAAAGCCTTGCATTTGGTCACACTCAGTGTGACTGATACATCTGCTCTGTTTTGAAACAAGCTTACTTTTTGTGTGGGTGTAACTTGTAGACAAGGGAGATTAATTTGGCAAGGGATATGATTACTGTGTAAATCTGCTGTGCCAGATGGCTCAAGTGCTACTCTCTATTTTCTACAAACTACAAATAAGTTCTCCTTGATAATCCTGTTCCCATAGAGTAAAGAACAGTGATAAACATACCTACCTGTACTGCGAGTCCCTGTATGGCCAAGTTATCCACACGTCTTTAAAAAAAATGCCATTACAAGCACATATGTCAGATCCTAAAGACAGTGTGGTGTGTTTCAACTGTATAGTAGAACACTAATGCAAGTACAGCACACGTTGTCAATTAGGTCTGCAATACACTTTTAGAACCTGTCAATAGGAAATAGAGTGCATCAGTGCTCTGTTTCCGAATGGAGCTTGTTTAAAATAGCTGATGTACTTACAGCCTCACCTCCTTCAAAGACCTTTAAAACTGACCTCTGGGTCTGGTTGTTTACTTGAAGCCTTTAAACACATTAACAGGAGAGGAGACTAAAGCGCTCAGAGGTTTTACGTAAATGGGTGCAAATGTTACATAATTACTTCTTTCTAAACTTAATTGCATCTGACACAACCTTAATTAGGCTAGTAGTTTTAAACTGTTGGCTATTAACAGGCCATTCAGAGAGCTCGTGTGAGAGTGTGTGCATGTTTGTGTGTGTGTTGGTAAAACCTCAGCAATAAAAACCTGTTTATCCAGTAAGAGGATGCCAGGCTTTGTGTCTTGGCCCCCCTCTGTGCTCCTCTGAAACATGGCTCTAATTCCTCTACACTTGTGTTGACTTTACTCTGGAAGGACAGAGTCCAGACTTTTCAGAAATAATGGCTGTAGGATCTGGTTTTCTCCTCAAAGTTTCATTCAAAAGTCTCTGTCATGACTATTCTAGTACACAAAGAATGCTATGATCTAATCCTGACAATAACGATATGTCAACGTCTTTGTTTAAAATACACGTTTGGTTTTGAAGTTAATTCAAATGCAACATTGTGACATGTGCTAGTATTTAAAGCTAAATCTAGTCTATTTGCTTTATATGTTTGATGCTGAAATGCAAAAATCCCCAAAATGTTGAATTTCACAATGCACAGAACCAGTTTCCATTTTCAATGTGGTGACATCCATTTTCTGACATTTCCTGAGGTGATACTATAACACAAAGCCAATTGTGTACTCAACTCTCCGTGTTAAAAACATGACCTCTCAGGTTCCATTTGAAGGAGGCGTCAGCCCCGAGGGCTGAGCTGACCTCTGTGTGATTGTAAGTATTGATCTTGGCAAAAATGCGCCTGTGCTTTTGTCTCGCCCAAGAAAACCTCCTGTGGATGTCTGCAGGATGTCTGTCTGAGGCCAAAAACTGGCACACATTGTAATCGTCTTGAGTCTATTTTTGCATCTGTGACTGTTTTTTATGCCCCAGTTACTGAAACCTGCCCGGCAGAAAGAGACTCCTGAAATGATGCAATCAATAGAGTTGTCTCCTTGAACAAATCTCAAGTGCATCCACTTCTGGCTCAGGTATGAATACAAGTACATTTTTGTAATGTCACGGTGCTGCATTTACAACTCACTGAGCGGTTGTGGCTGGCGTTAAAAGCTTTAATGGTGTACCTATTGTCTGGCAAAGTGGATCAGTTATTGGGATCACTGTGTATTAAATCACAGCACTCAAACTGAATACAATGAGTATGGAGCAGAAGTGACTCATACAGCCCACTGCAGAAGGTTGTTGAGTATTGGGTCTTGTGGCTGCAAAACAGTCACCACTACTTGACATTCAAGACAAGCTTTGTGTTGTCAGCAGTGTAGCCCTTTGATCAGTCTGTCAGCTGCATATAGTTGCTTGGACGAAGACATATTATGTTTCATGGCTTTACAGCTGCTTTGTGATTCAAAATTGCTTGACAGGTAGAGTCTGAGTGTAGGCTTATAATGCAGTCTTTGACATCCTCTCTTACTGATGCATAAATACAACCATCCTCAAGTTGTTTTGCTCCCTCTTGGCCCAGAAGAAGGAGTTCTGCACTTGATATCCTCAGCATGTCTAACTCTCCAACCCTTTATATTTGCAAGGACAAGTACGCCAACAGCAAGTTTTCAATGCTTGTCCCTAGATGGACTTTTATACTAACACACAGCTCAATACAAAAACATACAGAACAGCACAGAACAAAACAATAATACAATACAAAGTGTTTTTCAAACAGTTTCACATTACACTGTAGGGGCTGACCAATACAGCCAAAAGTGTTCCATTACATATTATCATAGTCATGGTGGATCTTGATAATGATGTTTAACAGGATATAGCATGCTTTTGTCAATTGAAAGAATAAATAAATAATCTAGGCCCAATATTGGTCAAACTCACTGGATCATATATGCAGCAACACTTAGTGGTGCAGTTGTTTCATAGTTTGACGGAGATGTTTTTTTCAGATAGCCAGCTTCAGCAAAGTGGATTCAGAAAAAAATGTTACAGCTTAATTGTAAAGAAAACACGTCTGTGTCTGAAGTTTGTGTACCTACTTCTGGAATACTGCAGACACCATGTTGGGCAAACACCTTCTCTGTTGTCCTAATGCCCAGCTGTAGACCCAGTTCAAAATCCCCTTTTTGAGTTCCCTTCCCTTCTCTCCAAAAGGTGTTTTGGAGAAGCCACTAGATTATTGTAGAAGCAGTTATATTGTGTGCCATGCATGAGCCTAAATAACCACCAACAATTCTGCAGTAATTGCAGGCCTGTATCCCTTGGGCAAAAACAAAGCTGCTGCATGCTCTGTATCTTCCAGTCTATAGTGCTAGAAACCCACCCATCTATTAGACCTCTCCCTATGTCCCATACCCCTTTGTCCAGTTTATTCATTTTTCGCCAATGAATAAGGTTTATTTATAACCCAGCCTGCTTTTCATGGGTCATTACTGGTGTTCAGGGGGGTTGAGGGTGACTCAGTTCTGAAGGCTAGCATCATTACTCTTCCATCTGGCTATTATTTCATCTAACAGAAGTCCATCACACTGGTATGCCAGCTATGCACTCATATGGCATGCTGCCTTGCCGCTTGATTTTGCTGAGAGGGAGCACCTCTGGGATTGGTGACGGTATTTGCAGCATCCACAGGCAACTGTCGGCTCTGGCTGTGCAGGCCACACCAGCTTCCAGTCTGGTTATCACAGACTGTTTCAAACGTTCCTGATGTTAGTGTTTAACAAAGTAATGGGGCTTGTAAAATAGTAAGTAGATTCTCAGTTAACTTAAGTGTTAAAAAAGCAGTTTAGTGCCTGCTGTGAGTGTCTTTAGTCTCTCATCCCTTTATAGCACCTCTAAGCTTAATCTCAGGCCAGGGTTGCTTTGGTTACATGCTTTAACTTGACATGAACCCATATCTTCTGTTAACACAAGATGATATCTGGTTCAGTTTCCAGCTGCCTCAGTGGCTGCACTGCTCTGTTTTTGCATAACAGGTTGTTGCAGAACAAAACACTTGTTCTCTACTGCTGCTTTGTGTTGGGACGTCTAATTTAAAGTGCAACGATTTATGGCTGATGTTTTAACATCCGAAGGCAAGTGTGCTCTCGTAACTCTGCTCCATGTGTCAGTCTGCCAGCTTGCATTGGAGCTGGAGTAGCTCCCGAGCCAAGGGAAGGCCTGGCCCTCCTGTGCCCTGAGTCCTTCCCCCATTCCCGGCAAAATTGGTGGGAACGGCTGTGGCATGGCTTGGGACAACAGCTGCCCCCCTGCAACAGGTGGCCTGGAGGAAAGTTTTAACAAGGCTCCAGACAGTAGGATTATCAATGCAGGGACAATCCACATTTAATAGCTTTAGGGACACACGAATGGATCTGCAAGTGCTAACACATATGGCCTGAATGTGCAGTCTGGCCCAAGTGATGAGTCCAAACCCTGAGCCACTCTGGCCAGTCTTCAGTGTACCACCTAAGAAGCTTAATGCTTCCTATAATTGAAATGGGATTTCTGGCAGGATCACGGTAGTTCTGTCTCCTCCCTTCACCCTCACTCTACAGTCGCTGTCCCCGCTGTCCCTGCTGTCCCCTGAGTAACTGAACTTAATGCACCAGAGTAGGCCAAGTACTTGAAGCAAAGCCAGCTACAGGCATACTTCCAAATCCTGAGCGAAAACTCTGTTTTTTAGGTAAAAAATAGTTTTCTTATTTAACTCACCCCAATGGTTTTATGGTTAAGCAATAATGTCATTGTTTTGGTCTCGAATAGAGGAGCACCAGAAGGAATATAGTTAAATGATGAAGTGTATGATAAATTGTCCCAAACCGAGGTGATGTGGGAGCTCAGGCTTTGGCCCCTCATCTGTGTTGTTCATATTCATAACAATAGCTTTATAAGCTTAGCTTGTTGGGCTTTGCTAACAGTTGATAACTTGATTTGTTGTGGCACCTTGGATGTCAAGTATAAACTTTTTAATTTATTTTGACATATGCAAAGGGCTTAACAGTTCTCAGAACATATTAGATAAATAAGACTACAAGTCTTTGTTCTGAGCACTAATTAAACAGAAATGTACTGAATTCTAACTTTCATATTCACCGGTGGATCGTCTTACCTTGGTCATAGCTAAGACTTTCCTGTCCTCAATGTTGCACCTCAGTGTTTCCTATAGGTTCTTTGTTTGAAATGTGAGGGGTCTCTCCCAATTCCAGGGCTGTTTAGAGCAGGATCTGTTATCACCGAGATTCAGGCTCTGACCTAGACCTCATTATGATTCAGCAGCCCTCCCCATGGATCTACCAGGGGCGAAGGTCATGGTCCTGTCCCAGTCGATTCAAAGCCATGATCTCTCTTGTCCCCTGATGGGCTTTGACTGTTTTGATGTGATAGGATTCTACTCAATCTTGTGCACTGTCTATTCTCATTCTGTTCCAATGATGGAACTGAAATTATCAAAAAGATTGTGTGGAGTTTATATAGGTTAATAGGTCTGTTTGTTTTGGAGGAGGGACAGTAACTGTAAAACTCTAAGTCCAGCCTGGTACTTGGGATCGAGGTGAAACTCTGTCCGACACAGAGGTTAGGGGGTTGGACACTAGAGGCACTGTGGGTAAATGGGAACTTAAAGCTCATCTCATCCATCAGAGTGTCTTGGCCCAGATTGTCTCAGGCGGCTCCTGTTGGCGGCTATTGTTCCGTGACAGGCCCTGCCTCTTCATTAATGAACTCCACCATTGATTTGTAGTCCTGGCCACTAGGCTCTGCTTGGGGCCAGGGTTGGTTGGGAGGGGTGAATCCTCACAGTTGTGTTGTCCTGCTGTCACTTTCACTCAGGGAACAGACCCACACTTCTTCTTCTCTGTTGGGGAAGTTTTTTGAACTTCTTCTGAGGCACTCAAGGGAGCTTTAGTCTGATTGCTTCTGACTTAGCTGGGACTAAACTTGATCTGTTCTGTGATACTGCCAGAAGGCTTTTAATTCAAGATACTTTACCCATTGTCATTTTGAAATTGTGTTGGTTTTGCTTCATGCAATGAATTGCTTAAAATTCCAAATGGTCAGATAAGCCCTAATCTCTATAAACAGATATCTGCATATAATTTTAGAATCTCTAGGCTAAGGGACAAGATTTTGGTATTTGCAATTCTGGTTTCCAATTGTAGTTATAATAGTACAGTGTCTCCCACAGGACTGGACTGTATTTGTGGTGCTGTTTTTGTTTTTGCGCCACACAATGGTCTATGTATTGGAAACACTGTAGTATTAACCATTCACATTTAAGTGGGCTTTTGTTGAAAGTAAGCATGGCCATTTGGCTCTCCACATGAAGAAGGCTTTTTTCTTTTGACGGTTTAGTTTTTGGTTAGCTTTTTTAGTATTTAGAATTCAAATTTATTCAAATTCAGGCTGAGCAATTCCACTTCCAATAGTAATAAACGCAAGCTATTTTTTTTTTTATGTGAGTTTTCTGTTTTGCAACTATGCTGTCTTTGTCTTGTGTTATTAATCTAGCGCACTCTCACAAACTTCCTGTCAGCCAGGCAGTTATTTATTAAGTTGCACCCAGGATAATATAAAGAGTCTTTCACTAACAAGAAAAAAAGGAATTTAGCTTAGCTTATGGAAACATATGTTCCAGTATATGCATGATGTTTCAGAAGTCATTGCATATTTGTGGTTAATAATGTTATTATGATTTTTGCCAGAATCAAGCGACCCTACTTCATGTGAAGATTTATAGAGATTTACCAAAACATCATATGGACACCTAAAAAAGTTGTGAAGTTGATAATTGGATTATAAACAAAGAGCAGAAGAGGAAGTCTTGGTTCAGATATCCATTCGTTACAACATTACCAAAGAAATGTTGGGCATTGTTCCATTGTAAGACTGTTAGACTACATGGGTTCAGAAGTTGGATAATGCAATATCTCATCTGTATTTTGTACAAAAGGAGGCCATCTTTAAAATTTGTAAGAGTTGTGGCAACAAACAAAAAACATCATATTTTGAATGGAAGCAGCTCACATTTTATGTAAGTGACAAGACTTGTCTCTCAGGTGTTTCATTGAGGGGCTAGGTTCATGTCAAGAACAACTCTTTTCAAAAGGACTTACTTGAAATGAAGGCTTTTTTTGTGCAGCTGAAGTGAGCTCTTTAGCCCACAATAGTACACACACACACACACACACACACACACACACACACACACACACACACACACACACACACACACACACACACACATATTCTGTCTCTGTAGTTCTTTTGCTGCTGCCTTTTCCAGGAGAAAGCAGGTCATTTTCCTTCTGTCTCTCTTGGGAATCATCACACTCCACAGAACTGTGTGGTAGCTGTTGGCCACTTTGCCTCTGCCGTTACTGCTTTCTGACACCATGAGGCTGACACGTACGTCCATGTGAAAAGAACCTAAGTGAGACTCCAAGGTGAAGTCAGAGGGTTTTTTTCCTCCCTAAAAGTGCAGCACATTTGGTCCTTATTTCCCAGCCCCTCCTTCCAACTAGGTTTTTTATTAGCCCCCTGCTACTTTACAAACTTCATTAAAGACTCCCCTCTAAGCTGAAGAGAGTATTTTAGCAGGTTTTAAACTTGGCGCCATCAGGTCTCCACTGTGATTTTTATCCATCATGTTTTATGGCCTAAAAACTGTGTAATCCTCTTTCTGTAATAAAGGCGTATTTAAGGATGGTTGAAGAAATGGATAAAATGCTAATCTTTAGAGTTTACAGTAATGTAAATTTTATACTTGGAGAATCACAGGTTAGACCTCTGATTTGTCTGCTTCTCACAACTTAGCTCAAAATAACCAAAACATTGCCAATGTAGAATTATCACAAGCCGCCTGGGAAAACCAAACGGAAACAAAGTTCTTCCCGAGTCTCTCACCTTGTAAAACGTCTTGAACAACGCCTCAGCAGTTAACATCAAAGTTTGTTTTCTCTAACACTTAAAGCGCTGCAGTAGATGTTGTCATCCCAGTGTGACTTCTGGCAGCTGGCAGTCTGGGCTCTGGCCCATCAGTGTCTTTGTAGTAGTCACTGAGGAGCTGTAAAGTGTCCCGGTGCTAAATTCTAAAAGGCTTCTAGGTAGAAGAGATGTTTGAATATCTTGCAAACAGGAAGAAACCATGCACAGAAACAGCATCAAAACAGCCCTATCCTTCTGGTTTTCAGCAGTAGTCAATCTTGAAGAAAGTATGTTTCAATTAATGTGCATGTGTGTTTTAATGAGCTCGTGTCAGACAGTCTTATGACATAGTAAAAAGCACCCTCCCCCTGCTTTCTCTCTGACCCACACTCCCACTGAACTTGCATGCTGGAGTTTTCCGAGCCTCCCCCGGGGCAGGCTGCCTACACACATCTCAGCTGTCTGAGAGAACCATGGACTGTTAGCGGCAGGCTCCATGGAACCCACTTCTATCCTAATATTGACTTAACTCACTCAGCATGGAGGAAAGTTGTGAATGAAACACTTGAAAGGGTGTTTTCAGATGGATTTTTTTCTTACGGTGGATTTGTTGTTCAGGGCTCATTGAAAGGACTCATACTGAAGTGGAGGATTGGTCTTGCAGTGGTGCCATCTTAAGCACACGCCTCTCAAATGTAATAGAAAAATTTAAGGCTAGAAGCTTGAGTTGAGCACAGCTTCCTCAGGGATGTGCCTTCTCTTTGATGCCAACAGGGTCAAACTGTATATTTGACATATGTTTTGAATGAGTCACAGCTTTCCTCTGTGGATGTGGAGGCAGAGAGTGAGTGCCTTCCTGTGTTTACCCTTACTGTGGCACATGTGGAGCTGTAGACAGCCACTCTGTGTCTGACCGTGGGCTGGTCAGCAGTATATATTCAGCAACAGCAGGCGACCACTTCAACACCACACCTGCAGAAAAGCTGACGTGTCTCCTTCTGTAATGTAGTGGATAGGGCTAATGATACGGTGTTATATTTATTTTTCTACTGGGAAACTATCCTTCATTTGTATTCAGGTGATTTAAAGGAATAGTTCACATTTTTTAAGACATTACCTACAGTGGGATGGTGCTTGGCATGCTGCCATTGTTGGAGTAGCGGGCAGGACTGGAAACACAAAGACTAGCAGCGTGTGTTGTGACCAAAAATATTCCCACCTGAAAAAAATAACTACAGTTTAAGTTTTTAATATTTTCACTGCTTTACCTTGCTGTTACACTGCCTTGTTGAAGTTTACATTAGGAACTGCAGCTACTTTCAATGCTCTCGTCAAAGTCTCTGCTGATTCCATTTCCAAAACTGTATTTTACAGAACAGACATGGAATTACTTGGTTCATCTCTGCCTTTGCTGGTTATTGAGTTTGAGTAATTGACAGCTAGCTAAAATTGTTGATACTCTAAATATTTAGTGGCCCTAAAGCATTTATATTTTTATTTTTAGGTTGTTCTTTTTGTGGTTAAAATATGTTTTACTGCCACCCACACAAGCAGTACACTAATTAGCTTTTGTTATCCCCGCTTTTCTAAATTGGGGGTATGCCAACCATCAAAGTGGAGGTTGCCAGATACAGCTAAGTACCTCATTCTACTGCAGTTAAAGAGAATCGACTCAATAATGGGCAGCTATATATATACTGCTGCTGGTCTGACCTGTTTGTCTCTTTTCCTGTCGTTTGACTTTGTTTTAGGTGTGTAAGACTTTGGAGAGACACTTAATGTCTGAAGCAGTGATCGTGTGAATGTGCTGCTGCCAGTGGCACTTATTGATCTGGAAATTCAAAGATCTAAGGGGAAAATGAATTAAAACAGTCTCGCTGAGAGATTTAGTTTCACTTTATGCTGCCTCTCCAAACAGTGTGGGACGACTGCAGCGCTGTGGTGAAATAAATATGATTAACGTGATGTCAAGTCTTGCCCATGATTTTCACATCAAAACCGGGCCTTTTTATTTATGTTTCTACTGGGTGAGTGAGTTCTACAAGAGCACACACTCTTAGATGTTTGAGTAGATTTCTATGAGGAGTGAAGTTTGTTTGGGTTTGAAGTTAGATCGTGTAACATCTGGCACCTTCATGAAACAAGGATTACAAGCCGCCACAGCCATCACAGACACTGTACCCACACATGCACCAAATAAATTGGATAATTGCATCCCAGTCAGCAGCCTTCTTACTGCCTGATTTCCGCAGTATGCGGCAGACTGTTCCCTTGACGGTCACAGAGGGAGGGAGGGCTTAAAGGGTTAGGCAGGGTTAGCGGACTAGTCCTAAAGAGGCACCAGACACAGCCTGCATGTGTGTGATGACGACAGCAATACTACAGACAGGGAGGAGTGCCTGGATTGTGTTTTGTTGAAATTAAACATGTGTGTGCTGTACGGTGATGGGGCCTTTGAGAAAAGTGGGACAGCGTCTTGCCAAGCAGACATGCTGTCATCAGCAGATAGTTAGTCGGCAGGAACAATGGGGCTGGCTCTCTGTCCTGTCCGTCAGTCACTCCAGCATGCAATCATCCAGGAATGTCTTTCTTCTTCAGACAGAGTAAGAGCACGAGGATAAAACAGGGCTGCTAGCTGCACTCACTCTTCTTGTAGTCAGTGGCGTCCTTCTTTTTCCCCCTTCACTCTGTTTACACGTGAATCAGCTTATAGCTCACGCAAGCTTTCATATAAGTTTTAGTCCTTAGAGTGCTGAGAATGGCTATTTTTAAATAGAAAGATCAGGGTTATTTCACTGAAGGGAAATAAAAACATCTACAAGTAGTCTGCAGATTGATGAATGATTGAAATATGTGTCAGCTGCAAGTTAAGTCACACCAGGCTGCAAATAACAATTATTATATTTTCAATTAATGTACCTGTTTTTCTTTTTATTGGTCTATAATATGTCAGAAATTAGACAGAAAAATTCCAACCTCCATCCCAGTTTTCAAAAGTCAAAGGTGATGTCTTAATGTTAATTTTATTCATATGGGTAACAGAACTCGCACAATTTAAAACAAAACTTATCTAAAACAAATTTCCCACACGGTTTGGTGTCCAGAATTGGCTTCACATTCTTCCATGGATGTGGTTTTTTAGGAGACTTTGAATGTTTCGTGCGGACAATGGCAGCATTATGAGAAGACTTGGTGACCCTGTCTTGCTAATTTCCCCTACCTGTTTTGGTTATGAAGACTTTGACAAATGCTGGGCCAAGCACATTAAATGTATTTGCTCTGGTCTGAGTTCTAGCAGCGGAACTTTGTGCTTACCCAGCTGAACTTTGCCTTTTTGAGGGCAGTCAAAACTGCTCCTTTATACAGAAAATAGTCAACTATTTCGGGCTCCCTGTCTGCTTACGCTGTGTCTTTTTTCTTCCAAAGGTGGTTGTGGTAACTGCAGGGCCAACAGGAGGTGGTTATGAGGTCTGGGAGAAGGAAATTCAGGATTTAATTATTAATTTCTTCTCTTTGTTCACCAAAAATTTTAATTGTTGTACCTGTTTATTCAGTACTAAACTATCACAATCTCAAGGGTTAAAGCTGGTCTGCTTGCCTTTGATTTTAAGTTCATGCTGTAATATAACTGAGCATCCTCATCATTAATTAGTTTTAAAGTATCCTCTTCCCCTCTCTATCTGTCCATGCACACACATTAGATATGATCTATCTTTTCTGTGCTATCAGTAACCTGACACGCTCCTCTACTATTCAGGAAATGGATCACTGTGGTGACGACCCCAGTGACCCAGCACTGCTGTTATGGTCTCTGTAGATTGGCTGGCAGCAGATGGGGCCTGATTGTAATCGCAACGATGGCGTTGATGATGTCATGCATTGAGATGTGGATTAATTCATTTTCATTCTTTGGGGTTTCTCCTTCGGCTTCATCCAAAACGGTCAGTCAGCAGCAGGAAGGGAGAACAGAGCTGCATAGTTTACAGTGAGCTGCTATCAGGAGGAGAAAAATGCTGACACAGCAGTAATGTCATGTGAAGTGTGCTTGTGAAGCAGCTCCAGGCTCGGAGGCTCGGCCTATTGTGTGAGGATTCAGCTCTGATCCGGCGCTGTTGTAATGCTACACGGCAGTGGAATTCCCCTCTCACTGTGAAAAGTTTGTTTCACATTAAAAGTAGTCAGATTTAACTGAAAAACAAGAGGGCCGCACATTCAGACGGGGCCTGGTGCTCTGGGCTCCCCCGTGAAGAGCAGATTAAAGTGAAAATGTGTGAAAGTGAGTTCTGTGTTTGTGTGTGTGTATGTGCTCCTGTGAGTGATTTAGAGCAGTGTGTTTGTTGTGTTCAGCTGCGTTTGGTTTATTACCCCCGTCTGTCTGTCCCCCCACTCGTCTCGCCCCTTTCTCCAGTCAGACCACTCTGTGCAGATAGAAAGGGTCTGCTGAAGCGTGATATTCCCTGATTTGTGTGTGCGTGTTTGTGTGAGTGCGAGGAGGACCTTAGGTTGATGGGAGCTGATGTCCATGCTGATATGTGTGTACGTAAGGCTTCGGCTGATCAAACTGATTCACAGGCTGATTGTTGACTTTATACGAAGATCAACCAGCGGCTAAGATCTCACTTTAAGGCTTGACGGCTGTATTATTTTAAACTGACAGGAAGTGACACAGTATGTGCACCTACAGATGTCGGTCAAAATGTGGCTTTGCCGTGCCTCTGCCAAGTAAACAAAAAGTGTACAAACTGTATAATAGTGTTTTATTTTCTTTTATTAAGATAATAAATCAGCATTATCTAAATGTAAACCAACCAGAATGAAGGGTTGCACAGTTGCAGGGTGCTGTGTGTAGCTGACATTGAACTTTTAATACCAAAGTTACATGATACTGCAGCAGAACAGAGAGCTGCCATCTGACTGTGTTGACAAGCATATGCACCAAGAGGTTTAGTCCAAAAGTGAACAGATTGCTCTAAATCTCTTGTCCATTTGGCTCGTCTTTCTCCCCAAAAATGCAAACAACACTGCAGACAACACAACAGAGTGCTGCATTTCTACTGGGTCTCCTCTTTTGTCATATTTCTATACATTTTTGACAGCCATTATTTGAGTCAAACATATCTTGGCAATTTGTTCTACTTTTCTTTAAGAATGAAACCCCCACAGACATTCTGTGGTCTTATTGATTCTATGCACCACTCGGCTGGTAAACACTGTTACATGTTTTACATCAGTCGCTCACCCGAGTTTGACCTCACGCTTTCCTCAACAAACAGCATCAAATAATCAATAAATAAATGACAGTTTTAAACAGATTTTATGGGCTTTTTTGGAATTGGTTCCTGCAGTAGAGACTCAAAGGGGTGATGCAGCTCTGAGGAAGATAAATTGAGAATATTAAGATATCAGCTTATGCATAATTTATGATAGAACTGCACTTTTTTAAATTAATTTATATTTTATCCTAAATCTTACATTCTATGTGTTATGTAAATCTCTGATCCACTGTCAAGTTCTGTGTCTAACAGAAGCTCAGCTACCAGCAGAAACTCTTTTCAGTGATATCAAGCCTTTAGCTCTGGAAGTAGATTTAACACAGAGAGCAGAACCAGAGGTGGTATCAGCGCTGCAAAGAAAACACTCAGCTGCTGTCTCCGGTTACCCTTTAAGAGTCTTTGTGTGGTTGCATTGGTTTGGTGGTGCAGACAGAGATAGCGCCCTGTGTTGCTGTATTTTTCTCACTTTGTTACTGCATTTGTTTTGAAGGTACCTGTTTAACAGTACGCAGACGTGTGGGGTCTGAGCTACATTCGCTGAGGCCAGACAGAGTTAAATGGATAATGGCATATGTAACAGATGAGTCATTTAACAGGAGATGAAGGAACTAAAACCACAGCACTGTAAGTCTTACTTTACTCAGAGGAACAAGTAGCTTCTGGTCGGCTTCTTTTAATTTGCACAGTAGCCATCAGACATCACACTTTATTTTTAGCATGTTTCACTTTGACTAAGTCAGGCTGTCTGGAAGTTTATTTGTAAGAATATACATATATTTTAAATATAAAATATTTACGGCACTGGTTGGTAAAAGTTTGTGATTTTCTAACCTGCACTGTTTTTTTGTTATTTAGATTCATAAACTTTTGTAGTTTTGGATGTAGCCACCCTGATGTCACCCATTTCTTTGTGAACTATAATTTTGAAGACACGTGTTTGGAATGCTGGCTCTCAACGTCTTGGTGTTTAGTGCCAGAAGTGGCACCAAGAGATTGGAGCTGGTAGCGTTAAACACAGGTTACCAGTTGGTTGGGGCCAGGTACTGTAAGCATAGCAAATACTAAGTCCCTTGTCCAAGTATGTGCTTGGTTAGCAAAGTGCATCTGTAATTCACATTAACTGGGATTTACACTCAAGAGCCTTTATTTGTAAGTGTGGAGAAGGTCTTCTGCAGACCTTGGTTGTAATGAGTGGTTATTTGAGTTACTGTTGAACCAGTCTGGACATTCTCCTCTGATCTCTGGCATCAACAAGGCATCAGCTCACTGGATATTTTCTCTTTTCACACCATTCTCTGTAAACCCTAGAGATTTTTTTAGATCAGCAGTTTGGGAAATACTCAGACCAGCCCATCTGGCACCAAAAAATGCGTTCAAAGTCACTTAAATCACTTTTTTTCACCTCAATTTGAACTAAGCAGGTTGTCTCCACCATATCTACATGACTAAATTTATAGAGTTTCTGATGTGTGATTGGCTGACCAGATATTTGCCTTAACGAGCAGTTGAACAGGCATACCTGATAAAGTGGCTAGTGTGTGAAGTGTATGAGTGTGATGTTTATTTTGGCTTTCAGTTTTGACTAACACCAGAAAAAAGAATGGCCAACTTTTAGTGTCTTTCAGTACAACAAAACTGTATATACATTTTTACTTGACCAACAAGTTGCGATCAACTTTACTTAATGAAAACTCACTGTGAAAGGGTAGAGTTCTGTAGCTTATGAAAATTGTAGGTGTATTACAGGAATGTGCTGCATGCAAAACATCATTAAATGGTACATTCATGTCTGATGCAGTCAATCTTTGTCTCTTTAATTAATTATTTTGATGCCACTCATAGAGCGACATGTACTCTCTTTGCAGCTCTTGGCTAAACACACCAGGGTTTCCCTGAGGAAATTGGTTTTAATTATAGCCACTGGTGAGCCTACTGGTTGCAGGCTGCATGGACAATTTCACTTAAAAAAAGCTAGTTTTCATAAGACATATCAAATGCTCTTTCCTCTTTAGCTGTACCAGTAAGTCGTGACAGTTGGCAAGCAGACACCGTACCATGACCCTGAAACTGAAGCTGCTAAATGGAATAAAGTCAATATCAATTACACCAGTGCTTCTTTTTCCTTGCTGTGATTATCAAACTTCCGTCATCTTGTTCTCTGAATCGCAGTACAGTTTTTCTCTCTCGCTTATCGGCACCTGATAGTGACTGATGGCTGTTTTTGTTTCCTGTAAAAATTCAACTGATGAGCTGAATCAGACTAAAAAGAGTAAATATTATAACTAGACGTCTGTGAAGCATTTGCCACAGCCGTAAAATACGCAGCTTCTTGTGTGATGTAGTGCCAGTACTCATAATTTAAGAATAAGTTAGAAAGACACGGGCACCTCCTCGGCTATAAAGTGTTGTGGATAACCTTTCAGATGGTAATACATCTGCAGTATAGTATAGCAAATTGTCGCTACTCTTGTGTTTTCTTTGAGCTCTGTGTTTTTCTTTTATTCTGCCCCTCCCTGTAAGAGTGACGCTTAGCTAATACATCTCTCATTTTCTTCTTTTTAATTTCTCCTTCTATGTGTTCCTTTTTATTTGCGTCTTTGCAAGAGTGTGAAATATGACTCCAGGGAAAACTCCACTTTGCAATAACAAACAGCTCGTAGTTTAGATATTAATACAGCCCCGATTTATGGATTGAATACATTTCGTCATCACGTCCACTGGTCTTGCAAAGGGAACAGTGTGGGTGTGTGCAGTGTTGGTGTGTACTGCAGCTGAATGAGGACCATTGTGTGTTTGTGTTTTCAGAGGGTCTAGAGGATCTGATATGTGTCCGTCCAATGGGGAGCAGGGCAGGGAAAAGTGGCGCCAGCTTTGGCCCGCATGTGCTTAATAAAGTCCCTAAAAACTCATTTCCCAAAATCCCCCTCATCCTGAGAGAGACTCCCTCACTCATCACGCTACAGTGCTGCATTGTCTCAGCAGGACTCCCAGTGTTTGTTCTGGTTAGTCTGGGCTCAATGCATGTCAGAATGTGTGTGACTATGGTTATTCATGGGTTAGTGTGTGTGTAAGACCTTCATGCAGGAGAGGGATGCTCACTGCTCGTGCTCTACAAGGTATTATACTGATAAACACGCACACACACACACACACACACACACACATACACTAACACAATAACCCAGGGTGCAGCTCAAGTCTATTCTTAGCTCCCCTTGAATAATTCATTACTTGCAGCCGTGGTGGAGATGGCATACACACAAACTGTACCCACCACATGGAGCCGTGCATTCAGGATGTGGAAAAAAAAACACACGAGGTGACTCAACAGCTTTCTGACAGTCTGAGAACATTATCAGCTTTACAAAGGGGAAATATGAATTGCAGAATACTAACCTGCCTCTGTAACTCTGAATCATGGCCAACATCTTTAACAGATCATTCATCAGGTCATTGTGTACCTACCAGCCGTATACGTATTAAAACAGGTTACATCCTCATTATGCAGGGCTGCTGCAGCTGCATGATGTTAGAAATATATGTGATAATGTTGTTGAATAATACAATTACTATATTACTTGTGATATATAAACATTTATGTAAGTATACTCAGTTCTTTATTTACAGTAGCTGTGCTTTGGTATTTAGTTTATTCTGGTCTTGAGGAGCTGCAGTGTTGTCTTGAATAACATTTTTGTAAATATTAAGCCTTGAAAGTCATTGAGTAGTCTTTCATCTGAGTGAATGAGGTCTTATTTTTATCCTTAACACTTGTCAAATCCAGTGTATGTATTAGTGTTTGAATTAGTCATTATGAGTTCCTGGCAAAGCTTGTGACCACTGTAGTTTACACTGCCGCAGGTTGTTTGAAATTGGATTTACATAAACAATGATTAAAATTGATATAAATCTTTAATAAACTTGTCTGCCCGTGTGTGTCTAGGCTCTGGATGTGGACCGCAGTGTTCTGTACAAGATGAAGAAGTCTGTGAAGGCCATCTACACGTCTGGTCTGGGTGAGTCCCCCTGTCTGTGCTTTACAACATCATTTTTATTTTATTTTCCTGACACCCCTTACTTTGAAATCTTCAGGTTGTTTTCAAGCACAATTGTAAGGCAAACCCTTAGCTGTTTAAATAACACATATATCTAAAACCTTTTTTACCTTAAAGCTGCCAAGATTGATGAATCGAGTCATGGTCAACTATTTAAAGATATGCCCATGATCAACTCAATAAGAACAACTCAATATTCTCTGGTTTCAGCTTAAATGCTTGTTTAAATGTTATTTTCTCTGTCCTCAACAAATGCAAACAGAATATATATGTTGTGCACAAAACATTTTCACCATTTTCTGGCATATAACACTTTTCTGTAACACGTGTTATTCTTCCCGCCTTTTACTCAGTATAATTAGCATAATACAGAAAAACACACTAGGTTGAAAATGAAAATAATCATTAATTGCCTCTGTGATTCATTTGTTCCGCTGCCTGTGAGGCAGAGGTAGGGAGGGTTTTTTTGTGTGTAATTACCATGCTCACTGTGGCCGGTTGTGCCAGTGTCGGGTGTTTCCAGTGTCTTTTGTTTGGCCCGCCTGGCAGGACCCCGCTGAGAGAGAGAAAGAGAGAGGGAGAGGGAGAGAGACCTCTGAACAATGTGCTGAGCGTGTCTTTTTCAGAACAGAGCCCACTATGTCCTAACCAGAGGGACAGCTGTCTGATCCAGACCCCCAAAGGAACAGCTGGGGAGGGGCGCACACTGTGTTTGTGTGTGGCTGCTGAGGCATGGACACACTCATGTTCTCACCTCACCGTGAAACATGCATTTACATATACATGCCTTTTTATGGCTGACACACTCAGAAGCTTTATTTTGTTCTCCCGGCACATTAAAGGCAGGTGTGCATTCAGCTGCCAGAATGATTTACATTACTGTTGATAATTACCATTTTATTTGAATCAGTGTTGTTCCTGCAGCAGAGTAGTATTTGTTGTTGTTTTCATTATAACAACAAGATAATCTGTTGGAGGAATAAATAAAATCACCCTTTTTCCCTTCAAGCATGAAGGTTGTCCTGATTTCTATCAGTGTTGACAGTAGAAACACTGTTCTGTTTGTGGAAGTGAAAGTGGGAATGCTGTCATTTACAGTTTTACATGAGGTCACCTTTAAGTTATCATCAGTCATCCAGGAAAGGCTACCAAGATTTGATCTGTTTTGAACACAAACTACTGTTTTGTGCCAGTGTCAATCCTGTTTCTTTACAACATGAGACAGAAATGTACTGGAATGACAGATGACGATGAGGATATATCTTCTGTGGAAAGTCCCATATAATCTAATTTATCCACTATATTAATCTCTATTTAATGCCATTCATTTGATGTAATGACCATCAACATTTTTTTAAACTGAATTGACATTAGATCATTCATTGTGACACAGTTTAACCCCTTGTGGAAGTTGAAGAAGCCTCTCTTTTCTCTGAATGCAGCACACTCCAAGCACCAAGCTCCAAGCATCTGTGTTGTCTTGACTATGCAGCACAAAGCTGGGGCAGCGTCTTTTCTTCTTCTCCGGACAATAACTCGTGGAAGCCTCCACTTTCCACCTTGCTTTCCATTCATAGGCAGGACACCACTGGACTTTGCTTTTTTTGACTAGAAAAAACTTAAACAAAAGAGGATATCAACATTTCTTCTATTAAAAGTATAAAGTCCAGTGGTGTCTTTCTGACACATGTCCTTGTATCAGATTAATTATTTGTCACGTTAAAGTATAAGAAGTAATGTGCAACACTAAGCAGGAGGGCGTTGTTTTTCAGACAGGATGCGGCGATAAAGTCTGAATAATAAGACACACAGCAGGGAGCCTCAACACTGACTGCCTCAATGACTGACTGTCGAACCCAAGACCCTCAAAGCATATTTCTCAGCACCGACATGAAGAATAGTAATGACGAGGAGGTGGAAAGATGGAGGGATGGGGGTTTGTGTAGAATGGAAGGCTGAGCAAGCATTGTAAGCTGGTAGCAGAAAGTAAGGAAAAGATGGGAAACGAGAGTATACAGATGAGCGAGAGAGCCCCGTGTTGCTGCAGGGGCCTGTCAGGTTGTCAGCTTGTGGGTTTTGATGAATAAACCAGCAGCATCTGAATCCCCCGAAGAACCTTGAGCTGATCGAGCAGAGCTGCGTGGACAGACAAGCCAGAGCTGCTGAACAGATAACGACTTGAGGCAGAGTGAGCGCCGTGTTCCCCTGCTGTACCTGTAGGTGTGCATGATGGCAGGATGGAGTTATTGAATAATGCAACACTTGACCAAAGTTGCATCAGGAAAACACTTAATTCATTGACATCAAGGCTTGCCACCACCTTGGTCTCTGCTGCACAAAATTTAGTTTCTCTGTGCTGCAAGGTGACCAACAAGCTCTGATGTAATTAAACTAAATGGATGTCTGAGGATAAAGACCAAAGGAGACACTGGAATAAAGAAGTCTCTTCTGTCTTCTGTAGTAAAGTTAATTACACTCCCTCATCTCAGTACCGGTGGCCTTATTGTTAAGTGGGTATGGAGTCCGGTGTTGTTTCCATAGAGTCCATAGAGAGATGTGAAATTGATCTGAGGTCGGCCGCACATTGTGTCAGTGAGCAGCGGTGTGTCAGCCGACCAGGCCTGATGTAGCCGAGTGTGAGGGAATGAGTGTGAGCAAGACATGGAGAGGAAGCAGAGGCCAGTCTGCTATCTGATGATTAGACCCTGTGTGTGTGTGTGTGTGTGTGTGTGTGTGTGTGTGTGTGTGTGTGTGTGTGTGTGTGTGTGTGTGTGTGTG
>JAOWBC010000248.1:11717524-11731156 GCA_028566105.1 Hypoplectrus providencianus | reverse complement strand
AAAATGGGTCTAAAAGTGGCAGTTTTCTCCTTGATTTGGGGGCATATTTATTCCTGTATTAGAGAGTTAATAGTATGAAGAGCACCTGAAATGAGTGGAAATAATTGAAGGGAATGATCTGCAACAGTTCTTTCTCCTTCTTCTTTCTTTCTTCTTTTGGCCACCACGGTGCCCCTAAAACATTATGATTCACACCAGTAGCTTTCTGCTCAGGGAATAAAGTTACATATATTAAAAAGTTGTTATTTTGGGTACAGACAAGATTGTATAAAGGTTGTGTTGTGCACCCTACTACCTTTGATCATGACTTAGTTAGCCATCCAGTCAGTCATGCCCATCCTGGTTAACAGTGTGCAGCTCTGTAATGTGATCAGCACTGGTTACTGTCCACAGCAGCCTGTGACCTTTACTCTCCAGGCACATGAATGGCTGTGTTTTCCACGGAGGTATGGTGCGCTTAGCCCTGCTCTCTAATGAGTCTGGTTGCCATAGAAACGGTGCTTGTCCCCGTGACCCTTGGCCACTTGGCTCTGTCTCGACCTCTAAACCGTTTGTCCTTCTCTTTTTTTCTCTCTCTTGCCCTCTTGTGCTTCTCTCAAGTGCAGCGTTTGCTTTTAAGCCTCTATCTGCTTTTCTCTTCCTTGATTTCCTTTCTTAGTATCTCATCTCTCCACTTCGGTGCTTCCCTTTCTTTCTGTCCCTGCTGTCTCCTTCGCTCTGAGCCCGCTGCCCACCCCCTCACTCTGGCTTTGGCAGCCCATCACATCTGTAATGCTTACCCACTTATTGCTCATTAGCCCACTGATGATTCTCATTACCCCAATGACATGGGGGCTAATGAGCTGCTGGTTATTTTATACCTCAGGACACACACACAGATTTACGCACATAAATGTCACCACTGAAATGAAGCCTTCAGTGTCAGGAGAATAGAATTGGAAAATGAGTAATCTATAAGGGAAATGATGGATAATCTCTTGTTTTGGTTCAAGGCTTCACCCCCCATCTCCACCTGTTGCTCATCTCTATACCCTGAAGCTGTTCACTTGTCCCTCCTTTCTTCCATCATCTTCCTCCTCCCCTTTTATTACCATGTGTCTTCACTCTGGTCCTCTCCCAGGGGAAGTACCTGTTAGGAGAGGGGAAAGCAGGAAGAAGTCCAGACCTGCATGAAAGACTGTTAAGACTGCAGAATGAGAGGAGGAAGGAGAGTGGGAGGGAGTAATGGGTGGTATGGATGTCATGAGAGAGGCAGAGTGATGTATTTAAAAGACCTATATGGAAAGAAGTTAGTGTCACTATTGATGATGAATGTGTGTTTGTATGCGAGACATGACAACATACAACTTGGCTTAATGTCAGTATTCTACATACACATTTACTACTTAAATTGTATTCATCTAATGTGATATTTGAACCAAATTTTTGATGCTCTGAAAGGCTTGATGCTGAAACCTGTTTGGATTTTTTCTTTTTTTAATATATATGCATTTTTAATCTTTATTTTTATGTCTTTATTTTTTGCCATTACAAAGATTTTGAATTAAAATAGCAACAGCTTGGATTTAATTTGAAAAACAATTTTAATTGTTTAAAAAGAGTGTGTCTGGTAGTTTCTGGTAATTTTCTGTCTCCATGAACCATTCTTCTAAAAGCACTGCTGCTTTAAAAGCTTCTTCTACATACTAATGTCAAAAAATAAAAATAAGGGAAATATAATTTTCCTTTACAGAGATGTGTCATAAACAGTCTGAACTTGAAGTCTCCAAAATGTAAAACATACACAGCTGGAATATAATAAGTAAAATACTTTTATTATACTAACTTTTATAATATTTGTATACGATGGAATATTGTCTAAAGGCTGCCCATTGAACACAAGCAAATTGTAAATAATTGCAACATTAAGACTAAAGTCTTTTGGTTTAAGGCTGCATGGGAGACTGACTGTACAGAGGACAGGTATCAGCCCTCAAACGTGAAGAAGATGTATATATGATAAAATGTTCCTAATTTTCCTTCAATGCCAAAAAAACGCAATCTGTTAATTTTAAATAACAGATTGCAGTGCCTTCAGCTGTGTGGCAGCTTGAACAGCCACCAGCCTGCCATTTGATTTAACTCAGGACTTAATAGCTTTCTGGTGTCCGTTGTTCCCTCGGAGCTTGTTAATATTCAGCCGGTGCCGTGTTTGGCGATGAGTGCGATGGACTAACCCTGAGGGAGGCCGCAGCTAATGGCCCTGTGATTAGACGGCTACCACCTAGAAACCTGTCACTGCTGTTACTCAGCTTAAAGGCCACCATTTTCCACCTCATATACCTGCATGGCCGTTTCACCACAGAGGGCGATTAGCATTTCATAAGCAGGTAGTGTTCTGAAACAACACTGTAAAAAGACTTTTCTGACAGGATGCAGCTCAGTTAGTGCAGCACGAGTATAAAAGGATGGGGCGGGGTCCCTGGAAGACCCAGTTGTGTTTTTACTGGGGATAAACACACACTCCAGTCAGTGGAAAATGGAAAATGCTGAGTCTACCAGAGCTTTCTGCTAACGGGGGGCTTTCAGAGTGAACTCCGGCATGATGTCATCTCATCCTCTGCTCATTGACCCGTCTGTGTTTCTAACCCTCCATGAGTCATATCAGCTTATCACTGTTCAGTTACAGTGTCTGGATAGTTGCTGCACAATCCACTGTGTTTGTGTAAGGAGTGTGAGGAAGGGGGACTATGCACCATATCTCTTTGTGGTTCAGCGGGTCGTGAACACCCAAAACACCCACGCATGCTCGCTGTTTGAGATTTTAGATCAGAGCAGATTGCTAATCGAGGCCTTTCCTCATTAGTCTGCACACTCTGCTATCAACTAAAACATCAGCAGCATCAGTTGTTTTTAAACTCACTGAGCTGAGTATTTACAGCAGCAGAAATTATATTTTAAAGGTTAAGTTCAGCTGGATTTTACCAAGTTGTACTTAGTGGGATCCAGCCATGCAGTAAGGAAGCATTTATCCAGGTTTAAAGACATTTTTTCTGATTGAACATACATGTGATTTTGGCACCTAATTAAGTATGTATTGATCGAATTACCTGTAAACATTCTCCATTAGATTTTGAAGTGACTTACAGTTACATCCACTGACCAATTTATTATGTGCACCTGAACTGCGTCTGAGTCACTCAAATAACCACTTGTTACAACCAAACTATAAGACCATGTCTGAACATAGAACATGTCCAACCTTGAAGCAGAAAAACACTTCATCTACCTCAGTGGCCAGTGACTGCATACCACATACAGGATTAAAGCTTTGTTGCCCTGCTCTATCTGTGACTGAAAATTAAACTTCCTGGACTTTTGGATTGTTTGTCACATAAAATAAGCAACTTCTATTCGGCTGAACTGACCCGTCAAGGCTTCATGTCCTAAGATTGCAAACCAAACTCCTGTACCTCCATTACTGCAGTGGGACAAGGTGTGGGAAGGTGTAGCAGGAGCAGCTATTCCTGGACATGTGTGGTCACACTGTAGGTAGAAAGAGTGATACTTTTTGCAAATGGAGGCCCTTGCCAAGGGCATGACATTCCTCCTCTGTCCTTTGGATTCAGCCAGATGAGGAATCAGGGCGCTGTGAGCTTGCTGCTCTCTCAGGGAGTGATTTGCTAAGAGCTTTGGCCTATTCTGCTCAGCCATTCCCTGCCCAGCGATCCCTGATTTCTGGTATTTTTAGCCATTGTTACCATTTTTCTCCTCTCTCTGGCTCTGACATTTCCTTCCGCTCACCCTCGCTTTTCTTTCTGGCTCTCTCTTGACCTGCAGTACATTCTTTTAGCTGCTTCCTCTTTTGCCTTGGCTCGGCCTTCCACTTTGGTTTTCAGCTTTTTTTTAATGGTCTTTTATGCTCTCTTTCCTCTGGTGGTTTCTGAATGGCTGAGTGCTCCTTGGCTTGGTGCAGTGAACCCGACTGTGATCCTGTGGGCTAACAGGTTGAGCCAGCCACTCCTCTGCTGTTGAAGTGGAGGTCAACAGAGGGATCACAGTCCTCTCAGGAGCTCTATCAATTCACTAAAGCCATAAGCTTTTTGTCCTCGCGAACAGAAATATCTGCTCTTTTCATTTTCACACAGACAGAATGCACAGGAAGCCAGAGCCAGATGAATCAGCAATGTTCATAAAAAAACTCATGTCCATGCCAGGAGTGCTAACTGTAGTTATTTTAGATTTGATCACAAATAGAACATTTGACCCAAACGGGACTAATTCTGTTGGTAATTTCTTTATCTTGGTGCATGCTGTTGAGTACGTTTTTCTGGCATTTTGACAACAATACATTTAGTGAGATTTGTATTTTTTAGGGAATGATATGGCCAATTACACCCAGTAATGTCTGCTTTTGTTTGTCATAATGGCTATTCAATCAGCTCCACAGTGTTAGAGATGTTGTTTAATCAAGCATGTTGCGAAAGCACCTGTTGAAAGCATGCCCCAGACAATGAGAAATCAGCGTCGCCTGTTGTCGGTGTCACCAGAGGGATCGCTTTACAAATGCCAAAAACAATTTCACCATGCCTCTCCTGCCTTCCCAAAAACCCTCCGCAGTAACCTCGCCCCGCTCCCTGCAGGGACAGCTGGCTCTGCATCTGTGAGGAGGATGATTCAACTCAATGATTCATATTGTGATGGGAAAAAAAACTACACCACACACCTGCAAATATACACACATATACACATTTCTAAACATTTGACGATTAGTCAGCAGTGAAAGTAGTCATAGAAAAGTAAATTGAAACATCAGAATGGTGGAAGTATTCATGTAAATGTTACTGTGTATTCATGTTTATTTAAATATAAAAAGTCAAGTTTCCAGAGCACAAAGTGACACCTGAAAATATCCACTTTACAAAGATATAAATCAAAGAAACAAATTGTCTCTTTTGTGCAGTTGGTAATTTGTGAAACTAGATTGTTGAATTATTGTGTTAAATGCGTTTAAGTTTTCTCTTTATTAACAGGTCAGTTAATCAACTGATCATTTCAGTGCTGTATGCCTGACTAACTGCTTCTTTTCCACAGGATCTGAAGAAGCCTTTTGACAAAGCTTGGAAGGACTACGAGACAAAAGTGTAAGGAACCTAATGTGTATACTCAACCACTTTTCATGCCATAAATCGATCCAGTTTGTTGTTAGGTAATAGCTTAAAATTGTGCAACATGCTAAAAATCTTTGACTATAGAGCCATCATTAGTTTTGAATAGTAGCAGGTCCTAACTTGCTACACGTGTCACTTAGTGTGTTGAAATGAAATGTGCAGTATGTGTCTCGTCTGTGTCTGACTTGTCTTGACTAACTGCTCTCCCCCTCTAACCTCCCCCTGTGATTATCTGTCAACACATCCCTGATAATGTGAATAACCGGCCCTCACCATCACCATCACCTCTCCACCGCCACACTCACACACCATCTCCACTGATAAACCCTTGTGAATGTGCATGCAAAGAACACAACTTTTTATAGCACTTTCATATATTTTACAAGCTGCAAAGGACATTCTTTACTGAAAGGGTAATACGTCTTGTCTCCGAACCGTTTCAATCAGACAGTACAGGCTTTGTACTGTTGTCGAGAGTTCAGCCGGATGCTATGTGACTGTTCCTGACCGTCCCAACTTATTCTTATGATTTCACTCTATTGATGGTGTACAGAGACCATCAATAGAGTCCAGTTTTCTGCCTGATTGGGAAAACAGCCCAAACACCCCGACATATCTTGCTACTCTTCTTTATCAATGATCTTCTGGTTGTCTCTGATCTCTCTGCTGTCTGTGGTTTTCTTCACAGACACAAAGAGATGAGACAAGTTCTGTTTCAGCCTTCTGGTCAGCAGTTGTCTCACTTTGCATGCTGTTAATTCAGGAAGAGTTTGTACTTAATAAAAACAGACAAATCCTTCCCCCATTTGAATGCTAATTTATCTTCACAAACTGTTTTCTGCTCTGTTTTATTTCCTAATTGGTGAATCACTTCCTGAACTGACGGGACTGAAAGTGACTGGATATCTCAGCCTGGTCATCAGTTGAACAACTGTCAGTTTGGCTGTCGGCCAAACAGCCTGGCTAACATGTGTCTCTCTATTAGTCGCAGCCCTGACGATGCCGTAATGCTGTCAGGGCTGAAGATTCATATGCTGACAAAGGCTAGCAGTGTACTCTTAAGAAAATGAAATTTGTCTCGTTCACACTGGCAAAATAGCAAATTTTAAGAAGCTGAAGGCTTTCTTTTTATTTGTGTCTTTAGGGTTGATTGTCTTAGGTTTTCCAACCATGTCTAAGGCGATTACGTTGGTAAAAACAAAACTGCTTTATATTTTGGATTAGCATGAAGAACAGAAAAGAAACCAAGTCAAAATAATTTTTCACAGCACCATATCACAGTTTTTGTACATATGCCAAATGACACATGACACTAGATATTGTGCAATAATAATACTGAACAAGAGTTTGTTTTTGCTTCCTGTTAGAAGTGGTGCAACATTATGAATCATTATATGAAGAGAGCAGTCTGTCTTGATGCGCATGAACCAGGTTGAACAGCTCTCGAGCAGCTTGCGGACACCGACACACTTGTCCCGTGCTCCCAAGAGGGAATCTCTATTTTGCATCCTTTTTGTAGAGAATATGCCGTCAGAACAAACAGCATATGGAAAAGAATGCCCTGTTGCATGGTTTGGTGCCTCCCCTTTGTTTTGTGTGTGGGTGTGTGTTTTCCTGATTGCCTGTTAAATATAATATATGCAGAATCCATGGTCTTTGTGAAAAATCGGCCCTGAATACTGGCTGCCAGGTAACCTTCTACTACTACTTTCATGTGCTCATGCTCGCCCTTTGTAAAACCATAAACCCATCTTATCCATAATGATCTCTGCATGACCATTCGTACACATAACTAAATAACCCAACTATGTATAAAATACCATAATGCACAGTGGCTCAGTGAATGAAAACTGCTGAATTAAGTCATTTCCAATGGCTGACATCTGCTTGATGGCTTTAGTGAGAAACATTAAGGAACAAGTGTTTTTGGACACTCTCCAAAAGCACTGATGAGCTAAGTGCAATTTAACCTTTCTTGACAGTTTGTGTTCAAACAACATAGATCTTTTTCTCAGTTCAGCATGAGTGCAATAACCAGATGTGAACATGTAGTGTATTAATGTCACTACATTTTACATCTTAAATCTTAAAAACTGGCCACATATCTTGGTGAACTAATGTTTTAAATGTTGAGTTTGGAATTTCAGCCATTAGCCTCTTTATTTAATATCTTTTTTTTTTGTTTTTTTAACCAAACGTGAGAAAAGGCTATTAAGTTACAGGCTGAAAACATGAAGACACATGCTGCTCCTGTGTCCTTATTAGCACATCACTGTGCTGGTAACATTCTAATCGTAAGGTAGCTACGCCAAAAAGCATATCCTATTTTATGCTGTATTTCATTCTTAATGGTGCAATAATTTACTAAATGCAAGCCATGTTGTATAGAAGAAGACTTGAAACTAACCACTGGCACCATGAACTTATTAGGAAAATGTTTGCTTTTGTAATCAACACCATAAACCCTTTCAAATCCCAGTCATGTCTAAACTACTCATTTTTAACCAATAACCATTTAACTTGTTAAAACAATGGACTCCCACCGGACAGCAACAGGGCTGATTTTACACAAAACCATACTTTATTTTCTCCATGTTTACGTTGCTGTCACGGATGTGCTGTGTGCTCTTTGACCCCTGTAATGTCACTTCCTACCAGCACCAAGATAGAGAAGGAGAAGAAGGAGCATGCTAGGCAGCACGGGATGATCAGGACGGAAATCAGTGGGGCAGAGATCGCTGAGGAGATGGAGAAGGAGAGGAGATTCTTCCAGCTGCAGATGTGTGAGGTAAGTCTGAAGAATGACTGGAAGCAAGACACAATTGAGACCATTTGTTTAGATATTTCTAACAGAAAAATATTCATAATAAAAGTTGCATGCGAAATATGCACCATAAATAATGGAAGTCTTACATTCAGAAAATTACTGCACACAGTTGATGGTGCAAATAATGGGGAGTAGAAAAAAAATGTAACTGACTACTGATAAAACATATCTATATAGACTGAAGAATGCCTATATCTCTTTTATCAGTACTGACTAGGTTCTGCAAAGCTCTGTCAGTTGCAGATTTCAGAACGGGTGTAAAGCTTTTTCGAATACAGATCTTGGATTACGTCGGTATGTTTATACAGCCTGTACCTCTTTGAAGTTTGACTTTAATGAAACTTTACTTGAGAGATGAAGACTATTACTTTGAAGTTTTTGGACATGAGATGAAAGCTGTGTGTGTGTGTGTGTGTGTGTGTCTGTCTGTCTGTCTGTGTGTGTTAGAGATGGAGTTGTCTTTCCCCTCTGACTGAACCTGGCCACACCCTGTCTGACTAAATCTGTATTCAATATGTTCACAGTATCTCCTTAAAGTCAATGAGATCAAAATCAAGAAGGGGGTGGACCTGCTGCAGAACCTCATCAAGTACTTCCACGCACAGTGCAAGTAAGACAGACAAACCCTTTCGGGACATTTGTTCAGGGCAAGGTTCTGCCTCTGATTAATGGTTGTTTTGTAGGCGTTCTGTTTTGCTGGTTATCATCTTATTCATGTTCTTCCTGTTCAGTTTCTTTCAGGATGGTCTGAAAGCTGTGGACAACCTGAAACCTTCCATAGAGAAACTGGCCACAGATCTGCACACGGTGAGAAAAGCAGCTGCTCTGGTGTCTTCTTTCCCTCACTGATATCTCTACCATCTACACATCGTCATGTGCTTCTTCTCTGTTTCTATGTCTTCTGGATTTTTCCTTCACGACAGATAAAGCAGGTGCAGGATGAGGAGAGGAAACAGCTGACACAGTTACGAGACGTCCTGAAGACGGCTCTACAGGTGGAGCAAAAAGAGGTAATACACAGACACGCATGGCGCTGAAGGTCCTCTATGAGCTCTCCATAAAGAAGAGCGTGTGAGTGAAATACAACATTTTATAGAGAGAAAGCACATTTACTGAACCCCACAATTTTGCAGCCATTAGACTTTCAGACTGTGTGCTATACATATTAAACTTTTACATTTTTTTACTACTTACAACCTGTCTGCACCTCTCTGCTCTGTGCAAAAATCTGCCAAATCCATCACAGCTTCACAGGGTTGCTGAGTATTGCAGAATTTAATGGTTTAACAGGCTTTACTTATCCCAAAAACTTTATGTTAAGCGAAGTTTTAAATGCAACACGTAGAATAGTAAAATTGACAGAAATATAACAATTTAAAGCTTTGTTTTGTGAACCTTATCCAGCAAAATCTTTCGCACCCTATGATCAATTCAGGAACTGGTGAAAAGTTGAAGTTTTGGCAGTAATATTTTACAGTATGTGGCATGGTTTTAATGATCTTTTAAAGTAAACCTACATTTCAGAGGGTTAAATGTCTGGGGCTGAGATGCTTCACTTGTGCATTGCTTTTATATATTTTTTCCACCACCTAACTGAGTAGACATGACTTTTAAATGACCCTAGCAGCACTGTGCTAAGTGAACCACTAAATATGCTGCAGAGAGCAGCAGCTTCTGGTCTCACCTGAAGATTGTTTTCTTTTTCCTTCATTGCCTCCGTCTTTTGTGAAACAAGTCTAGGAGAGTAAGTTGATTTCTTGGAACAAAGACATATCTGTGGTTGTTTGCACCCTGTTTTCATTGTGTTGTTGCTTCAGTTGTTGTGCTAGACTATTATTTTTACAGCATATGTTTTTGTTGGTGTCATTGTCTTGTTTTAGTTCTTTGGTTCCTTTTAGTTGTGCTTTTTTATTTTAGATGCAAAAAGCCAGAGCTGCATTCCTGCTCCTCTGAGATTATCCTGTTGGCTGCATGTGTGTCTGCTGATAACAGCACACACCAGTAAAGTCATTAAAGCCCCGTCAACGAAGGCCTTCAGAAGCCGTCCTCACTATTTCCCGTAGTGTTTCCAGAGAGGAAATGACATCACACTTACAAAAATCTGGCCTTTGTTTGGTCAGTCTTTATAGTTAGGAGGAGCATATCAGTCAAACCTGAACATCAAAAAGAAAAAAGGAGTTGAATCTGGATAAATCTGTTTAAACTGCAACCAGGCTTATAACCAAATAAGGTTTGTCACTTGATCCTTTCTGAATTTCCTATAAGACTGAAATGCCGTATTTTAAACCTCCCACTGTTTTAGACTCAGAGGCTGGTTTCAGAGGTGTAAAAGCTCCTCTTATTTTCTTTCCCCCTGTGTACAAAACCATTCAAGCTCACAGCAGCAATATTCTTTGTCGTTCCTACCTTCGTTCAAATTCTCAGAGGAGCAGGAGACTCAGGGAGCAGAGCATAAATCTGAGCCATTTAACGCTTCAGTGGCTGCTACTTGACTGCAATTTGAATGTGCAAATCCTACGTGCAGCACCTGCTTTATACTATTTGTGAAAAGGCTCTGATTTCTCCTCTTTATTTTTCTGCGTGTGTTTTTGCAGGATTCACAGGTGCGGCAGAGCACCACCTACAGCCTGCACCAGCCGCAGGGTAACAAGGAGCACGGCACAGAGCGCAGCGGCTACCTTTACAAGAAAAGTGATGGGTAAGCGTTTCAAATGACGTTAAAAGATCAGCTATGATTACATGCCTAAATGTAAGTATTTATATTATTTTTTGTGTATTTTTATTATGACTTAAATCTTAAAGAATAAAACACACCATGTTGTATTTTTTGTTTAAATTATATTATAAAAAGAAGTGTTATATTCATTTATTGTTATTATTTTCTCTATAATAAATAATTTTTCATACAAAAACAAGGAAATGTTGATTTTAACCTACTGTACTGAAAATGTACAATTATTTTTTTTATAAAAACAACCCCTCGTTACTTTCTTATTCAGTAAATTAGTTGTTATGACTCTAAAATACCTAGAAGTGCCCATCACTACTTCCCAGATCCTGGGGTGATATGTTCATCTTGCTTATTTTAACTGACCAACCATCCAAATCCCAAAGACTTTTAGTTTATAATAATATGAAATGGGAAAAATCAACAGATTCTTTTGGCGTAAAATCTGAACCTAGAGTATCTCGAGTTATTTTTGATAATTTAGCAGTAGGTCATTTGTTCTGGCCCTTATAATGTCTTTAAAAAAACAATAGCATTCAATTAGTGGTAAAACAAAAAGTATTGACACAAAGAAAAGGTGTAGGTGTGGCATAAATCATCATCATACTTGCCCTTTTCACTAATATTCTAATATATATAACCCCTTCACTGCCTTGACTATAAAAAAACAAAACAAGACAAAAAGCATGACATCAGCTTACCAGCAAACTGTAGAACAAATCCAGCAGCTTTTTTTAAATTATAGATATGAAAACACTGCTCAGCCTGTGTGTCATAACTAATGCATGTGTTTTGTATTACAACATGTGATCATATTAAATATTTCATCATAAGTGTCTGCCCTTTGAGCTCAGTGTATGTGACCTACTGACCTGTGGTCTTCTCTGTGTCACAGGTTGAGGAAGGTGTGGCAGAAGAGAAAGTGCACGGCAAAGAACGGATACCTCACAATCTCACATGGCACAGTATGTAAACATAAACAGGATCTATGACTTTGGTTGAAATTTTTTTTATAAGCACGCTCAAATGCGCACATATGTAAACAGGCCACCACGCTTCATTTAGACACACACTTTAGAGTAAACTCTCTGGAGCAGGTCATTATCTTCACCCATTAACTATGAATATATTACCAGGGAGCACAGGCCGAGTTCACAAATTATCATTCCTCTCACATGGCTGCTTCAGCTGAGCCTCTTTTAACTCTGTTTGTTCCCATATAAAGATTTAGCCCTGCCCCGTCCGGCTCCTCTTTTCTCGTCTCACACGTAGTAGCTTATCAGATGTTTCATTTGGCTGCAGCAGCAGTCAGATATGGTTAAACACAACAATCTTGTTCATTGATGTTGTTGTTATTCCCCCCTCTCTCTGTCTCTCTCTCTCTCTCTATTAGGCTAACAGGCCGCCAGCTAAACTCAACCTGCTCACCTGCCAGGTGAAACATAATCCTGAGGAGAAGAGAAGCTTTGACCTAATATCCCGTAAGTTCAGCACTCTGTCTCTCTCCTTTAATTCTCATTTTTGACAGCGCTTTTTTTACTTATTGACCTTGCTCACTTTTTTTTTTCTTTATATATCTGTATCTGTAATTTGCACTCAAGTGCCTTATTTTAATTGGCTCCATTCATCCAGAGAGCAGCAGGCCAAGATTTTTTATACAGCTGTGTGGATTTCATGTTTTTTCTCTATAGCAATAAGCAGCAAGCCAGAGATGAGCTTATTCTAAAATATGTAAATTTGCCTCTAGAGACTCACTTCTGTCTTTTATTCAGGGACAGAGGGTCTTTAAGGGTATAGCAGGTCAACAGTAGATACATATAGAAATTGTAAACACCATGTGAAAGCTGCAAACCTAAAGATGAATTTAAGCTGCAGCTTGGCCTTGTTTTCAAAGGTTTCTTTACACTTGGGTTTCTTAGAGAGTATAAGGGTTTAGAAAATTAATATATGAGTATATGAAGGCATTCCAAAGGTGAATTATATTTCATAAAAAGTGGCAGCAGTGTTGCAGTTGATACCATTTGTTACTAGATTTGGGGTAAAATGTGATAATTCCTGCAACTTGAAAAATCAGAAATCCTTCCAAAATATCACATGTAGGCACCAAGTTCTTTAGCAACACTGGAAAAATCCCATTTGTACCTAGGAATGCCGTCCATCCTCTGAAGGTTGGAAGTTTCATGTGGCTGTGATTATCCTCAAGGTCACAACAGGTAGTCCTAAACAGTCAGAATTGAATTATTCGCTTGATATGCAGGAAATGTGGTTTCATTCAGGCTTTATGAGGGTAGTGGTGTCTGATTTTACTAAACCAAAGGATGCATTTATTAATCTGATCACCCTAAGAGCATACCAAGTACCAGCGGGGCACATAATTAAATTTTGATTCTTTATTCAAATCTGCAGCAGGAGGCACTTAAAAACAGCTCCCTCTCTCCTTTTCCGTATCATTTTGCTTCATCCAGTTGACTGCAGCAACACTGCAGCTTACATTAATTTAAGGTTCAGCTGCTCGAGACACAATGTGATTTAAGATGATACACTGGTGTGAAGTTCTCCCTGGATTTTAGTGAGTTTCACATTCAACATACATACAAATAAGAGCTGAAAGAGTTTGCTTGCTTCAGTTTGATGGCATTCACTCTCATGTCTGACCAGTCAGCAGGACACTTTAACATCCTCTGCAGTCTGCAGGGTGTCGCTCTCTCCACTGTACTGATTCCTCTCCTTCCCTGTTACCACTTCTCTTTTCTGTTGTGTCATCTATTCCTTTTTTTCACAGATGACAGAACGTATCACTTTCAGGCCGAGGACGACCAGGACTGTCAGATGTAAGTGGCTGTTCCTTCCTTCCGTGTGTGTGTGTGTGTGTGTGTGTGTGTGTGTGTGTGTGTGTGTGTGTGTGTGTGTGTGTGTGTGTGTGTGTG
>JAOWBC010000248.1:11677290-11702182 GCA_028566105.1 Hypoplectrus providencianus | reverse complement strand
ACACACACACACACACACACACACACACACACACACACACACACACACACACACACACACACACACACACATTGTGAGCATGGTTCTGGCCCAGTGCTACTGGCTACCTTGTGGGGAATGGCTGATTGTTTGGCTATTAATAGCCAGCCTGACCGTAGAGCCTGACTGGGATCTGTGGATCAGCTCAGAGGGGAGAGCAGGCTTTAACACACTCTGGTTGTATGTGTGTGTGTGTGTGTGTGTGTGTGTGTGTGTGTGTGTGTGTGCAAGTGCATGTTTCCTTTGTGTTCTGTTCCTTTTCTTATGGGTTTTGGTAACAACGCAAATAAACATTTAGCCTTTGTCATTATAGTCAATCAATGGCTGTCTTTGTTTAAACACAATCCAATCAGTCCATCATTTGATTTTCTTCAACATCTTTTCCACAATCACAGTAACAGACAGGTGAAGAACTAGTAAATTTTTCAATCATATCATTGATTTCAGCGTGTACTGTGTGTGTGTGTGTGTGTGTGTGTGTGTGTGTGTGTGTGTGTGTGTACATGGGAAGAGGGGGCAGTACCAGTGGGGCACAAAACAAGTCAAAGCTTTGTTGTATCGGTGCTAAGAAAGAGAATACTGTTGTTCCCATACTGTCAGCATGATCTAGTTGCACTGAAGACACGTACACGCACACACACACACACACACACACACACACACACACACACACACACACACACACACACACACATAAAACTCAGTTTGTATCTTGTAGCCGTGACCAATTGTGCCAGATTTGTTGGCCAAGATTAAAGTAGTCATGACATTGCCTGTGTCTTTATCTGGCTGCAGACAGTGTGTGTGTCTGTGTGTGCACATGTGTTTGTTTGAGAGTGTGTGTTTGCATATTGGAAAGGCCTGGCAGAGATTCGACTGCTCCCATTTCACTCCAGCCAGGATGGGGTTGAATGGCAGAAGGTGGAGAACCACTGTGAACCGGTTGGCTTTTCTTGGTACATTCTTCTGCCCAAATTGTAAATGTATTGCTTTACAAAACATTTAACAGTTTCTCTTTTGGTAATATTTTCCACTTTCCCTACATTTTGCAGCCTATTTCCGTCTCTCTCTGTCTCTTTCTCACTATGTCCTAAATCCACACCCTCTTTAAATTTTGCAAACATTCTTATCATCAGCTGTTTTTAATCCTCTGTGGGAATTAGGCATCAGTGCTGTTTCCAGCCTTCACCTCACATGGAAACTGCTGACAACAGGGTGATTCTGTAGATGCTCGAGTGCTCTTTAAGGAGGATCAGGACAGTATGTTACCCCATATATGCGCCACAGCCACTTTCCTGTGTTGAATACAGGCTGTGACACTAGTTGAGCTTAACTTTGGTGTTTGAGTCCCTCCCTCCACTCTGGCAGCAGCGATGTGAATCTGCATGAGTCATTGTGGACTACAGCTGATGGAAATGGAATGAGACTGTGCAGCGCAGGACTGTAGCGTCACATGGGCTGTGTGGGGAGGGAAGTGGGGGAGTAGGAGAGAAAGAGGGGTAGTGACTTAATGACATGGAAAAAAAACGGTTTTATGCTAATGACCATCTAAATTTATCTCCCACTTGTGTGCGCACACACAAACAGATGCAGGCACACACGCACAGGCAGGCACCCACCAGTCGCCTTTGAGTAAGGCTCGGATAGGGAGCCGTATACTGCTCTTTGCACTCAAAGTACTATTTTCGTCTCTGGGTGCTAAACATGGACCTTGCACAGGCACAGAAGAGATGAGTACTGGATGATGAAAAAGGATATTACCCCCAGTAGTAGTTTGGCTGTGTGTGTGTGTGTGCTCATTGAAAAAGTGAAAGTCATTAAGTAAGCAAAGAGCTTTCCCATGACACCTGCACCTTCAGAGAGCAGGTCAGACTCAACAAGCCAGTTTTACTGAGATGTTTATCTGTCTCAGTGCCCCAGGGGAAGCATTCTCTCCGGCCTCTGATCATACACAGACTTGGTCTAACTTCAATGCTCTTTGTATTCCCACCTCCTGAGATTTTTTAAACTGGCACTGTGGCTCTATGGAAAGCAGTGTTGTCATTTGGTCAGCCTCACTACCACTTTTGTGGAAATATTTATAATTTACATGGGGAAAGGCCCCCTAATGTCCCACCATATACATGCATTTGTCTTCCACAACCTAGGAAAAGCCCTGCATTGATGGTTCCCAGGTGATGCATTCTATGCATTGCTGATCCCTGATTTTACTCTGGTTCCACTATTAGGATAAAAACGTTGGTCTTTAAGTTGTGGATTTATTGCAGTTACATTTCTATGAATATTTTAATTTAATTCCTTAAAATTCTATTCAGGCCACATTTTAATTGGTGCAATACTCAGGTTCCTGATCCAATAACTGCCAAACTAACAACATCCCCTTCTGCCTCAGCTGTACTTTGTGTTTAGTGCTAATTTGCAAATGTCAGCATGCTAATTAGTAAATGCTGGCATGCTAATTCTCTAGGTTAAGATGATGAACATGGTAAACATTGAAACATGCGAAACAGAAGCGTGATAGCACAGTGACTGTGAGTTAGCATTCCGCTGGAAGCACAGCAGTGCCTACATACAGCCTCACAGAGCCTGGCTGTACATTCTCAGTCTTATTTTTATAGAAAAGGAAAGAGGAAGCTATGCCCAGAGGAAACATGACTCGTCATCCATCTGTTCCCTCCTGTGCCATCACTCCTTCGTCCTTTCTGCACAACCTGGCTGCCGCTGCTCTCCAGCGTGACATCTTCAGCTGATAAGTTAGACTTTAACTCGGACACGGACACATGGAGAGAAAAGTTATATATAAAGTGCCCTTTACACTTTGTGAAAGGTGAAAATGCGTCGTCTTCTGGTTCTAATTCCAGGACAATATATAGAGGAAAACAATGGTGTGGTGGAAGTTGAAAAGGGAGACTGAAAACAATTGGGAAAATGGTGTGAGAATGACATGAACACACGTACACAGACAGAGACATGCACACTGTATTTCACTCAACAATGAGCTTCAGGAAGCTGCCTTATCTCTGTCTTCCACCACATCCACAATGACTTCCTCCCTCCCGTTCAGTTTCGTTCCCTCTGCCAGTCTGTGTGTCAGTCTATAATGTAGCGTCTTAAAGCTGAGCTGAGCCCTGTGCCACCGTTGCCAGGAGAAGCTGCTTGACAGCTTATTGCCCTTAAGTGCTAATCGCTCATTGGCGCCTGCCAGCCATCAAAACATCTGCATGTTGTTTATCTCCCTTTTTGTGTCTCTCTGATCCATACACACTGTAATGATATGTGATTGATCTGCTCAGACACTATCATCTGGCACTGACAGAGTGGCAGCGCTGAAGAGGAAGCCTGGAAAGAGCTCTTATTGTAGCTAAAGGGTGTGTCCTTGCCCAGCCTTTTTGGAGTGCTTTATTTCAGCTTTTGAAGGAGGAGCTGTGTCAGTGGGGTTTGGTAACACTGGTCAAAAGAAAGAAATAATGGCCTCTATCTTCTGCCAAGCAAACTTTGATGAAGTTTGTTGGAAGTGAAAGTGGCAGGTTTCTATTCTCAACTGTCCAACTTTTGTTTACGGGCCTTTGTTCGCTAGAAAATGCGTCTTTCTATAGTTTAAACCGCTGTCACACTTAATTAATAATTCATTCAGTGATTTTAGTCCTCCAAACCTTTGCCCAATAATAGAGCTTTTCCCAGTTTGTTTGGCCTTTTTTCCTCAGTGACATATTTCAGTGAGTTTGCTGCAGTGCATTTATCCCAAAATAGTGGCTTTCCTTTCCTTTTTTCTTTGAATCTCTTACAAACTGTTCTGCAGCACAGATATTCTGCCTTACATTGTGAAACAAAAAGAGCGCTATACCCCTGGGTAAGGTTGACTTCAGAGTGAATCAATAATAGAAAAGGAGATCCATGTATTATGAATGAAGAAACAACACACCCTGGCACAGGAGCTTGTCTATTGTAAAATGTTTATTCAGTAAATTACTACCTCAACACTGGCGACAGTTTGGAGGAAAAACATTTAGCCTTTTAGCAAATCCTGTGCATATGAAGAATGATACTCGGATCTTACTGTTTTTGTCATGCAGTACATTATCTAACATAACCACAACTCCGCTGTAGAGTACAGCACACACCAATGAGGCGGCAGCAGGTTGTGAAGAATCACACTGTTCTTTGCATGTATGTGGAAGGCATCTGTAATGTAAGACCAGAATCACAGCCAGGATGCTGTGGTGTCAGCTCACAGTGTAAAATCACATCTGTGAGTGAAATTTAGCAAGTTGAATAGCGTGTGGTCTCATTATATAACTGCTGCTCAGGCAAGAGAAACAGTTGTGTTTACTTTGACAGCAGATTTCTCAACTGCTGGCATTAATTTCCAATGTCAGTCTACTATTTGGATCCATTCAAAAACACTGATGAAGTGTTGCTTTGGCAGTCGATGCTGTGAACACTTTGACATCCCAGTAGGTGAGGATGGGCCTTGAATAATTTGAATCGCTGCCATCTCCTTTAAAGCAATTTACTCTCCAACTTCTACTGAGCTGAAGTGAGTCTGACACAAAGCATATGGGGGGTTGTAGATGCTGCAAGGTGTGAATTTAGTTATTAAAAGGATTCTTTTTTTTTAAACAGTCAACATGACATGACATCTCAGTGGTATGATATTAAAAGCATCCGATACTATTGTAACAGTAGGGGAATTGAAATGTGACCACATGGAAGAAACTTGGTGGAAAGGTGCAGTTGGGGCAGCTAAACAAACAGATTTAAACTTTGCAAGATATGGCATTTGTGCCCCATTTATGTGGCATCTGAATAATCTTAAAAATAGGTTTTCTGACTGGGATATTCCCATGAAACACCCCCTGGAGTTCAAACAAAAACTTGAAAAGCCTTGAAATAATTTAGTACACATTTAATGGCTCAACTGACCTGATTCATGGAAGTACTGGAAACGCAACAAACCGAAGTCAGAAGAAAGACATCCCTACTTTGGAAATGGGACCATCCAAGGAGCATGTGCATCCACCATGGGCCTTGGAGAGGGTTGTGCTCTCCCTGCGCCATTTTAGTTAGATATAAGTCTGTTTCTCCTGTTCATATTAACTTCAAAGTGGTCTCTTTTTCACCGATGTGTGCAGTTTTGTGCAAACTGAAAATTTGCTTTTGAATCGTCAATTGCATGCTGTTAAGTGAAAACCAGCTTTGCAGTATTTTTTCATGATGTCAGCTTTTATGGAATTCCAAAGTCTTTTTTACTTTATTACATAGTAATTATCTGCATGTCATAATCAAAGTGTTGGCACTGTAAAACAAGCAACAGTAAAGCTTAAAAAAGATAATGTAGTTGATAAATTGCTTCTTCAGAGCTTTTGCCACCCAGTCTGGTGTTCAAGTATTCACCCACAGCTGCCTTGAACAATACAGTTCCTCTGTCACACCCTTCCACTCTTCCACATGAAATTCCTTCCTTACAAAGCCATGTGTTGATAACCAGGCAGGGGCTGGTTTTCTACTCTTACTCTCAGGCCACTGCAGAGACAGAGGTTTTTGTTCTGTAAGTTCAAGTTTACAATTGTAAGCTCTTTTTCAGTTTTAGGTATGTTTGTCTTTGGTTTGTTGCTGTAATCACTGTGGAGTGAAGACACAAATATGCACAGGAAAAGCTTGATTCATGCTGCAACCATTTCACTATTTGACATTGCTGGCTATTTTTGCCTCACATTGATAAGTCAGTGACAATAATGAGTGTAGGATGTTTGCTGGTTTCCAAATGAGCCAGTCAGTCAATCTGTGTGCAGGCACACACGCTGGCAAGTCAGCATTTTATTCAACCAACTAGCAATGTCCTCTTCACTTAGAGAGCAGCTTGAAGTAATCAAAGCGTGAAATGACATCCAAAGCTGTGGATTGGGTAAATGCTGTTTAAAAAAAAAAGATGCTTGCATGAGAAAGGGATAGCCAGAGGAGGTCTATTTGATGGGACACGTTGTCATTACCTAGGGCATGATTTTTTATTTTTAGTACTTTAGATTTTTAAGGAGGAGGGGGCGATTTGCAGTGGAACCTGAGTCTTAGTTTTTCCTGATTTGCTACACTAGAGATTGCCCAAAGTAAATCAGCACAACACTCAGTTATTCATATGAGGGGGATGAAATCAATTTAGACTAAAACTAGGCCTGCTCACTGTATTATTCATGGTTGAATGATGTAAATAGCTGCCAGTCTGAATAGACACTAACATTTATTGGAATATAGGTGTAGATAATTTTCGAAACCGTTCTTTCCTTCTCAATGCAAATATTAATACCTGCATTCTATATCTATATACTCTCTGTATCTAGTGTTTCTCCCATGACCTTTCTTTTTTTTTTTTGTTGTACCGCATCAGTTAAAAAAGGCTACTGTACAGCCAACAAGTGCAGCCTAATTGGTCTGGTTGTTTGCCTTTGATTCATAGCCAAAAAAGTGGTACTATAGTGACACTATCTGCAGTTACAATAACACACCTTGATAGTAAACATTAGCCACTGATTACTTTGACTGTATTTGCTTTTGGTTCAGCTCTTGCATCAGGACCTCCTCACAGCACTTTGGTTTAGATTCACCTGCTGGATTATTTAAGAATTATTCTCATTTTTTCTCCCAAATGGGGTCTTCACTTGAACAATACCATCCAGAGCAAAAGAGGACGGCTCCCGTTACTGAGACTCCTGTGCTTTGTTTGTGTCAGTGTATTCTTGGACAACCCCCCCACCCGCAATGTGTGCTGCCAAATGCCATCTGATATGATGCTATCACGCTAATGCTGCAGATGATTTGTCGCTACATCTGTTGGTCTTGCAGACTAAAGACCGAAATACTTAAGGTTATATCCATCTCTCTCTCTGTCTGCCTCACTCTCTCTCTCTCCCTCTATCGCTCTCATTAATCATGCAGGATCCATAGATAATGGATGGTGCTCATGGTGTCTGTAGCCTTTCACTGCTTACTGGCCAGACGGATCTGTTAACATGACCTATATACATGGACAGGCCATTGTGCCATCAGACATGCATCACTGAACATGACATCAAACAAACACAAATGGTTCTTAGTGGGTGTTTATTTCACCTTTTAGTGTCATGCCATTTTTCAATTAGTCCTGCATATGCTGTCTGTTAGTATTCCCTGCTTCTCTTTTGTCCCAAATTAGCCTTGAAGTAGCCTCTAATTTAGACAGTTTTAAAAAGACATACAGTCACTGACAATGTATGACCACAAATATGAGGTGATGTCACTGCACTGGAATAACAGCATTGCAATTACTCCTCTGCGTGTTATGTCTCTGTGTGCATCTGCATGTGCAAAGGGAGATTAAAGGCAGAGAGGGCTGACTTAGGGAGTGGAGAAATAAATCTGGAAGCTTTTACTTTGTGCTTCTGTGTGCGTGTGTGTTTGTGTGTGTACTTTGAGGATGAACGTGATGGATAGCTTAGCCACACGGGACACATAGATCCTCAATAGTAAGACGCTTCAAGCATCATCCATGAGTCATCAGCTGTTTATGGGCAGGAAGGACATATGCAGACATGCACTCAAACACAGCACTGTGTATGACCTGCAGTGATGATGTCTGCTGAGAGGAAGGCTGTGGTCCTGATGGTGTTTTAATCAAAGAGCCTCAAGATAATTCAATTAACAGGATAACACAATCCAGGCAAATCGATAGAGCATCATATATATTCCTACCTTTCTGTCTTAGTCCATATGGTGGAGGATGAGTGGAGATAAAGTGTTAGTAATCAAACAGAGAGGTTTCCATTGTCCTCCCCTCAGTGGATCCAGTCAATCTCACTATTGTCTGTGTAAAGCCTCTTTAGTGTGCCACTGGAGACATTACGAGATGAAATAAGCTTTTTCAATGACCTGTCAGTCAGTGTATTTTCTCATAAATGCATTTATTAACAAATAATACATGTATCAAGGGGAAAGGTTGATATGAATGCAGTATTGTTGTAACCTTCATGTGGAAGTGAGAACCATAAAAAAACACAAATGTGTAATGCAATGAGAGAATACTTGTACAGCATTTGTTTTCATTTATTTTTTAAATTTTATTTTAAGCAATTGAAATGAAGCCACGTTAGGCCATTCCTCCTCTCCACCGTGACTCTGTCTTGTTGCATGTTTCCAGCAGCAAAGATGCAGGAATTTGACATCATTGTTTTGTCTTGATGGATGAATGTGAAAATGTGTTGAGTGTTGCCATTCCCGTGGTCTCAGGCCCCCCAAAAATCAAATAAACTAAATGAAAATGGTTAACAGTAAATCTCAAGCAACAGCCAAAGGTGATGATCCACTACAATATATATGTATGCATATGTAAAAATGTGCAAATGGGGCTACAGTGCACATGCTAAACTCCTTTTAAACCTGTATCCTTCTGCATAATTACTGTGTCTGTCTGGCAGCCATTTATGTTTTAAATAACAGTGTCATTTTCAGACATTGTGTTGCCCCTTGAGGGACCATTCAAGAAATTATTTATGGATGACATCTGGGATTTATTTTCTTGTGCATTCACAGTTACAAATATCTTCTGTATTTGTTACAGTTTCCATTAAATGAAGAGGTTTAGAGGTCACCAGAGCGATTCTGCCTCTCTGATTACTTGATATTACTACATCTCTTTTTATTTATTTATCTATTAGTCTTAATATCGTAGTAATCCCAAACTTGGCATTGGCTCAGCTCCAACTGTCAGTCTTTTTGGATTCATCCAGGTTTTATTAATCTGTAACATTGTTTTTGTGTCCCTCTGTGCAGGTTAACTTTGTGGCATGTCAGCTGTTCGCCCTGTTGATGGCTGTGTGGTTTCGGATCTATCTCCACCCCAGTAAGACCAGTCCGTTTATCAGACATGTGGTGGCCACGCTGCTGGGCTTTTACTTGGCTCTTTTCTGCTTTGGCTGGTGAGTCACTCCTCTGTTTATTCCACATCTCTTTTTCTTGTCATCGCTGTGCTTTTATACTCTGCTCTTTACTTCCTTACTTTCTCCTACACTATTATTTTAGTGGGATCCTTTTCCTGCCAACTGTGGCCATGTCCCACTTTCTTGGGCAGGGTACTGGTATTGGAAATGTCATGTAATATAATACAATGGAAGGAAATGTTTTATAATGAAGGGTAATGATTTTTTCATTCTTGCTACAGCTGCTGATTTCCTACATTTCCCACAAGAAAAGCACTTGAGCCTTTTGACCTGGGGCTGAAATAATAACTATATTCATCTAACAAAAATGTAATCAGAAAATATTAAACTTTTAAAGAGTTCTCAGTTTTGTAAGAATGTGATACTTTTTTTCTGTGACACTGGGAAATAATGTAAATTGAATGATTTTGAGTTTTGAATTGTCTGTCAAATAAAAAGAGCGATCTAAATACATGAACTGTGAGAGTTTAGGGTGTACCCTGCCCTGCCCAATGTCAGCTAGGTAAATTAATGAGAAAATTAGTCGTTGACAGATTTAATCAATAAATTGCAATAACTAGTTACACCATCAAGCCTTTTTTTCAAGGACCTGATGTCGTTTTCCCATGCATAGTTTCTTGATGGGCCATCTTACATCATTGCTATCTTTGCTGAGGGTTGCATGTGCCAAACAGTGATGAGGAAGCAGCAGGTGAACACAAAATGTAGCCAGATGATGGCAGTTGTTGCAACACCATTGCGTCCCAAACCTTCACAAGTATAAGGACCCTGCAAAGAAATGAATTTGCTGCAAGATTGGAAAGTGGACCATGCATATGACAGGAACAGACCAGCCATGCATATTAAGTAGCTGTGCATTTAATTACCCAATTATTTGACGTAACTTTTCAATAATCTATGACTGTTCAACCATCAAAACAGTGTTAGTCGCAGCCTTAATGTCAGCTGGGATTGGCTCCTTTTACATGTAGTTGTCCTCTTTGGATGAATGATGAGCCTTTTTTTACATGATAAAGACCATAAATGGATAAATAATTAGTCCAACAGCTAGTCAGAGCTCCTGATGATTGGATTCGGATAAAAAAGTGACTACACTTTGCGTAATAATTCATTAAACAATCCCAGGGCCTATTGTGTTCATACTGTCACATTCAGGGTCTTCTTTTCAAAGAATTATTTGAAATTATTTAATTTATAAGTTAACTAATGCATTATTAAATTACAAAACAGGATAATGAAACAGAATTACGACTTGTCATATTGGTTAATTGTGTCATTTAATGTGCATTAAATTAACTGCGTAATAGACTGCTTTAAATTTCACTGTTAATTACTCATTAACCAGTAATCACTTACACAGTCTGAAATGGCTCAATGACATCTCTAATAGGCTTTTATCTACATTTGGTTGATTATCTGTGGAAATAGAACATATACAGCACTGAATATCATGAAGAGAGATCAGATATTTAATTAGAGTAAGGCAACAGCCATATTTTTATTATCGATTGATCTCCTAATTATTTTTTTTGATGAATCACTACATTTTTCTGTCTTAGGTTATGGTCATTCTGATATGAATGAGTGTTGTAATGTGTTCTTGCCTTGAAATGACCAGTAACTCTCCTCCTCCTGACATCATCCTACAGCCTTCTCAGTGCTGGCTACTTGCTCGCCTCCTTCCCCCGTCTCCTTTCTGCTCCCCTCCCCTCCTCATTCTCCCTCGCTCCGTCCTCATTCTCTTCATCCTCGCCAAAGCAAATGGGTCGATCAGGCAGTAACGGATATCCAATTATAAAGCTATTGCCCTGTAATAGACAACCCACTGTACCTCTGGCAGAGTGCCTCTCAAAGTGCCCCTGCGTGTGTGTATGTGTGTGTGTTTGTACTGGACGGCAAACCTCAGAAACACTGGCCAGACATCCAGCTGGTGGTAAGACGCTAACCAGGTGAAATGTTACCTGGTCACTGGGTATTAGGTGATAGGGTTTTATTTCATCACCTCTCAGACACACGGTTTGTGTACATGATGCAACTGACACTGAGCTGCGGTTGGCTCATGTTATTTGTTGTGGCTGGGAGAGGTGATGAAGTCAGCGAGGAGTCTACACCTGTAAGCGGATATCGGCATTTGTTTCCATTTGTGTCAAATGTTTAATCCGTCAGAGAATTTTCACTAGATAATATTTGCTGCTAATTTACTTATGTTAGATACAGATTCTCAAAAGCCCAACTTGCATAAATCTACAGTAACAATGCCATAACTCATTTAAAAAATGTGATTTCTCTGATCAAATATTTTTTTAAAAATTGGAATTAAATGGAATTTATTTCTACACAATGTTCCAAATGCCTCCAAGTGTCAAAAATATTCCTTCCCTCCATTCCCTCCATTTGTAGAATATTTCTATTTTTACAACCTGTCCTTCTATCCTCTCCTGTCCTCTCATTTCTTCTTTCTCCTCTTTTTTACATTTGATTAATTTTTACATGTGATTGTTCAGTGTGTCTCAGGCGAATCAATTATGGCTTCACAGTGTAGAAGAGCAGAATTAAATTTAAAGAAGATCTGGTTAACAAATACACGTCATTGGTCAGGATTTCATACTGACTTCTACTGTACATTGTGTTATGGAAATATAAAGATCCTAGGAAAATCTTTCTTCATATGTGTCACCAGATCTTCACCACACCTAATAAAAACAGACACATAAGTGTTTACTAAAGAAGGAAAAGGAACTGAAACATGAACTTAGTCTGATGAGTCTGAGGAAATTGCTGTCTCATTTAAAAACTTGTGTTGTGTGAAGCATCATGTGGTTCTATAGTTCAGAACTGCTGAATACATTATATCCACATGTAATATCAGAAATATTCCATAAACACACAAGTATAACAACTGCATTGTAACTTACATTGCTCAGGACCTGCTAACTTGACATGCATCCAGTACCCTTCATCCCGAGAGCCTCTTTGTCTGCACGGACCAAACAATCAATGAATGTGTCTGTGAAAGCCTGCCAAAGTTTTATGTGCAACAGCAATTAAAAGAGTATAAGCTCTTTTAAATATCCAGAAGCAGATACATTTAACAAAGGCAGCATGTGGTATTTATTTTGCTTGGCACAGCCCCATAAGCTAAATCTCTTATATTAGATGTTTATTAATTTTTGATCTTACAACTCCAAACTATATAATGATGCAGATGTTGAAATGAGACATTCAAAAAGACAAATGTAATTTGATAAAGGTCTCAAGCAGAGTAAGGTCACAGTAACATGTTAATTGTTTAAGGGATCTGAAACAGCGTCTGCCAGTGCAGCTTGCTTGTGTGAAATGCATGAATGCATCTATGCACACGCTTTCATTTACACCCTTACACACACACACACACACACACACACACACACACACACACACACACGCACACACACACCATATTTAAAGCTTTTGCTGTTTGTCTTAGAGGGCACCTGGCTGCAGCCCGAGAGGATCCGCCTCGCAGAAGCTGCACAGCGTTGGTTTATTTTAGGATGAATTCCCTCTCTGTCAGATGCACAAGCTTGTTTTTGAATGTCACTGGAGAAAACCGCCGAACCATTTCCTATCGTCTGGGGCTGGGCTCATTTTAGTTTTTGTAGACATACAAACAGATCATGTTTGTTTGATGCATCCCAGGCTAACCGGTCAACTATGCCTTTAGATATCTCTTCCCTCTCTCTTCATCAGACATTACAACATTCTTAACCCTTTTTAATTGCTGAGCGGTGCATTTAATCCAGCCAGCCTGGGCTCGCTTGGTCCCTGCCAACCCCTGATGCCCTTGCCCCCTTTGTTGACTCACCGCTAACACAGTGTGGCATCTCTCCGCTCCTGGAGGGCCTGACGTCGGTAGCATCACACGCTGTGCCCTTCAAAGACCCATCTGGTAGCTGCTGCCGCTGTTGAACTGTGTGTTTTGGTGTGTGTGCTTCCCAGGAAGGGAGAGAGGTGGACATAAGTCAGAATTTGATCAGCACACACACATCCACACTTAAACGGTGTGAATCTTAAGGAATCTTAAAGCTGGAAGGCATGAGAGTCAATTATAACCACAGTGTGATGGCTGTCATCACTGACCTGTGACTGTGGCTGACGCATCACTGGTCACACAGGTTTGATTGTGGTTTCTTAATGACTGTATATGACAACAAAGCAGGGTGTTTGTTAGAACAACTATGTTTTCTAGTTAACAAATAAAGTGAATGTCTAAAGTTGAATATGAGGTATATTAAGGATATATATATAAGGGACTTTTGCCGTCTCTTTACAGGTATTCCCTCCATTTCCTGGTGCAGAGTGGTCTCTCCTACAGCGTGATGGTCTTTGCTGGCCTGGAGCACATGCACAAGTAAGTGCACAAATCAAATGCTAAATGTGATTAAACAATTTACAAGGTTATTTAGCCTCACGGCCACAGGAAGCATCAGATAACACAGAACTGTAAAAGGGCCAAGTAGATGCATGACGAAGACATTTGTTAAAGCCAGTAAATCAAAATCTAGTCATAAATCTCATATAAGATGTTAGATAACGTAATTGACTCAGATCAGTTCGGTATGCAGCAATCTTGTATTTGCGTCATCATTTTTGTGTCTTGCGTTTCTGTGGCACAAGAGCCAGGGTCACGATGATGATGATTGCCCACAGGCTTTCATCTGTGACCATGGCTCATCAAGACACAAACACACACACACACACACGCACACACAGACAGTCTTTCATGTTATTTTTTGCCAGAATTCAAGGTTATAAGTGAAGGTGTAAGCAGTGGATGTTCGCTCTAGGGAGAGACCTTTAAATAGATGCTAACAAGCATTAATCATAATCGCGACTGCCCTCAGAAAGAAAGGACCCGCTGACCTAACACACAGGATGTGTTTATCCAGACTAGAATATGGTATTTTAGCATATTTTAGTGGAAGTGTACCCCTCTACAAACTGCATGAATGGGCCTTCAGCCTGATGCTCTGTCCCTGGTGTATCTGGATTGGTAAGTTGTTCCCTTGGTGTCCTCTGCCAAAGCAGCACACCTCCATGGCACTGAGAGGTAAAGTTCACCCAGTTCACCCCATGCCCTGTTTGAAGGTTCAGCTCGGGGGAAGAACCACAAAGGCAGGACGCACTGACATGTTCATGTTTGCAGAGGGCGTTGAACCCTCCTCCTCAGGGTTTTGCATAACAAATTACTCCCACCACAGCAGCCGGTTGTGATTTAACTGGGGCGACTCAGTGGCCTCTGCTCTCTGAACTACACCTGAGACTTTCACTTGCATCAAAACAATACGAATATCCCCATGTTCAGAAATCTGACTTACTCTAGTTCCTTTTTAATGCAGTTTTTTTCTCATTTTCTTATAATTGCTCTGTAAGCCTGACATGTAATCGGTTTTGGTCAAATCTCTCCATAAATACAGATTTTACACCACCTTCTCAGTAATATTGCATGTCCCTTTAACCCTGCTTTTTTTCCAGGTTTTGTCCCACATAATCCATTTTTGTCCCTTATCTCCATCCCCTAGTCAGCCATGCCTCCTACTTACATTTTATATTAATAGGTAGGGGTGCAGCGATTCTCCTAATGCACAGTTCAGCTCCAACCTTGGTTTATAATGGTGGTGTAACATATTCCTCCAGCACCTTCCACTGTGAGACTAGCTTGCTGCACTGTGGAAACACACAATGGACAGCACACCACTCCCCAAACTAGTGCACTGTAGCAGGACTTGTTCTCTATTTGTTGTTCTCTCACTCAGATACCCACCCTTGGGGTTGAGTGTACAGGGAGTGCAGTGTGACAGCTTTCTGGAGTTGCTAAAAGCTCTTTTTTTGGACTGTGGGAATGAATATGAATGCAAACTCAGCTTTGCGTGGTTGTAAACCGGCCACTTTGTTCAGTGGTGAGGCATCAGATTTCATCCTTCATTCACCCGTTTTACCACTCCCTCACTCTTTGTCGATTTGCCTGTTGGATGTGGTGAGAAGACAGAATGTTCGAGACGATTACCTTCTTACACAACACCGCCTGCTGGTTGACAGCAAAGACAGAGAACTGTGAAATTGTTGGATATGGTGTAACTAAAGGCTGTAATGGTAATGCAGGTGCCTTCTTTAATTGACAAAGATAAAGAAAAAGAAATGGCATCTTAAAATTATTTAGGCAGCGTCATTGTCAAGTGATTCAAACCATCGTTGATTATAAATTCAGTTGACCATCTGCTTAAGCTTAGCCAGTAGCTCCCAATGTAGAAGCCGTGGAACACAAAGCAGAGCAGACTCTGCAGTACTAAGCTTTCTAAGAGCGTCTATCCACTCATAAAGCCACTCTGCTACCCAATCGACATCTTCAGCTTCAGCCAACTTAACCCCAGGAGGGCCGGGGTTTAATGATGGAAAGAAGAAAGTGTATTCTATATGTGACATAAGCATTCAGTGTAATTGGAAATGGGTATTAGTTTAAGTGTAAAGGCATGACTGTGAACCTGGCAGTGCTACATGTGCAAATTACTGACTCACAGTTGTATATAACAGATGGAAATTTCCTCTGGATCTGTTTGCGTTTGAGCCAGCATGAAGTGTGCCTCAAGGCTTTTACTATGTGTACACAGCCTTAGAGAGAGGTCTTGGAGGTTTCATTTATTTACAGCCTGCTTTTCCTGCGTTTTCATCGCTACATGTACAGTGTGTATCCATACCTGCGGCTGCTTTGTGGCTCCTGTCTGCACACCGACCTGTCTGCCGCTGTCCCACAGTGGGAGGCCAGCCTACTTTAGTCCCAGGCTCCATCTGATGGCTCGAGTGGAAATGAAACACCCCCCACACTCCCTCTGAGCTGTGAATTACACAAACACAAATCACAGGAGGATAAAGACAGGATTCCTGGTAGGCTAGCTGCAAATATAGCTGCTGCAGCACATATAGCTTCTATAGTCACTCATAGCTGCAGCTGGGTGCTACCAGAGGAGAGAGCTGATCTTGGTGAAATATGGTCGTTGCTAGTGATTGAAAATGTTTGTAAGGTCAACAAATAAACTCTCAAGCCCTCTTGTACTGCTAAATGACCATTAAACATCATAGAGTCTGGAGTTTTAAGGCAAATAAAAATCTTATTTTGACATTGCAGGAGTGGTCTGCAGCAATTGCTTCAATAATAATGTAAATTTAGACATAACCCTATTATAAGAAAGTGTAACAGGACAAGTTTTGTGACCCTGTAACATAAGTACTATACATATTGCATTGCAATTTTGAGGTACTTGCACTTTAATTGCGTATTTCTGTTTTATGTAACTTTATACTTCTATTCCACTAGATTTTGATGCAAATGCTGAACTTAACCAGGTTAAAAACATTTTTAGAGAGATGTAAAAGTGAGTCTGGGGATCCCACCCTAATTATAAGGTTTAGACTTTAAAGGATACTGAAGAAATTCCTACTCAAAGACTATATATACGTTTTGAAGCCACGTGTGACATTTTGGCTGTCATCCTTCGTTTTTGTTTTGTTTTTGGCGCAGGATGGTGCAGGAGGCTGTTATATTAGTAGCTACCATTAGCACCAGTGAGTTAGCTTAATTTGCACAATGCATCCATGGTTCAAAATGAATGAGTTTGTTTTGTAACAAGCACAATAAACCCCTGCTGGCCATCTGAAAGAATGCAGCAACTTTCACACTGTCTTTACTTTTCAGGCCTGAAAGGTCACTGTGTAGTTTTGTGACTCTAATTCCCTTTTATATATAAGAACAAATCTATTAGCTCCATTCTCATATCCTCTAATGAGGACTGAGACCAAGTTTATTCTCAGATTCAAAGTTTCTGTTGTAGTTTTTGGAAACTGGCCTTTAGTCACATTTGCAGGGATGCAACAGTGGACAATGCTAACAAAACAGCACTTGGGGTGTGCAGTATAGAAACACCTGTTAAGGAGTGTCCTAATTTCCTGTCCATCTCTCCGTCTGTGAGATAAACACAAGATGTTTATATTTAATCTTGGAAAGTAGAAGGGATCTCTATTAAACGCAATATTTTTCCAAAACCAAATTACTCACCATACAACACATTTGAACCAAGTCACTGAATGTAGCCATGCAGCACATTTAAATGAGCCCTGTTGCTGTTGGGCTGGTGTGGGAATATTGAGGCTTTTGTATAGAGCCATGTAGCCTCCCATATGAGCAAGATGCTAAAAAACAGTGTGCGCGCCGAAAAATATGCCGTGAGTGGGTTGTATACAAACACAGAACCCTCAGAGCACATAATGGGATTGTATTATAATTATCTCCTCTCCTCAGTGCCTTCAGAGGCTCCTATGATTAATAGTGGTGTGTAATCTTTGTCTGAGTTTTTAGAGAGAAAAATCTTGAACAATCTAAAAAAAATATATTTTGTATTGCAGAAATGTGGGTGGCTTATCTTGTGTTATAAATGCTCGGCAGTAAAGATCAGATGATGTCTTGGCTGCGTCTTGGACTGCAGATACAGTAGGCTCTCAGAATCAAGAGGTCCTGTTGTGTCTTATCGGCGGTGCAGGCTGGCCTCGCTCTCGCCGCTGTGTTGTATTCCTTCACAGAGCGGCACAATCCTCTTATTGTTGCAGCAGAGGAATGCTAGCTCGCTAGCTTTGACTTGGGCTGACTCTGCAACAGCTTTGTACAACAGGCTTTAGTGCTGCTCTGTCTTTGGTCTTCTGTCTTCAACCACTGACCCTAACACATTATTGGAGCCTCCCCTGCCCCCCCTCCCTCCGAGCCTCAGATAAGAGAATAAAAGGATGAACTTTGAGTTTAAACATTCATGACGTGTGCATCCTGATGCCCTGCCTGAAAAGCTCCATATCAGCATGTACATTGGGGTCCTAATAATGGCAAATAATGCTAGAACACATGCACAAAGATTGGCTTTTTAATGCAACCTTTCTGTAATTTTAGTTAAATTTATTTGGAGCACTATGAAAACCAACAGTCGCCTATTAAAGTGCTTTACTAGGAGATAATAAATAAAACCTAGGAATGATCAAGTAAAAACAAAGACATTTGTAAATTAATAAAATCAAAGAACTCAACACAAACACAAACAGTGTTGCACTAAAAAGTGAAATAACAAGCAAAGAACAGAGATAAAGAAACTAGAGTGCTGTCGGGCATGTTGCCATATTGATAATTTATCAAGAAAAGATTTGGGTCTTTAAATTGGTATTAGAGGTATCAGTTGAGGGGGTGGATCTCATTGTTAGTGGCTTTCTATTGAAAAAGCTCAACCACCTTTGGTTTTGGACCGGGGACTACACCCACTGGCCCTTTCATTAGGTAGCAAGGTGTACCTAATAAAGTGGTGGTGTGGTCTTCTGCATCAACGTTGATCATGTTGAGTGTTCAGAAATGTTCTTCTGCATACCTTGGTTGGAATGAGTGGTTATTTGAGTTACTGTTGAAGCAGTTTGGACATTCTCCTCTGACCTCTGGCATCAACAAGGCATCAAGGCTCACTGGATATTTTCTCTTTGTCACACCATTCTCCGTAAACCCTAGTGATGGTTGTTAGATCAGCAGTTTGTGAATACTAATTCCAGACTGACCAACAACCACGCCATGTTCAAAGTCACTTAAATCACCTTTTTGTCCTCATTCTGATCCTCAGTTTGAGCTTTAGCAGCTTTATTTCATGTCTACATGATGAAATGTATACAGAGTGATTGATCACCAGATCGAAGGGGTCAGGAGGTCAAATAGAGGATGAGGACTTCAGAGATGTAATCAGATGCCAGGTTATCAGGTGGTGTGAAAACCAATATAAGAATCCTAAAATTAATTCTGCACTTTATTGTTAACCAGCTGAGACAGGCCTGTCCTGGGGAAACATGGGGTCTCACTTCCTACTACCAGTTGAGCGGTCTTGCTGCTGTATTTTTGCACATTTGTTTCATTTAGCTAAGCTGTAATATCATATCTTTATTTAATTTCTCTTCTTCTTTTATCTCCACAGGTACTGCTTCATTGTGACGCTTGGTTATCTGATATTATGTCAGATTACAAGGGTCTATGTGTTCGACTATGGCATGTACTCTGCAGATTTTACAGGGTAAGCTAAGACCACTGAGCTCTTTACAATCTTTTTGGTTCCTTATTAAATTCCAGAGACCTCCTGGGATCTTAATTTTGAATGCCATACAGAAAGCAAGGTTACCAGTTAGATTTGGAGGAACACTGGATGTCACCTAGTCTGAGCGAAACAGCAACAAGAGCGTGTCACACTGCCATGTCCGCAGGAGGACGGCGATAGCAACTCTTGTGGTTGGTTCCCACTCCTCCAGACTGTCTGACAATTCAGGCAGACAGCCTGCACTCCCAGCAGGGTGGGGGTGGCTAGTTGCTAGGCAACCCAATGCAAACCCATACTGCTTCTGCGAGGGCAGAGATTTTACTCTTTCAACTACCATGTCTGCCATCGCTCTGTTTTTCTTGAAAATGTCAATTTCACGTTTTGCCAAACAAATTGGTGTGACCCTTATAGCCAAATGTGTTTTGTCATACTGGGAAAATAATCTCAAATCATCGTCTAATTTTATCAAAAGAGCATAAAATCTCTGGCCTGTTGCTTGTTTATTTGTTAAATAGTTGATGAATAAAAGGTTCCTATAAATCTCCAACAAAGCAATTTGAAGCACATGAGAGCAGACTTAATTTGGTCAAGGGGGAAAGAACTGAGTAGGACCAGATTTGGCCTAAATAATAGAGACGAAAAATAGGAAGGGGAGGAACAGGAAGTCCAATGTCTGCAATTATACTGAAGGAAACTTTCCATTGTACAGATACTACTGCAGTTACTATTATTAATGGACATTTAAGGCCATGAGTTACATGATACAAACCACTACTTAAATATGGACCAGCAGTTTAATACAACTTAAAAAAAAACAAGCATTCAATTTATGAGATATAAAAGTGAGCTTGTCAATAAAAAAGTACCTCTCCATATACATTTATATTTCCTTTTTCTGTATTATGCTCTTTTTTTAGGCCCATGATGGTTATAACACAGAAGATTACCAGCTTGGCGTTTGAAATACATGATGGTAAGACAAGCATCAAAATGTACCAAAGCATGTGTGTTTTCAGTGTGTATGTACGTGTGTGTGGCAGACATGACACAAGTGAAAATGGTTCAGTTCTCTTTGGAGTTTCCAAACAGATCACATGGCCATGTTTCCGAGCCAGTAGTCATTTCTGACAATGGACTAGTGAACCAGAAAGAGAGCATAAACAGAGTTATGTAATGGAGCAGTGACCAAGTATGAACTCTCCCTCCTCCCTCCCCTGCCATCTCTATGTAACACTCCCATGACTGACTTTAGACACAAGCCGGTTGTAATGCCTTCACTATAGAACTGCAAAAACTATAACTATAAACTGCAGAACATTGTGCACATGTATATATTCAGCCTGTCATGCCGTGCTAAGGCTAAGGCCGACTATTTGAAACTTCAAACGCCACGTGCTAATGAGTGATAAATAAATATAGACGTTGGCACTGAGGTTTAAAATAAACAGGAGTGATCAAGTATCAGGGAGGCTTAGAGAATAAGAAGATGATGACAGTCACTCATGGCTTTTTAGTTCCCCCTCGGAGACTTAAATCCCCTCAGGATATTCTCCACTGAATCAGCAGTCTAATAGCAGTCTGTGTATTGATGTGTGTGTCGGTGGGTGCATGTATGTGTAGGCAGTGTGGAGTAGTGTTTTAAATTCTGTTCAGGTCACTGATTCTCCACGCAACTGTGAGTCTGAGGATGAGGATTACAGTCTTAGTTTCTCATTAGAGAACTGTCACACCCTGATACCTGCTTGCTGTGTATTCACAAGACACACACACACACAGCATTTATAATTTTTTTCAAATACAGTGTAATACTTATGGCAGGCTGCTTATATTCCAGCTCCCAACATTACAGTCATTAAAGGAACAATGAAGCTCCCTACCAATTCGTCTTTTCATTCATTCATTCATTCATTCATTCATTCATTCATTTATCTATCAATCATTGTTCATTCATAAGAAGTTTAACTGCAGCCTTACAACCAACCCCGAGCCCGACCTAACCTGGATTTCATGTTGCCATAGATGACCCTGAGAGTTCAGTCTAATGAGTTGTGAAGTCACAGGTCTGTGTTAACAAAGAAAAGAGAGCAGACCTTCTCTTACTTTCTAAATAACAACAGAAACTCCTTTCAGGATGTCTGGCCAAAGTAATTTAAAGTAATCTGTCCATTTGCAAAATTGAAACACTAGCTTTTACTTAATGCACCCTACTATAGTTTCTGTTTATTGATGTTTTGTGCTTTTATATGGCACTTATGCTGTACTCCACTATCCACACAAGCAGTCACACACACACCTTTACTACAACTAGGGCCAAAACAAATGTCTTTTTTAGATAGTTCCTTAGTAGGGAGCCAAGCACAAGACCAACCAGATGCATCACATTCTCTCACGCTATGTCCTCCCAGCAGGAAGTTGGTATTATTTACATTACAGGACCATTACACATGCCCTTCATGTGACCCTTTGTGTTGCAATGACAAGAGCTCTGGAACTGTTTGGTTGCTACACAAGCAAACTTGTCAGCACATGTCATTACAGTGAGTGTGATCAGAGTGCATGTAATGGGTGTCTGTACTAATTTGTCGTTATGCACACCCACTGTTTCCATAGAGAGCATGACTTTTGGGTTTATATAAATTTATTCACCAGGGTTTACATCAATTCATTCTTTTTTTATTCCAATAATGGTTGCCTGTTCCTTTTTTATGAATGGAATTTGTCATAATTTGGTAAAAATGTGCACTTGGACAGGATAATGTACTTATTAGTTTAAGGCCAAAGATCAAGCTCACCGTGACCTCACATCCTGCTTTTTTTTTTAGCCATAACTCAAACATCTATGTGTTAGAATTTGAGGTGTCTTTGCAATAACATGCATGTTTAAAGCACAGCTACATGTTTGTCTTCTGTCTTTTTGTTATACTTTATTTTTTATTTTTCCACAGAACTATAGAGATAAAGCAATACATAATAATTAAACAAATACTTTGTCAGCTTTTCATCCACACAGCCCTTTATTGGTGGAATTACAACACATTGTTTTATAACAGAGAAAAACACATTTTATGATGACACAAACACAGTCCATTTTTCCCAGTACCTCAAGAATTTGTTGGTCCCTATGTTCAGTGTAGATACTTCTAGTTTGTCTTCTGTCCTGCTCCTCTGGAAGTCCCAGATCATTGATCAACATCATGATGTTGAGCGTCAGGTGACATTTTGTCAAACAGTTCACTGGCTGTATAGTAACTGCCATGCGTCTGAACAAACATGGATCCAAACTGCAGTGTGACTGGACGGCAGAGGCACACTGTACAACCTTAAAGCAGAGATTATTTTTTGAATTTGACATCGTTCTCTTTGTATCTGCCTGCAGGTTTGACAAAGCGAGAGGGGCAGCTGACTCCCAGTCAGAAATACCTTGCTATCAGGTATGTGACTCAGGTATGTTTTTACTGCTTCAGATGATGGAATTAAGAAGTTGACACGGTCTTAAATCAGAGTTAATGAACTGCGTCTGACAGAAATGATGCTTTTTATTTTAATAAATGCTTCATTACTTCCCACGTTGGATATCACCACATTGCCCCACTTTCAGGCTCTCTCTGGTGTTGTCAAGCAGTTGTTAGGCACTCGGTATCTAGGAAACCACACATTCACTACTCTCATGTGAACTGTTTTGTAGGAATGCCCTACCCTCCATCTGTCTACATTACAACAGCAGATTTATTTCCCTGACAGATTGTAGTGCAACGAAGGTGCAGGAACTATGTAAAAAGCAGGAGTGAGTGGGAAGACGAGCTGCTACTGTAAGCTAACCGGGAGTTGATATATTATAACATAGCTGAACAGAACAGAGAGCAGGCAGGATACACTGATATAATCATTGTAGAAATGGTTAAACCTCAGAGCTCAGCTGACCTCACTGTCTTTTTAGTGGCTATGGTGGGCTCATAGTTGAAACTAGTATCATATTAACTAGATGACGTAGGAAGTGGCATGATATCTAGTGGGAAAAGGGGCTAAATATTGCTCAAAATTTATGTAACAGTGGAGAAAGCTGATGTGGAGTGTGTTATTTTCAGCATTTCTTAAAACTGTGAGTTAGAGATCTCTCAAATTTTAAAAGGTCCCAACCAATTCCATGCTGCAACAATTTATGAGACAAAGGGAAGCATGACAATCGCCATGGTAAACTTCCATAATAATGTTTTAAAAACTTCCCAAATTTAAAAAGGCATATAATCAAGGTTTATATTTAATACAGATTTATGAGTTGCATTCCAAATTGCATCCTCCCCCAGAAGGCCCCGAACCCCCAGTAAAAAGTCAGAATAGGGTCTTTATTAGGTCTCTAAGCATCATTTCGTGCACTTCAGTACACTAATCATAGGCTGAGCCAACCAGTGTACCTAAAATGTCTCAGATTTGGCTCCAAACATTTTTTTAAGCTTGTGTGGGGCAGCTGGGAGTCAGCCATGAACTTTTGCTGTGGCTACTGGGAAGGTGAGGAATTAGCAGTCGAAACAAGAGCTCCTTTTCAGGCAGTTAGATTGCAGCCTCACCCAGCAGATTAAATTCAGCAAGGAAGGGTAAGAGACCACAAAAGCTTCAGAGTCGGTCAAAAGCACTCAGGTCCTCCCTCTGGTCCATAAAACAGACCATACTGGTTTCTCAGTGGACAGGAAACACTCTGCTAATGGCATTTGTTTGTTATCTTATTATACTTATTGCGTTTGAGATTGAAGGGTTGGGCAGTATATGAAAAAAAAAAATTATTTTCTTCTTATTGTTTTCTTTTTCCCTGAATATATCGCTCCTGTGTCTTCCCCGTGGCCCTTTAGGCGGATGCCCAGCTTGCTGGAGTACTTGAGCTACAACTGTAACTTCATGGGCATCCTGGCAGGGCCCACCTGCTCCTACAACGACTACATGGCTTTCATCGAAGGCACATCCTACCAGCCACGACACCAGGAGAACGCCAACGGCAAGGAGAACGGGAAGTACAAGCAGAGTGAACCCTCATCCAAGGTACAACACAGATTTCACCACTCCAATAGAAGTGCCTGTATCATTTGAAGTCTTCAAAACACTGTTAAACTAGATCTACATTTAAAGCCTCATAAATGATTTAAACTCTCAAAGAGAATAGTTCAATTAGCGGTTAAGATATTACAAAGTTGGACTTTATGCAATTCTCTTTTAAGTGCACATCTGGGTTATGATGTTTTAAAAAGGCCTGTGCAGTAGTGGTGTTGTTTTTAGGGCTCTGCAGAGTAATAAGAATGTGTTTGATGCATTTAGAGAAACAGAAACTGAGACATCACTGCTAATTGAGTGACGCATATGTCTAAACCTCAAGGTTATTTGTGTTTTCTTGCTGCATAATGTAATAATAATTTAATTACACTTCACAATTTGAGAGTTTATTCATCTGAGAAGAGAATGGAACAGTGGAACACAGCAATTGTTGATAAAATGATTAAGAATCAGTCAAGGACTTGATATAACCTCCAGTCAACTTAACTTTTTGTGGTGTGTCAGTGTCACGTATAATGTGGTAGTTAAATTTAGGCGTAACAGGTTTAAACCAGGATTCTTCTTTGAACCCCACCCTGTTCTCTCACTTCTACCCAGAATGACGTAATCTCCAAGCTGTGCACGTGTGCCATCTCTCTGGCCATCTATCTGTCGCTGTGCAAGCTGCTCCCAGTGGAGCGCTCCATAGACGATGACTTTGTCAGCTCC
>JAOWBC010000248.1:11656829-11671783 GCA_028566105.1 Hypoplectrus providencianus | reverse complement strand
TTGAGGTACGTGTATTTTAATTGAGTGTTTTCCATTGTTATTATTATTATTATTATTATTATTATTATTATTATTATCCCGATACTACTCATAATAAAATGTTGACAAAATGACATATCTCTGCAGGTCCTGGTACTTCTGCCTACACCTCCTCTGCCTCCTGGTGGTAATGATCCTGCCTGTCAAGTCGAGGCGCCGGCAGGCCAAAGAGCAGCAGGACAGCCTACAGAAGGACGGCGTACAGGATAACCAAACAGACCACAACAGCACAGACAACAACTGCAACCAGAAAGACAAAGCCACATGAGGCTCAGGACGGCGGAGCGCGGTCCCTTCAGCAGCAGAAACACTGAGACGAACTAGAAACCACTGAGACCTGGAGTGTGGCGAGTCTGTTTACCTGACAAAGAACCAAATATCAAACACTCTGAGAATCCTAACAGACAGAAAACACAAGTCAATGTTCTGTCAATACTTCCAGTAGCAAGGATGACAGCAATCACAGTTTCTGACATGGATAAGAGACCAGGATGTAACAATGGCCACGGTGTAAACTAATGAGTGATAGTTGTTACCTAACATTACATTAGTGGAAATGAAGACTTCCAAGCTGCCTTAAACCCTCTATGTACTGGGCTGGTGATCCCAGTTGGATGGCACGCTGCGAGAACCTAACTGCAGTCTCCCCATCGTGGTGTCAGGTCATAAAAACAGATTAGACGTGCAGTATGTGGAGGGTTTTTGTCATTGTCTGGATGCAAGCCTCTATTAGGTGGAAATGGAAAATGTGTTCATGTAAAAGAAACATAACCTTTATCATCAGCTGCCAATTTCAAACAGGCCTTAGGATCCTCAAAACATTGTTTGATTTCTATGTCTTTTTTAAAAAATCTTTATTGGAGAAGAATTCACATTGTACGTGTTTTGTATTTAGATGTTTGTGACAACACTATTTCAGATCCATTGTCAATGCTTTTTCTTTTTTTTTTCTGGGATGAATTGACTGTCACAATGAGTCCCAAAGAGGAATTCAGATCTCGTCCATCTCCAGCAGTGGAATGTCTAAAATGAGGCACTCAGCAGTTACTAAATGGATTTCTGTTTCTTTTTATATTTTTCATATCTGCTGCTTTATTGACAAACATGACTCATCAGATAAATGTGTGCTTTCAAAGGGAATTGATTTACCCTGTTGTGATGTCCTTTTTTTATTTTTCTTTTGAATTTTAAGGATTTCTGACCTGGTTTCAGGGGTGTGATTTTTTTTTTCCACATTTATATTTTCACACAACAGGTTTCCTCTGTGTTCAAATGTCTTGCTTCAATAATCCAAATATCCCAAAAATATTTAATTATGGTAAATCTTAAATAATAAAATGGTATAATAAGGAAAACAGTTGACTGTGAGCATCACAATTGAACAATGCAGATTAATTGTCTTAAATCCTGCAAATATAAAATACATCTAGTACATTAACCACATGTACTTAAGAATTATCAAAAGGTTATGTAGCCATATTAATAACAAGCCAATATGATATAAGTTTCAAAGAACTGATGCACAGTGCTTAAAAGCACTTATTGTGCTGCAAACGTGCAATTTGCATTTGTCTGTGAGGAAATCTGGGTATTTATGTATTTGACATAACAATATTGTACAAAATTCAAAGACATAGACCAGCTGTTATGGTAAATGGTCTTATTTCATATTGTGTGCACTTATGTTAGAATAGTAAAGGTTTCAGGGTGCATTAACTGTAGGGTGAAAGAGACACTGGTTCCTCACGTTGTTTTGGCTCACCTTAAGCCTTTCAAATCATCCAGTTTACTCTTGATGACATGCAGCAGCTCAAACAGCCGCCCCTGTGATTCAAGGAACTGTGGAGCAGAGGAGGCAACCTGAAAGGCCCATCACTTTTGTTTAGGCCGTCAAAAGACACATTTTACATATCTGTTAGAGCAAGAAATAGTCCGTGGATTTGAAGCCCACAATATCATGAACACTTTGAAGTCGTGCATTTTTCTTTTCTTCTAATTGTCAGTGATTTCACTTGGTTTGGTGCATTCGCATTATGTAAAATAATAACAAAGCAGCAGAGGTGAGCTTTTTCATTTCTTTTGAAGGTTTTCTAACATTTGCATATTCCTGCCATAACTGTGTGTGTACCAGTATTCATGTGAACCGTACATGTCGATGTGGTCTCATGTAAACTATCTTTGTAGCCTGGGCCCTGTGTAGGCGAGTGTGGCCCACCTAAGGGAAAGGGATGTCATTCTACAAACATAGCGATTATTGCACTGCATGGCCACCCAAACCAGCAGATCAATGCAAAGGCTCCATATGTCCAAAGTGCCAAATCATGAATGGCGCGTTTTTTGTTTTGTGTGTATGTGAGCATGTGTGGCTGCATTTGTGGGGGGATGTGTGCGTGCAAATGTATCCATGTAGTATGTGTGTGTGTGCCTGTGCAACATAACGGTTATTTTTGTGTCTGAAGGAAATTTATTGAAAGATTTGTATAACAGTACATTAAAATTCTGATTTATGTGGCAAAATAAAGAGAAATTATTTTTAAACACTAAAACTGAAAATGTCATTAATTTCTTTTTCCAGCTGTAGATAATTATGTTTAAAGTTATACAATAATAAGATGAAGCTATCATGATACATACAATTAAAAACCACCAAGACTTTTATCAAGTATGTTTGGAAATTATCTGGCTCACCCAAAGAAAGGACATCCACACTGTAGAAACTCTTTAAAAGATATGCACTTTCTTGGTTTGAACCATAATGTAACCAGCGGATCACTATGGTCATGTCCCTCACACCTGTGGAAGTTTTTTTTCTGCCAAAACAAACAAACAAAAAATATTCACAGTTAGAAACATTTTAAAAATTGTGGTTTAATATGACTTGTTGATGTTTTATGAGATCATGAGAAACTTCCACGGAAGACATAAAGTAATTTGAGGTTCAATGTATTTTTAATATTTCTGGACTAGCCATTCTTTTGAGATACTAACATTACTTTGAGAAATGTTTTCATGATTTAGATCTTATTGAAAAGGTAAGACATTATATGAAATCTACTAACCATCATACAGTAGCTTAATACATTGACATGAGAACATCACCCCCATCCCACCTTTTATTAATTAAACATCTCAAAATTCCGACATAGGGTTGCAGGGGGGAAAATCTGTTTTTTCTGACTCATGACAAGGGGGAAAAAAAGTCAAAGTAATTACTTTGAAAAAATGTACAACATTTTCAAGCAGACAAATCTGCTCTGTTTGAATAAATAAGCAGAATTATTTCCGAGTTAATGAAATAATTATTTAAGAAAACGGCTTTTTTTTTTTTTTTTTACAGAATTTTTACAGTCTATGGTGAATGCGTCACACGACTGCAATTTTCACACGTGAAAATATGCTTCCATACTGTTGCGTTATGTACAGGCACCAATTAAAGTAGCTGGTTGAACGGGATGTTTATTTTACTTAATTCCATATACTGTTTGGTCGGGTTAAATGAAAAAAATGTGAATCCGCCAAAGTGGTAAAACTGCATTACATCCATTTACACTTGTCCCTGACATTTTAAAATATTCAGAACAAAATCCCATCTGCCAACGATAATCCTGTCAGATGGGTCCCGCTCCAGACAGTAGGATGAGACTGTGGGTGGAGGTTTGTGACCCCTGTGCTCCGCCACATGTGACGCCACTGTAACCATGGGGAGGTGGAGCTACTTTACAGAGGCAGCAGGTTAACGTCTGACTGCTCAACACACACGCAAAGAGCAACAGTATGACGTTAAAAAAGCGGTGTTTGTGACAAGTTTCTCCGGACAGTAACATAACAAGCGGATACATAGCAACTTGGCCTAGGTAAGAGCACTTTAGTTTGTGTACTGTACTTTTTCTTCCTTCTTTGAGGTAATAAAAGTGTAAAGGACCTGTTGGGGAGCTAGCCACTCTGAGCTAGCGTTAGCCTGTTAGCTGTGGGGAGTTTGGCTAGCGAGTGTTTGTTGCTGCTTCCTAGTGATAGTAGTAAAAACACGGGCAGTCAGTCTGCTTATATCACCAAATCTCGAATATTACAGACCAGAAAAAGAAAAAAAAACTTTACTATTTCTTTCTTTATCTTGTAACATTTGCGGGCACAAGTGATATCTCTGTCTGTGTGGGTGTGTGTCATCCAGATGTTTACTTCTGGGGTGCGTAACGTTATTATGTTCCTAGGGTCCTATGTTCATCCTCTCAATATAATTTAAAAAAAGGCGTTAAGGAAACACTTTAAATGCTTTATTAATGTTCTCAGCAGTGTTTTTCATCCGTCAGATGTTCAGTGTTTGTGTCCCTGTCAGTTTGTTTATATTGCCAACCTGCAGAACAGCCTTTGCAATCCTCACAGCATTCTTTCTTACATTATACATTCAGATCTCTACAGTTGCATCATAGATTTTTACTATTAAACTTTTTCCTACTTTATATCAAGAATATAGGGCCCTAATAGGATCCTGGGAAGTAGGCACTTCTGGTTGACCCATTTTTTTGAAAATTTAAAGACAGGCAGTCTGAGCTGCTGATGCACCATACTTGTGTCTTTGAAAGTTTACTTAAAGTTGCAGGTGCAGACAGGAAATATGCAGCACTCACACTCTGCTTCTCACGACTTTGAAGTGTTCTGGTTTGCTTTCAGACGTATTTAGTTTCTCTCCAGCCGCTCCTGTGACCAGGGATTAGTTTCAAGCACAAGTTCTACTTGGTTAATAACCTTTAAGATTAAAACCTAGAGCTGCCCTGGTCACAGACATGTAAAAAACAGTACCCGCTGGTACTTTGTTAAAGTTTGTCACACAACTTAGTCAACCTGTCTTTTGGCGCAGACCCTGGTATGTGACAGGGAACTGAATCCTCAGCAGTTTCCTACTCACATGACTAGCCAAGAAGAGCTGACTGGTTAAATTTAGAGATCCTATCTACTGCTGTACCTCCCAAGTTCATGTTTGTGTGTGTTCAGATAGCTGCGCAGTAGACAGGCTTTAGGAATATGCATGATAATATCATGTTTATACATAAATACTGGACCTTATTTGACCTGAACATAGAGCTATGGGCTTCTGTTATTAATTATGTGTAGTAAAATAATACCAGCACTAAATTTGTGTTTTTCTGCTTTACAGTTATATGACGAATATACAATTGTTTATTTTGATAATGTAGTAGTAAAGCTGACAAAAACAGCTCATGCCTGGACCTGTGAGGCCATTGTGTCATCGTCACAAATAATTTCCCTATGCAAAATTCCTTGTTGTGTGCCCTCTTGCTCTTGTTTGTAAATGTGTGCTCAAAGCAATTGCAACTTTTTAAAGAATTGAAGATTAGTTTGGAAGTATTTTTATAATCAAATTAAAAGTAATAGTGTAGGTAAGAGTACAAAAACAACAACAAAAAAACATGTTAAAATAAAATGTTAATATTTCTTGGTCCTGGGAAAACATTTGAACATACATTTTCCGCTGCTTTCTGACATTTTATGGACACCTTATTCATTTGAATGTTTTAATTTTCAAATTTTTTTATCGTCACTTAGATTTTGTCAATATTTTCAAGCCTAACCTGAATGCTCAGAGATATGTTATGGCCAACACTAGTAGATATTTAAAGAAAACTCCTATTTCAGCATTGGTTTGACATTTTGACTTTGACTGATAAGCAAGCCCTAAATAAGACCATTTGACAAGACACTAATAATCTTCCCTGGAACGACCCCTTTGATATGGATTTTACTCAATAAATTCTAATTATTTGATAAACAAATTCTCGCAAATTGAGCCAGCCATCCTTATTGTCTCTCCCCTTTAATCTGTATAATTTGGTGCTCAGCCAGTGCATGTAATGAATGGGAATCTGGTCGCGTGTCTATTGTGTTGGGAAGAGATGGGCGTGGGCCAGCCCCCTCATCTAATATTCAGCTTTCAGTGAAGGGGGGGATGCTGAGTGTTTTCCCGGCAGAGCTTCTAGATACTGTGTGCGAGTGAGCAAGGGATAGAAATTGGTGTTGAATAGCAAAATACATATAATCTTCACCCTACACCGAGGTAAGAGGTTTTTATGTTCACTTTTTTAAAACTGTTTTCTAGATACCTATTTTGTGTCACATTTATCAGTTTTAATCCTTTGATGATAGCTTGCTCCCTTTTTATTGTTTTTTTTTCCAGCTGGATTTTACTTTATATATTTTTTATTGAGAGGATGTGTGTAAACTCCCATCTGATCATTGCTCAACAGAGACTGCGCAAAATGTTTACTGATTGGTTCTTGTGTGCTGTTATCGTCCACCCATTGTGCTGAGAGAGACAAGGAGCTATGGAGGGTGTGTCAACAGGCTCCTGCTGCCTTCACTGTAAACAAAGGATTGCTTTTATTTAAGCATGTCACTGTATGATAAGAGAGAACCAATGGCAGGTGAACACTGGCTGAAGAAAAAGGCTCAGACATTAAATAAAGAAAAGAAAGAAAAAAATGTAGTTTGTTATTCATCAGTTGGCTGCCCTGAATTTGACTGAACTGACTATTTTGGGCCTTTGTGCTGACAGCCAAACAGCCATGTGACATTTAAGCGTTTATTGACCTGAGCCTGAGCTGCTTGTCTCACAGATTATGCTAAAATATTGAGCAGCATGTTTGCTAGTCTTGATGTGAAACCCATTGCCAAGGCAACATGCAGGCAATGAATGCGGCTGATTAGTTCTGTGTTGCTTCTGTGGCAGGAAGTAAGTCAGACCATGATGGAGGAGCCGAACTTGATGAATCTTTAATGAGTTTTTTATTGATTGGCTGAATCCCTACAGTTAATACAACCATTTTCTTTTGTCAGATAAAACAATACAGGCAATGTCTGAGAGGTTTTTATATTTTACAGCATATTAGACTTGAGGAATTGAGCCCAACTGTTATAGAAATGTATGTCCTGTGTAGCTGGTGAATTCCAGGATGAAAATGGTTAAACATGATTTAGAGCAGCATTGCTGTCTCTTTTATGGGTTTAAAAGGATTCTTTAGAATGGTGGAGCCTAATTATACATAATCTCTCCAAGATGGGCCGTCAGCATTGATTTGTCAGGTAGTCATTAACTGTGTGTGTATTTCTGCTATTTTCCCATCAGTGCAAAGCAGTTTCAGTGAAATACTGTGTGCCTATTGTTTTTCAGGCACTTTTCTTTTGCAGGGTGCACAAGTTCCACAAGTCCAATTTAAGCCAGTGGATGTGGGCAGAACTGAGGTTGGGATTGATATAATTGGAGCACACAGTCGAGTGCACCAATTGTCCAAGTTATCATTCCCATCAAACAATCAGACTTTAAAGACTATTGTTTGTCTTTAGTGGCATTAAATGACTTTGTTGACTTTCGTGAGCGGAGCATTGTGATTGCTCTGCCTTCATTATACTGAGCATGTTTTAAGCATGAGCAGGCAGACTGAACTGAACCAACCTGAACTGAACTGAAGTTTTCCTTTTCTCGTGTAATGAGCACGTTCAGTGTATTGTCCTATTGTAACATCATTTATACATACTGATGAAACAGACACATTCAACTGTGTCCTGCAGGTTGCTTGTTGCAGTCCACTTTGTTTATAAAAATATGTGGGGTTCGCAAACAAAATGACACTATGTCAATCTGCCTTTATAAATATGTTTTTTGTTTTATTTTGGTATTTCTCAAACAAAGTACAAAAAACTATGCACCACATGCATAATTGGCCTTGGTTGTACAACAAAAAAACATGGATCCAAGAAACTCAACAAAGAAACCATAGCAAAAAAGCAAAAAAATTTTTGATTTTTGTCAATGCATAGATTAAGAAGGATGCAACTCCCAACATAATTTTGCCCATGTTTGGAGCCCTCCAAAATTATGAAATATTTGCCTCTGAATTGAGACATCATGAGAATGCTGATGACATATATATATATATATATATATAAAACATATAACTCATTTTCAATAATACTTGTCTCTTTAGACATATTTGTTTTTTTATATGACTCTTTTTCTGATTGTACATCTTGATGTTTATAGCTAAAGGAAGCAGCCTCTGTTTTTTGTTTGTGTGAGTTTGTGCGTGTGAGCTTGTTTTGGACAGTACTTGTTTGTTGCCCACTAGCATCACTTCAAAGATACACCACACCCTCTTCCTGGCTTTTAAGTTTCTGCTTCCCTCTTAGTAGTGCTGTACATTTAGCTGTGTCTGCCACATGCCGTTAGTACATTTAGCTTTCTGTGAATGCTAATGTGTTTTCCTATCACTCTGCAGGGGTGTACAGGTGGTTAGCAGTCAGCCATGGATACCACCACCTCGCTGAAGATGACCTCTCTGGCTGTCCAGAGTCTGTTCAGCTATGTGGAGGAGGAGAACCTGGCTGCCATCAAAGCACACTTGGACAAGTTTAAAGATGTGGACAGCAGGAGCGATGTAAGTCAGCTATATCACAGCAGCCCTCTTGTTCGCTCAAGTTGTTTGTTTTAGGGAGCAGTATGAAGTAATGAGAGGCTCTTTGAGACCAAGTGTTTGTGTAAAGGTACACTAGAATACAACTACTTTGAAGCTGCTGTGAAGCAATACTTCTGAGACTGATTGTAAAACCATCAGCAAAGAGAAGACAATCCCTGATTCTGTATTCTTGGCTTATGGGCTTATATTTAAAAACAAAAAGCATTTCATGCATCATTGTCAATTGGAGATTGGAATTCACTTTCACACTGAAGGCACTTTATTCTGTTGATCAATGTGAAAAAGCACCACATTAAATCCCCTTTGATTTAATGATGTAAAAGGATGAAAATGTACAATGAAAGTAAATTCCTTTTGCAGGCACTTGGTACTCTTAGAAACCTGATGTAATGTTTGGAAGGGTATCTGGAAAGCTTAACCTGGACATAGTTTATTTTTCTGTGTCATATACTTTCATTATTTTAAAAATCTATTATAAAAGATCAAAAAGCCAGGATTCCCAATTCTTTTTAGGTGTTTTGGGGGTCGATTTATTCATTTTTAAGTACGTGATGAGCAGTCATTTAAAGACTTTTGCTCTCAGTAGGAACAAATGGGTTGGGTCTAGATTTATTAAGAGACAGACTAAACCAATGTTAGTTTTGGTCTTTTTTTTTTTTTAAGTCATTTTTTTGGCCTTATTGATAGAGACAGAGAAAGGGGGTGACAGAGGGGGAGACATGCGGTAAAGGACCGCGGGTCGGATTCGAACCCGGGTCAGCCGCAGCAAGGACTGAGCCTCTGTGGTATGCGCTCTACCAGTTGAGGGGGCGTCCCAGTATTGGTCTTTTAATAAGATGTGTTGAAAGTAAGAAAAATATAGAATCACACCAGTTTCAACCTTAAAACCCACACAAAAAATAAGAGTTTTTTTTTAGTAGGGCATATTGCAAAAAGCAAATAAAAAATACAATTTTATCATCACTCACCCTGTGTAACCTTGAAAAACTGAAATCTTTTTTTGCGGTCCAAAAATTTAGTGTATTCTCTATGTATCAAGAAAAGTAGGTGCCATATTTAATAATCTCTCTTTAGTTTAGGTTTGAGTGTTTACAAACTGATATTTTAATACAGCTTTGCAGTTGTTAAATGCAGCCTATATTAACTTAAATACATCAAGGCTTTAATTGCCTTCAACCAAAAAATTCCCCAAGAATTCAAACAGCACAAATAAAAAAAAATGTATACATTGTCTAAAATGTAAATAAAGCAGGATTAAGAATTTGCTATTCCTTAGCCACATAAATTCAATTGAAAACTGCACAGACTACATTTTATGTTCAAACTGATAAACCTATGTTTTTGTAAATACAGACCATTAATTCTGAACAGATTTTGATGCATTCTGTTTAATTTCCTTTTTACACAGGTTCCCAACTATTATGTAAATGGGGTAGTGGTATCACTGAGTATCTCAGTTGGTCAAAGGGAAAACAGTTTTATGCTCACAGTTTCAGCTTCTTTCATTCCCTCCTTTCTTCAGAATGGACAGACTCCACTGATGGTGGCAGCAGAGCAGGGCAATCTGGAGATAGTCCAAGAGCTCATTCGGAGAGGAGCCAACGTTAACTTGGATGATGTTGTAAGCATGCGCACACACACACTTTACATCTTAAACTGGCCTTATACGCACATGCAGCGTTATATTAGACATTGAGAGCAGGCACAGGTGAAAAACAATGCGGTCATTTTTACCACATTATCCACTTGAAAAAGAAGACGTAGAAGTAGTGGACCTGATGTTCCATCTTGCTGAACTCACCACACTCAGGCTTAGTCCACAGCTATTATGAGCCATCATGAGCCATAATGACATCTTATTACACACTTTTACCTTTGCTCTTCTGACTAAATGACAGGATCCACTCAGTGGCCAACACCCATTGCCTTCAGAAGCCAGCCCCTACACACGCACAGACTCACGCATGCATATAGTATACCCTCCCACTCAAGCACACACATGCATGCTCACACACTACACCTCTCATTAACATCTCACGTACATGTAGGCTACTATTACGCATGGCACAGTCAAAACCTGGGCTCACTCTCGCTGAGGAACAAAGGAGAAGCATCGCATGCTTCATTTGTACTTGTCTTTCACACTTTACTCTCTGACTCTCCTGTCTGTCAATGCGACACCGTGTTCCCATGAGCACTTGGTATGACCAGCTGGTAGGTACAGTGATTTGAGCATTCCCGGGCCATCCCACCTAAAGCTCGGACAAACATTTGTCCTACTGGATCTGGTGTCTGATGGGAGTTCCTGCGATAACAGGTTGTCTGTGTGTGCAGGACTGCTGGACGGCGTTGATCTCGGCATCGAAGGAGGGTCACATAGAGGTGGTGAGGGAACTGCTGGAGAACAATGCTAACCTGGAACATCGAGACATGGTGAGAACACAGAAAGTTAAAGGAACATTGTCCTTCATTTAAAATCTGCTGTTTTTTGGTTTTATATATGAAAAATGTAATTCTAAAAGGCCATCACCCAAAACTGCTTTATTTTCAATAATGATGATAATAATAATTCTAAGATTTATAATAGGAATTTTTAGAAAGGCCATTTGGTTTTATCCCAGCTGCCATTGGGCGGGGTACACCCTGGACAGGTTGTCAGACTATCACAGGGCTAACACATAGTGACATACAGACAGACAACCTGTCACATTGTCATTTACACCTTTATTTGTTTAAAATCACCAATGAATATAATAAACCCTGCATATCTTTGGACTGTGGAGAGACCCAGAGAAAACCAATGCCAAATAACATTGAGAGTTAAGGCAGTGCAAGATTTAGTGTACTCATATCTTCATCAGTGCTGACACAATGTCTGTTTATGAGGAAAACGTGATAGCTGTAACAGAAAGGCACTGTGTTAAACCTTTAAATACGCTCAAAATATAAAACTAAAACCACAGAGGTTGATGAACAAACTTCTCATTTTTGCAGTACAAGTTGACCCTAAACTGTAATGACGCATCCTTTATACAGTTGAATATAACATAAAGTCTTAGCTGTATGTGCATTAGTGGTTCCTGTAAATTGTAATGACCCCAGAGCTGGTTGAACAGGATGATCCATGAGCCTTGATATGGACATACAATGAAATTACTTGACATGTGATGGCTCCTCTGCAGAAGTAATACTATTTACTGAGCTCTGGTTGTGCCTGCATCGAGCATTGATATAATTTAGTCTCAGAATCTAAACCTTTCAGAGACAGACAGTCTGCAGGCATGATGTAGCATCTATACTGTATATTCATGAGCAGATTATTGGCAACATGCAGATGAGATACACATATTTATTACATGGGGCTGAGCACATTTGGTATTAGCTTTGATGTTATCCACGAACACAAAAAATATAATCCTATCCATCAGTACGTAGGGTAAGTGATGCTTTACATTTTTATATTGCCGTTCAAAGATTACACGTTATAGTCCTTCCTCTATATATCAAGTTGATTAGACGTTTGGAGTTGGTTTAACATCCTTGGCCTCTGTGACTTTATGGAAATGACTCAGGACATCAACTGAACTGACTCATTGGCGCGGGGTGTATCTAAGCTACACAGGACAGATCACAGTGGGATTATAATAAATCACACTGTGTGATACTGTTCCCTCACTGGAAAGTGTGTCAGACCAGCTGTAAATAGCACATTTTCCAACCACAAAATATTCTCAGATTTGACCTGTGCTGCTTAAATGTAACACTACTGTTATCCTTAAGGTACACCTTAAACTTAAGCTAAAATAACTCATACATTATTTGTTTTTTTTATAAGTAGAGGTGTTTTACAGTCTTGAACATATTCTCTCCTTCCTAGCTCAGCTGTGTTCTGTGTATGTTTCCTTTTCAGGGAGGCTGGACTGCTCTCATGTGGGGAGCCTATAAAGGTCGTACAGATGTGGTCCAGCTACTCTTGGAAAAAGGAGCTAACCCCAACATCACTGGTCAGGTACTGCAACCGGACACTCCTTACTTATTTAATACGAGATTTTTACACAATAAATTCATTATTTTGAATTTTCTCTATATATGTCCATGTATAGAAGCATTCACCTGTCTGAAAATGGGCATTAAATTTTCAATGAACAGAAACTGATGAACTGATTAAATAAAAGATTAAAAAAAAGATTACCTTTAGTTATGAATGTCAATGCACATGATGATTTAGAAAAAAAAATGTCAATGCCAACAACAACCCTGCTCTATACCTGGGCAGTGCAAAACCTTTCTCATCACCTGCTGATTCAGCCATGTAAGGTGGCTTAAAGCGTTAGTATGACCGCAGGCCTGACACTGATCATTAGTTACTGTCAGCATGACTTCACCCCTCTCCTCTGGCCCAACAGTACAGCGTCTACCCCATTATCTGGGCGGCAGGTCGAGGCCATGCAGAGATTGTGCATCTCCTGCTGCAGCACGGAGCCAAGGTCAACTGCTCCGACAAGGTAACTACATACTGACAGATGTTCATCATTTAGTTGGTTTAATTAGTGGTATAAGAGTTCTGGTCCACATCAGACCTTCCAGTTCCCTAATTCCCTCTTCCTTAATTTATTATCCTTTCTTTGTGATAACTCATGTCTTATGCAATTGATCATATTTTCTTCTTGTTTCTTCAGTATGGTACCACTCCTTTGATCTGGGCAGCCAGGAAGGGCCACTACGACAGTGTGATGCACCTTCTAGCCAACGGAGCAGATGTGGACCAAGAAGGAGCAGTAAGTAGATCTTGTAGATCCTGTAGATCCTGTAGATCCTGTGAATGGTTGCTTCACATATCTCAGTAGCATACAGAGGAGATCTAGAGATGATGCTTTAATCTAAAAAGGTTCTCCTACAAAGCAATATTGGGTCTTTTTTGTAGTCTTGTACTGCTTTGTCCTTTGAGGCAAGAATTCTCAATGTGCACAGCTGCAATAGAGTAAAACTGGATTTTACTATTACAGTTCATATAATAATAAAGAGTCCATAATAGATGTTCAAGTGAAATGTCAATATATTGCTTAAAGTGCAATAATTTTATTAAACAAATAGTCTGGAAAAATATGGAAATTAAGTTTTTGATTGCTTATACCAATGCTACTTGCCTTATATGGCTTTGCACAGACAATTATTTGATATACTATAAAATTTGGCATTGTTTCCTCAACACTGTTAATTTTTGATTTGGTAGTCTACACAGGTAGTTTAACAGCTGAGCAAGTCTAATTTCATTCTGGGTTCATCGTGGATGCCATGACACACAGAGCGGCCTGTTCTCGCCAGTGTAGTTTTCACATAATCAAGATTTAATGCTCCCAAGCGCCACAACCTCATTAGTAAGCTGAAATATTAAATAATTGATTGCATCCATGACGCAGCGCATCTGTGCTCCTTCGAGTCATGTTGCATCTGTGCTGTCACCAACTGAACGATGAGATTGTTGGATATATGGCATCAATAATCAGATGGAACTATAGGAACTAATGTTGCAGAGCAATTCATTTATGTGATTTAGAGACTCCAGTGCCTGGAAAAATGTATGAGTTATTTGGCTTGCTAGACAGTATATCAGAAATAAATTGCCATTAGGCCTGTAGTGTCTCCCAGAGCTACCAAAATAACTGATAACATTTGTGAAATACAGTTTGTCAATTGTAAGCAATAAATTATTGAACATTTGCCAAATTAACTACTAACCAAAATCCTTACACCTTGTCAAAAATGGAAAAACATCTGTATTCATCAAATTGTTTTTGGTGGCACCGACTCAGATATTTGTACATTTAATTTTTTTTTTCTTTTCAGAACTCAATGACAGCTCTGATTGTGGCAGTGAAAGGTGGCTATACGGAGGTTGTAAAGGAGCTGCTGAAGAGTAACCCAAATGTGAACATGACGGACAAGGATGGTAACACTGCCCTGGCCATTGCTGCCAAGGACGGTCACACCGAGATTGTACAGGACCTACTAGATGCTGGCACCTATGTCAATATCTTAGACAGGGTGAGGCTGCTTACAGCAGCATTACACTCATGCCTTTGAAGAGGTAGTTGATATTAAATAAAATGCACGTTTCTCTCTGATTAACTGTCTCTTTTTACACCATCTCTGTCAGAGTGGGGAGACAATGCTTATTGGAGCCGTGAGAGGAGGTCATGTGGAGATAGTTCGAGCTCTGCTGAACAAATATGCTGATATTGACGTCAGGGGCCAGGTAGGAGCTCCATTCCAACTGTTTTCACTGCCTTATTGATGTTTTAAATCAGGCATGCGGTCTTCTTGTTTTTCCTATGTGATATGTCACACTGCTACCCAATACTATCTACCCAAACCTCTGTTGTTGTCTTTGTAAAGTGAACTTTAACCCACGGGGGTGCATAGACATAC
>JAOWBC010000248.1:11626212-11656236 GCA_028566105.1 Hypoplectrus providencianus | reverse complement strand
TACATATATATCATTGCCATATAAACAGAAGCTTCTTGATGCCCCATGCACTATGCTTCACATACATACACATTGCTGCCACAATAAAAAATAATGCACTGCATTCTCAGTTATTATGACTTTTGTATTTCTGACACAGTTTATTTATTCTAAGATTAACAAGCCTTGTCCTTTCCACATCAGGATGGAAAGACTGCCCTCTACTGGGCTGTGGAGAAAGGAAACGCCACCATGGTGAGAGACATCCTGCAGTGTAACCCTGATACTGAGAGCTGCACCAAGGTATGACACAAACAGCAGTAAAGGAGTTAACTGCACTCTTTCTCTTTAAGTCCTTGAAAGTTGTCTCCGAAGCATGCTTCTTTATTTCAACTTGTTTAATATCTATAAGTTAAAAAATACTTCTATGCATTATCAGAATTAAGAACAGTACCAATAAAAATCTGCTGTTTTAAAAATTAATTAACTACATATCAATTCACAACTGTCACTGTATGTCTGCTATAGTATGGTGTGTCTGACAGCAATATAGAGAGAAATAACACAACTTTCTTAACATTTTGCCTGATCTGGTCTGTTTGTTATTGTGTCTAACTGAGTCTTGCTCAAGGAGAAGTCTTGTTCTGAAATCCTAAATCCTTTCAGGGGCTTGTCAAAATATGTTCTATTTTTAAAAAAAAAATTTAAGTGATGTTATTTGTGAAATATTGTATTTGCATTTCAGGAAGGGGAGACCCCACTTATTAAAGCCACAAAAATGAGGAACATAGAAATAGTGGAACTTCTGCTGGATAAAGGAGCCAAAGTGTCTGCAGTGGAAAAGGTACTTTTTAGAACATTTTCACACATCAATACGCAAAAATCTTTAATGAATAGTCCTTTAATAGAATTATTTAGTTGAGTGATCTGGAGGTTTCTTTTTCGTCCACTGTATTTTCCTGATGGGTGATTTTTAGTCATTGTAATGTTTTTCTTCCTTCAGAAAGGAGACACTCCTCTCCACATTGCCATTCGAGGGAGAAGCCGAAAGTTGGCTGAGCTGCTGCTGAGGAACCCAAAAGACGGCCGCCTGCTTTACCGCCCTAACAAAGCTGGAGAGACACCATACAACATCGACTGCACCCACCAGAAAAGCATCCTCACTCAGATATTTGGAGCTAGTATGACACAATTTTCCCATTTCATCCAGAAAAAAATGCATGGCAAAACAAACTCAGATAAATCAGAAATTTTAAAACGGCCTTAATTTGGCTTCTCTTGGCTTCTTCTGCACAGTTTAACTTTTTCTCTTCCTCTTTCAGAGCACCTGTCCCCCTCTGAGTCAGATGGAGACATGTTGGGTTATGACCTGTATAGCAGTGCTCTAGCCGACATCCTCAGTGAGCCCACTATGCAGCCACCTATCTGTGTTGGACTCTATGCTCAGTGGGGCAGCGGAAAGTCTTTCCTTCTTAAGAAACTAGAGGGTAAGTTAGGCCACAGTCTTATAACGGCCTTTTACAAAAAGATAACAAGTTTTGACCTGCCTTTTCTGACTTTATGCAATTCATAAACTATTTGTGAAATGAAAATGTTTTCAAATGTTTTTTCCCACTATACATGATTAAAATCTCTAACATGAGAATCTTTTTTTTCCCTATGGTCCATTAGATGAGATGAAGACCTTCGCAGGCCAGCAGATAGAGCCATTGTTCCAGTTCTCATGGCTGGTGGTGTTTCTCACACTGCTACTCTGCGGCTCAGTGGCCGTGGTTCTGGGCTTTACTGTTGATCCCAGGCTGGCAATCGCCGTCTCCCTTAGCCTCCTTGCTCTGCTCTACATCTTCTTTGGTGAGGACACAGATGGGCTAGAAATGCAACACTGATGTGATAACTGATGACTGTGAAGAAATTCAGTTTGCTACCTGCTCCATAGAGTGAGCAGCCTCCTTGAAGTGGTTGAGCTATTTGATGACTAAATTTTATTTTTTTTGTTTTGGATTGAAAATAAATGTTTGTACTTATGTTTATATGAAACTGTAAGAAAACAATTACAGCAATTGATATCTAGATTACAATGAATCAAGTACTTCCTTTCATTGATACAAGATATTAGGTTACTTTTCAGTTATTAATCTTCCGGACAGTCCTGATAATATCTTGATGACTGACAAGACAGTCATTCTTACAAATTCTCCATGTTTTTTGTGATTATTTATCTTATCATCACAAGAAATTAAGCATTCGTATTGTTGCATCAATATGAAGCTGATACAAAGCCACCTCTTGTGTTGTCTATCCAGTGTTGGTGTACTTTGGAAGTCGCCGTGAGAGGGAGAGCTGGAATTGGGCGTGGGTCATCAGCACCCGTCTGGCGCGCCAAATCGGTTACCTGGAGCTCCTGCTGAAACTGATGTTTGTCAATCCCCCCGAACTCCCTGAGCAGACCACCCGTGCACTGCCTGTCAGGTTGGTATTTCCAGTTCCAGTAAAAAATATAAATATTCCACAATTGCATTCTTACTCTGCCTTTAGTAAGAATAAAAAGGAATATGTAACCACATTGTTTTAAATAATACTTCAGTTTCTGTAAATTGTTCTGTAACTGTGCAAATCACAGCATCATTTGCTTCCCTATCACACAGGTTCCTGTTCACAGACTATAACCGGCTTTCCAGTGTTGGAGGGGAGACCTCCATGGCTGAGATGATTGCCACGCTCTCTGATGCCTGTGAGAGAGAGTTTGGCTTCATGGCTACCAGGCTCTTCAGGGTTTTCAAGAAAGATGAGATCCAAGGTAACGTTGGCTTTCACTTGGCCAAATTTTTACAAAAAGTTGGAAACCTGGCTAAAATATGTATAAAACAATGTTATCATATGCTGTTATAATACCGGTAGTTACCCCAAAAAATTCTAGAAATTCTACATCCATGATCTTATTGACACCTTTATGTATAAAATATATAAAGGTGTCAATTTACTGTGCATAGAAAGTCAAGCTTTTTTATGTATGTCTCTTTCACATCATTCTCTTCCTTCCTCTCACACCTCAGGTAAGAAGTGGAAGAAAACATGTTGTGTTCCCTCCTTCGTGTTGTTTGCCTTGACACTGGGATGCCTGATCACTGGTGTAGCCCTTCTGGCCATCTTCAAGGTGAGTTAGAGAAATTAACTAGAGGCACTTGATTTAAACAGCATGCCTTCTAACCACGAGGTCAATGAAGGCCCAAATAATCAGTTTCAATATCTTCATTTTGCAGGTGGACCCTGAGAACTTGACAGTAAATGCAGTGCTGATAGCCATGGCTAGTGTAGTGGGCCTGGCATTACTGCTCAACTGTAGGACCTGGTGGCAGGTGGCTGACTCTGTCCTCAACTCCCAGAGGAAACGATTGCACAGTGCTGCCAACAACTTGCACAGACTCAAGAGTGAAGGTTTCATGAAGGTAGACTTATATACTCTGTTTAACTCTGTCCCACACAAAGACACTGTAAAGTCTGACCTCATGTTGTCATGGCTTATCATTATCTTGCAGTTCTTAATTTATTAAATTTCCTTTTTTCCCCCATGTTTTGAGAGTCTGATTTTCTTCCCATCTCACACCAGGTTCTGAAGCATGAAGTGGAACTAATGTCAAAAATGGCAAAAACCATTGACGGCTTTACTCAGAACCAGACACGCATGGCCGTTATCATTGACGGACTGGATGCCTGTGAGCAGGATAAAGTTCTGCAGATGCTAGACACGGTGCGTATTTCACATGCTTCTGTGAACATGAATGATGAGTGGAGCTTTGTGCTGACTGATAACAAGATAATATGAAGCATTGCATTTTTTTCAACATCTGTCACTCAAACAAATTTCTAACCACGAGACAGACTGTGGTAGAGCTGCTGTCATGCCTCAACTTAAAAAGGGTCTTTCACCTGCACACACAGAGCCCACACATCTCCTGTACTGTGCAGCCACCCTGGTGTTCCCAGCTGCTTCAGCTCGCCTCCAAGTATAGAATCCTCTTCCCAGCTGCTGTAATAAAATTTCCTTTAGCCAAATGTTATTATTTTATGAAGTAATCCCAGAGAGGATGGCAACCTCCTGTGTGCTAATGTAATCTTCTCATCTCTGCAAGCAAATCCCAGTCACTCTGAGACCATGTTGCGTTCAGAGATTCTCTGAAATCCATTTACTTGTAGGTTTCACAAATGTTTTTTTTTTCTTTATTTTGTTTACTTTCCCTCCCATACAAACATGTGATGGCGTAACTTGATGGTGCAGACAGCTGCAATAGAAGCAGAGATTCATCATCATCTGGGGTGAGGGGTTAACAAACCATGTAAGCATGTAGCACAAATCAGTGTCCTGTGACACTTGGACAATGTCCCTTAGTTAGCAAAGAGGAAATCCCCAATACCATGTGCTCTCACAGTCACGTCTCACGGGAGTCATTAGGTTTAAATACAACAACTGACTGTTGCCTCTAGTCATCCTGCTGTTGTTGGTGGATTAGATTATAAATTATAATTAAAGTAGTGGATACTAGTGGATCTGCTGTGCCACAAACTCATGAAACAAATCAGTTAAAACAGTTGCTACCGTTGCTGAAAATAATTGAAAATTCACATTTTACCGTTTTGCTTCCATGGTTTTAAAATGTGCTTGCATTTGAATCAAACACTAAAAATTATTTAAAGTATACAAGTTTACTGTTACATGCAATTTTGTGTTTTCATTTGTGAAATTTTTTTAGTATTCTTTAATACTGTCATGAAACATTATTTTGATTGTTTTTGACACAATAACATTCAAATGTGATGAGGAAGTGTACTGTTACCACTTCGGAGCTGCTGAATAAACTTAAAATGTGTGTAAAATGCTTGAAAATTACTTGAATCTGATGTTGGGAACTCTGTAGCAGTGCAGCAGGTATCTAGTTGGAAAAACACATTTTATGAAATAACAAAAAAATGTTGTGAAAGATGTCCTTAACACACTAACTCAGGTTTTTCTTCTCATTCCAGGTGAGGGTTCTCTTCTCCAAAGGCCCTTTTATCTCCATCTTTGCCAGTGACCCCCATATTATCATCAAAGCTATCAACCAAAACCTTAACAGTGTTCTGAGAGACTCCAACATCAACGGACACGACTACATGAGGAACATTGTCCACCTGCCTGTATTCCTTAACAGCAGAGGTCTCAGCACGGCCAAAAAGCTCTGCATGGCAACTCCCATCAATGGAGAGCCATCGCCTGCTGAGGGTAAATAATCATATTGTACACATGCTGTTCATAGATGATTGCACAGTGTTTTGGGCCATTAATAACATGAATTGACGGGTTCTGAACATTCAGTTCTATTTGATAAGAGACATGTAATATTTTCCCTATTCAAGGCCATTCATCAGCTATCTTCTTTGTCTCTACCTCTTTCTTTGTCCAGGATGGCATGAGGACATGGACAGGAAATTGTCTCAGGGCAGCCTGGGCCAAGACCAGGCTAAGTTTGGCAGCAAGACCGCCCTAAACCGCAGGGTAACACCTACTCAAGTCTAGTTTATTTGTTGCGACCAATTTCACACACAATATTTAATTGGTATTATAACACCACATTAATGTTTCCTGGCCTCAACAAAGCTGTCTAACTAAATAAGACAAGAAAGAATCATGGCACTTGAACAAAAGACCTCTCTGGGAAAGGCAATTCAAAGAGAAATCCCTTCTCAGATGGCTGTGGGTACAATGTGAGTCATAGGTGGAAGAATGATGATAAAAATAGACGGGCAGTTTTAGAAATCCAAGTCCAGGGCCCTGTTCCATAAGCAAATTTGTGAAATAAGACAGACTTATTTTGGTTATTGTGATTTGTTTTTAGTTGATTCAGTTCCATGAAGCAAATTTCCCATAGTTCAAGCTCAGTTAATATGATAACTTGTGCTGGGAAGCTAGATTAATTTGCTGTATGGAACCATATCCAGTGAAAATTAGTCAGGTAAAATTAAATACACCTGGCTTATTTGATAAACTTGCTTTATGAAACAGGGTCCAAGTGTAAGATTATACTGTGGCAAATCCAAATTACAAATACCAACACCAATATATCAAGCACTGTTTATTGTACTTGTCACCCTAAATAGACACAGTTCACACCCCACCCTAACCAATATAAAACAAATCAACAAGGCAATACTAATAACAAATTGCAGAGTAGCTCTTGATATAATTAAAGAGGAGACAGATGTATTGTTTATGGAACAACATAATATTAAAAAAAATTCCCACCACACTGATTCCCACAACAGCCATGTTATCTGGAAATATCCAGCTGGAAAAGAAGGCTTGACGTCTTGACATTAATCAAACAAAATTAAAATGCAGTTAGTTCACCACAACATGAATAGAAAATAACAGAATAAGGTTAGATATGCTGCCTCAGAAACCCGTCACTGCTCTCTCTCTTCAGCCTCCTCCCTGAAGGAGGGGGATTCAGAACAGGCGTGGTGTTGGCAGGCAGCGTGCAGGCCAGAGGACAGAAGGAGACACACAGAGACGAGAAGAGAGGTGCTCGGTGTGCGGCCAAGGTTCCTGGTGTAATTGATGTAATGACTGTTTATCCTTCCTGCTGCGTTGCCACAGCCTAATGACAAGGCCTAGCAGCAGTGGGTCCCTGTGACAAAACACTGGCACCAGGTCTGCTGGCAGGAGGCTAAGTGACTCTGCTGCTGTCGCTGATGCCTTCCTCCCCCCCTGCGAGACCTTCCCACTACCCCTCCTTCCTTCCCGCCTCCCTCTCTTGTTTGTTTGTTTGACATTTGTTTGTACCTCGGGTTTATCTAGTACCCTCAATTACTGGTGTTGGCCCCTCTATTATGGAGCGCCATGCTCTTTTTATTTGCCCTCCGCCACTAGCTAGCTCTTGGCAGGAGGGCCCTCTTTCTACAAGTGGAGATTAAAATGAGGGCACGAGGGGAAAATGAATTAGTGGCTCTCCATTTTCATGTGGCTTCTCAAGTTGTCGATGACATTAGGACTATCTCTTGCATCTTATTTCCATTTGCTGGAATTAAATTAACCCCTTTTATATGGAAGATAATTATCATCTGGAATTCTGCATGTAGTATTTCTGAAAAATAATGCAAAACCCCTAGGGCTGGTATCAGTACTCAATGCCTTTTGGTTAGGACCAACATAGCAGCCAGTACCAAGTAGTATTGAAGCTGCTCTTGAGAAATGATATATTCATTTGTTATTTCTGTACCCAGATATAATAAAATAAGACTACTTGCATGTTTTTGCAACTAATTTTTGAAAGCTTCTTCAATTTAGACCAGTCACCCTCTCAAAGTGTAACCAAAGTTTATCAGAATTATCAAACAGTATCAGCAAGGAAAACGACCAGTAGAACTAAGAAAATACAGCAACGATTATCTCAATGAAACAAAAATGCAGGGAACCTACAGTAAAAAATCAATATATGCTGATAAGTCAGCCTTTCTGTCTGTATGATGGACCTTTTGAATTCTGACTGAGTGGTGGCCATATGTTTCATCTCTCTGAGAAAGAGGTCATGAGACAGGCGTTACGACTTCAAAGTCAACCAAAAGCCTTGCCTTGGCTCATGACCATGGCAGCTGTCTGATATCATCACAGATGTTCTCTGCTAGATCTGTGTCAATAGCTCGCCTGTTTGTCATGACTGTTCAGCTTTGGACAGTGGCTCTTTGATTTTTATCTGCTGTTGCAGGGAATTATATGTTTTACTCATGAAACGATGGATGACATTGAAGGGAAGATGAAAAAAGCAGCACATTAGAGTGAAAAAAATGACGCCAGATCTATAGTCACATAACCACATATATGTAAAACAGGTTGCATGTTAGTGATGGGTACAGTGCTGTTAGTAACACGGACAGGGTTCATATGGGAGCATAAGGCCCAAGGCACCCATTCACATGTTTTCCTCAAAAAATAAGGTTTTATGACGTGGCCTAACATCACATGTTGATCCTGAAATGCCTGTTCTCCTGTCTCATGATGAGCTTGCAGGGATGATGCATCAAGTAATCAAAACCTCTGCAAGGGTCAAGAGTAATGTTAATGCTTTTGTTCCACTTGTGCTCTTAGTTTGCCTTGAGAGAGATCACATTTTTAAGACTTCCCTGTTGAGTAGAAGAATAGTAAATGCTTTCTGTGTCTGTACTGGTTTTACAGGTGTGACTGTAGGACAGTTCCTTCTTTCCCACTGATATAGAGCTCTATTAAAATGTCATGATTCTTGTCAAACATTTGATACAGTTAAGTTGCATTTATCTTGCCCAGCAGGCTAGAAACAAGATGACTCCAAACAATGTCTAATCTTATCCTGACATCAGTTTCTGTGTCATTGCTTCCTTGTCTTTGTTTAGGACACATACCGGCGTCGGCACATGCAGAGGACGATTACCAGACAGATGTCCTTCGACTTGACCAAGCTGCTGGTGACTGAGGACTGGTTCAGCGACATCAGCCCACAGACCATGAGGAGGTTGCTCAACATTGTTTCTATCACAGGTAAAGAGAAAACCAAGTTCTGTTTAAGCACCACCCTCATCTTGTCACATTTATTATTGACATTGCATTGTTCCTGCAATATCCTAGTTATTTATTCGCAATTTAATTGTAAGGTTGAGACATTTTGAAGTATTACTAGTGATGGAGCTGAAAAAACCCCCCACAAAACCAAGCTGAAGGGATATAACTGTAAACCAACAGGGGTCAACATGTGGTTGCAGAGTTGGTGTGTTTAAACTAGCCTTTTTTTTAAGGAGTAGAGATGCATTTGAATAAAATATATGTATTATTTTTGGATTTGCTATTATGACATGACAGCATGTTAAGATTTCGTAAAAGATAGACATAATAACATTGACAACAACAGGAACAGAGTTTGGCAGTTTGATGTTGGCCAAAAATGGCACAACAATATCATCATGTATAATCGCATCACATTTCTCTGTGATTTAAAGTCATAGTTACAAGCCCATTTTGTAGGTTTTTCAGAGACAAAGATGATCTAAAAGATGCACAATACTGAGATGTTTCTTTCCCAGGTAGATTGGGGGAATGAGTAGACCAGTGACTTCTAAGGTCACTAATCCTCCACACTGTTGTTTACAGGTCGTCTGTTGCGGGCAAATCAGATCATCTTCAACTGGGATCGACTGGCATCATGGATCAACCTGACAGAAGAGTGGCCATACAGGACTTCCTGGATCATCCTGTTTTTAGAAGAGAGTGATGGAGTGTCTGACCAGGTCACTCTCAAGACCATCTATGAAAGGTACAAACACATAGGGAGACACAATCATTCATTTCTTATTTGGTGTACATTGTGGACATGTTTTTTTCAATACAGCTGCTTAGTTTCTTTTTTTGTTTCATTTGTATTTTTAACCATCCTTTCTGTTTTTTGCGTGCCTTTCATCACTCTCTTACTTGGGGCGTGAGGGTGTGACATAAGCAGACTGAGGTGACATTTTACACAAAATAAAATGGAATGTGGGTCAGATAGATTCAATGTAAGCTAAAGTAATGAACACCTGCAGAGTAGTTTTTGTTTACAGAGGAGCTCATATAGCCAGAACAAAGTTGAAGGGTTGGAGTGAATAAATGATCACAATTCTTGATGTTCTCTTTAAAATGGTGCTCTACGTTACGTTGACCAGCAGGTGGCAGTAGAGGATTTTGTTTTCTGTCTGGGCAACAGAAGTCCTCAGTCACTGCCAATAGCATTGAGTGCCACACTAATTGGCAACTGACAGACAGATTTTGTAATTGATCATAATGCACAAGGCAAATGATGGCTATATTATAGCCTTGAATCCTCCAGATTCACAAAGTGACACATTTCCTCAAAACTGAACAAGAGAGATCTTTGGTTGAGCAGTGAAGGGGGTGTCTTGTGTCCCTGTGTGTGTATGTGTATACAGTATGACTGTTCCTGCCTTTGTATGTGTGTGGTCACGGATGCTTTTAGGCGTGCTCACCACAGACAAGAGGAGGAGGCTGACACAGGCCGAGTCGCTGGGTTTGGGTGCTGCTATGCATCAGTTGATGGCCTTTAAAGGTTGCACTCTGTCACAATACACTAGTGCCTACGACTCCTGCGGCAGAGAAGCGTCACAGACAGTTACTGTCAGCCAGTCAGCCAGCTAGATTCAGCAGACAGCCCTCCCTCCCCCGTCTCCAAGGCAAACCACTGCCTCATTAGACTAGGATTTTGCTGTTTGGTTTTCAGAGGACAATAGGAATTACCTTTCTTTTTTTAAAATATGGCAGTGAAGTGTTACATAGGACGTGTACAGGATGAGTTTAGGACAGAGTGCAATGTTTGAGATGAGAAGGCTGAAACATGATTATTTTTCTGGATATGATGATCTCTTATAATTGTTAATTTGTGTGGAAAAATATAACATGACACTCTGTTGTATATGTTTATTATATTTAAGTGTAGGGGATATCTTAAAGGAAATATCCACACTTTGACCATAATTATTGTGAAAAATAAAACGGGGATATATAATTATACACTGGTACAGCCCTCAAACTCTGCAGTGTTTTTACATCATTCAAGCGCCTTCACCACAGTGTGGGACCATGCTTACACTGCTCATTAGACTTGATATAGGCGTCATCTTGTTTTTGACCAACAGTCCTGTCTTTCCTCATCTTCCTCCTCACTGAGTGTCTTTCCAAGTGGCTGCTCTGTTCTGCAGTGGCCATCGGAGAAGCGGCCTTAATGATGATGACAGGAAGCCTCAAACAGGCTAAATACAACGCCTTGCCTAGAGGCCTTATCTCTAACACTTATCTTCCGCTGATAAGACTCAGGCCTCTGTCTGTGTATCTTTTTCTGTCTCTCAGCTCTTTTCTTCCCCTTCCTTGTGATCTGAGGCTCTTAAGTCCCTTTTTTGTTCTGGATGAGATATTCTGTCCTTTTCCCTCAGCGATGGATGGGCACTTGACTGGCCTCTCAGAACCTCAGGCCCCTCTCTTGACTTTTCGCCTGCTTGAGAAATGGATACCTACTTTTCTTTGCTTTCCTTTTTTCTAACAGTGAATGTAAATGTGCATGTGTACTGCAGATTTGTACACATACACACATATCATATCTTATTTTGGGACTTCAAATAAAACCTTGGATCATGTCCTCTACCTAATTTGTTATAGATTCTGTTAGCATGAGGCCAACGTGGTTCAGACCTTTTTGTGCTTTTTTTGTGTGTTCTAACATGCAAACATCAGATGAGCTGTTGTGTTCGACCATTTTTACATCCCCTGAGCGTTACTAAGTGAGTATATTAGTGGTGAAGTGAATGTGGGGGTGAGTCAGCCCCTTATAGGTCAACTGTCGCCCTGTATCTCAGTCACAAAGCTGCATGCTCTTCCTCTCCCCTCCTCTTGTGAGACTTGCTGCAGCTCAGTAGACCACACTACACAGAGCTTCAGAAATATTACATTTTGTAAATCATACAACTGAGGTGGCTCTAAGATCTTTTCAGTTTCCATATCTATCTTTTAAAATGTTCAAATAAAATTCAGGTTTGATCCTCGCCTGACGTTTTCTTAATTGGCTCAGTGTCTGTCTCAGTTTAGACTTTGCCCTACCTAGCTTTCTAAATTAAAACTAAATTGACCCATACACTATTAAACCATGGGGAAATGATGCATAAAGTACCTCTCAGTGATGCAGGTGACAGCTACTCTCTATGACATGTACCTGAACTCCTAGGAAAGAGAGAAAAAATAGAAACCTCCGCCCACCTTCCCTCGTATCTCACACAAACACATGCGCTTTCAAAACGGCTAAAAGCTGTTTTTAGCAACTTGCCTGGCAATAACAAGTGCCATGAAGTGTCATTGTAGGACACGGCGTGAAGAGAAATGTGTAGCACTAATTCCCATAGCCGGGAGTGGGCCAGTACAGCCCTCCTAATCTGATGGAGAATGTGTAATCGGTTAATAACCTCAGCGATTTCTATCATTTACGGTTAGAACCGGGGGGCTGCCCAGACTAATGCAAGGTAGCAGAGGGAAAGAGCTGTGTGACAAAGATGGCACTGTCTGTTGAAGATGTTGGCTCAAAGCAATCAAGCTTACAGACACACATGCACACACAAGAGTGTAGCTAAATGTTTGTCTCACTAGTTCTGCAGGGAAAACTACAAATTACACCTCGTGCAGTGAGCCAGCATCGTGGCCTGCCCAGCACACTGACAGAAGCGGAACAGAAAACAAAACAAGAAGTGTTTTGGAGCAAGCCTCATATTTGTAGCCGTCAAATTAACAGCCCTAAATCCGTGTTTGAATGCTGTTTTTTTTCGATCACTAGCAAATTGAATTTGGAGCCTGCAGCCTTGTGACTATCATTTTCAGCTGTATCATTTCTTCTTCCTCAGTATCTCTTCTCAGGAGTCAGTTGTTCCTTGTTCTGGCTGCCATTACAGACTTAATGACTACAGCTAACCTAGCTCTCTCCTGCTTCATGGTTATTGCTTTAAAGCAGCCCTGCAATTTCCAAAGACTGTTAATGGGCTTTTGTATGTTTATTTCCTTGATGTTGTTTAGACTCATTACATTACAGAAAAGCTTCCACTAAATAGCTAAATGTAGAGTGATTTCAAGTGACTGAGCAGGTACAGGTTCTGGATGTTGCTCAGGGACACATCTGAGACACGTGACTGATGTTATGACTTTTGCCATGATTTCGCAAATCTTCACACTTTTTTTTGATGCGTTATGATTTCAATAACAAACATAATCTAATAATTCAGTTGCAGATGTGCCTGTTAAGGCTGCTAATCTGATTGGATGTCATAACACCTCACTGCATACATTTGCTTGATAATGTAGTACAGACATGGCTGGACATGGTGATAGTGATACTTTATAGTAGTCGACTATATATTTAAGTTGTATCAAGATGCAGCTGATATGCTGAATTTAATTGTTTTCTCTGAAGGTGATTTGAATATATTTGCGATCTGGACTGCTCATCAGACAAATCAAGCAGTTTGAAGATGACAACTTGTGTTCTTGGGAAATTGTGATGTGTATTGTGCATTGTGCAGTTTTCCAGTAAAGCTTCAAATGTGAGATCAGATATATACTGTTGGCAGATAGTATAGACACGATTTAGAAATGGTGTCAACTTTCCATTTTTCAATTCATTTTAATAGCTTATGAAATTAGCCTTCTTAATTAACTTCCACCCTCTTAAATCAGTATCAGCAGTCCCAAAAAATCCTGTATCCATTGAATTTGAACATTTTGTCATGCATTAAACTATTCCTTACAGTCCTATGTTTTATAGAACCGAGAAACAATTGACAAAATAATTTGGCCATTGATAATCAGAACATAAGAACACTCAGGAAATCAATCACACAACTGAACATGAAAAACAATCAAGGATAAGATCATGGTCAGTTAGCTCCTGTAACTTCAGAAAAACCTTTTAAGACTTAGAGTTCTGTTCATGTTGTCTGCAGGCAGCAGTGCCTCATTATTAGTTTAACATTTCATCACAGTTGTGATTTGATTGAAAGTCACTAAGTTCTGTGTTCCTGTTGAAGGGTTAACATATTTGGACCTAATGATGTATGGGGGCGGTTCAGTCGGCCCCTCAGAGAGTTTATTCCTGGATGCCCAGATCCCGTTTACAGCACTAGAAAAAAAAGTGTCACTGGTCCACTGAGCAGGTTCCTGCACTGCTCTGACATCTGGTGCCCTGTCTGTGCCAGGATGCCCCCGCCGCACTCAGGAGTGTGTTTCTGGCGCTGCACCTGAATCCTCTGTTCATTACACACACCCACACATGCATACATACACACAAACTTTTGCATATAGACACACTAACACAAACATGCACAAATTGTGGCAAAATGCTGTAACTGAAACAGGCACACATACAAACACGATTTGCCACTACAAGCATTTGCAATTAAACATATGCATGCACACCTCAGATCACACATAAAGCTGGTGTGTGGTACACATGCATCACACAAACACACACACACACACATGCACACACAACCACAGCTCTGACACCAGTGCAAGAGCATATGTCACCCCCAACTCCTCTGAGAATCAGTGTAATTAATCAGACCCTGAGATGCAGGCTGCATTCAGCAAACGCGCTTATGTTCACACTCATACGCACACACTAACACACAAACTCAAGGGTAGGTTGCAGAACATAGCAGAGAAATAGTTGCTGATAAAATAATAGTGTTTGGAAGTGGTGTGTCTCTGTATTTGCCAGTATTTGTAAAATGAATCACCAAATCTTGATGCATGTGATGCTCTTTTTATGTCACAGCTGTATGAAGAACCAACTGTTCTGCTCTTTATCCATCTTCCTCTTTGTTTTGTTATTCTGACCCTGCATTCATCAACAAAACAATCCCCCTCTCAGAAACGTGACTAGAGCCAGGCACTTCTCGGACACTTCAAAACTTTTTTTTTTCCACTAATCGCACTCTGAATGAATACGTAGCCAAGCAATTCAGTCTTAATTAGAGAGACTCTTATCCCAAGTACTGAAACATTAAGATGACACTCTCTTCATTCAGGATTACTTTAATTGGCACAATTATTGTAATTTGGTTGCAATTATGTGCTGGGATAAAAGTGCTGTTCCAAAGCTCATGCGGGTGATTCCCTTTATGTGGAATCCTTTAATAAGCTCTTAAATATCTGGTCACCAAGAAAAAAAAGGCAAGATCCTATTCTTTTCTTATGATGAATACTTTTGAACTTTTCCTAACCTCAAATGAAAAGTCTTTATTCTTTGCGACATGGCCTATTGTTCATGAAAATTCCTGTCGTATTCGTGACACTTTCTGTCATTTAGATGCAAAAAAATAATTTTCTCCCCCTCTGTGTTCTCTCTGGAGGGAGCCCATTGTCCCTGTGCTAAATCCCTCCAGGAGGTGTTTCAGTGAAAGACACTCTTTTTCGCCAAGAGGCCTGAAAACGTGTGTGAATCTGTAAAGGCTTGTGTGAAACCATCTATGTCTCAATAGAATTCTGGCTCCATCGCTGATAGGACCTGGGCATTGATTCTACACACCAATGTGCAGACAGACCCCCTGACTGACGGGCAGATAAAGACAGACAGAGACAAAAAAAAGAAAGTATGGTAGGTGTGAGATAAAAATGGAAAACGGAGGGTTGGTATTAGATAAGAAAGGGTATTAAGAGAGAGAGGGAGGAGAAAAGAGTCCTATCTCAGGAGGTAAAACGAGGTAAAAGAATTAAAGTGTGTGAGTACTGTAGAGGATCAGAGCAGATACCAGCAGGGTTACTGCTGTAGATGAGTTTGCCGTTGGTGCCGTCGTGTCTCAGGTGTATTCAAAGCCTCAGGTGATGCTGCTGCTCGGAGTGAGATAGTCTAGATGGTGAACACACGCAGATTTATGCACATGTCCCCTAGATCCCACATGGCAGTTTATACAGTGAAACTGGTCCTCTGCTGATTTCATTTTAATGTGTGTGTGTGTTGGCCGGGCTAGGATTGTCGTTCCTCCATCCCTCAGGTGTTTGGCGGTGGTGATTCAGACATGAATCAGTCTCACCACCACTCAACCCCCACTGAGCAGCTCGAAATATATAAAAAGAAAAACATTGCAGCCTCAGCTAGTGTGTACAGGTGACACAGGAGGAGGTGTACGTGTGTGCCCGCTAGGTGTGTTTTTGATTGTGTATTTGTGTGCAGAGGCTACCACGTGAGGACGGAAAGAACGTCATGCAGCATTCTTTGTTAGAAAATCCTCAAAGCCCTTTTCATTTGTGCCTGTAAGCCGAGGTTGAAGGATTAGTCTAATTGGTCTGAAACAAGAGAACTGCTCTGTTCCCAAAGCATAAAGAATCATTTCAAATGCAATAGAAGCCTTGACTACACCTCCGACTGGCCTCTGCTCTGTAGTCATAGAGTCATCCATCAATGACGACAAGGTTGGATTAACATTTAAATGTGACACTGAGATTCGAGAGCTGAGAAACAGACATCTGCCTGATACTCTGGTATTTCTGTGGTGTCAAGCATTATCGCTGATCTCTCTCTCTCTCTCGCTCTCCTGTCTCTTTGTGCCGGAACTGCTGGAAGGTGGGGGGCTGATTATAAATAGCAGCGCAGGGTTGCAAGAGGGTCAGCGCTGACCTTTAAGTGGACAACGAGATTTGCCACTCAGCCGCCGCAGGAGCCACGGGTGCACTTGATAGCTAACCACATACACACACACACACACACACACACACACACACACACACACACACACACACACACACACACACACACACACACACATTCAGCCCTTAAATGACGTTTACATCTTGGCCCTTCAAAAGTCAATGGAGGTCAGGCCCTTTTAGGGTATGTGTGTGTGTGTGTATGTGTAGAAACCACAATGAAATAGCAAAGAACGACCAAGCAAGCAAGCAAGCCCACACTGGAGAATTAAAGATTGAACTTATCCTGCCTGGATGGATTCAGGCCTCCCTTTCGTTTCCATATTTGCTTTGAAAGCATCATTTAATTTGGCATGTGATCATGCTACCAACCACTGTAAAACTCAAGGATTTAGGAATCGGATTTGTCTGCAGAGGTCTCACAAGCTGTGTGCTTCAGAAAGTTCTAAATAATGAATAGTGCCTTTTCCTCACTGACACAAACTCAGCAGAAATTGAAGTAGAGAAACTTTTGTAACTGGAAGGGCATTTTAACACTGTGGACCACCGCCAAGACCACGCCGTGTTATTGAAAAATTCTTATGTGTATTATTATAACCTTGCAACAACATCAAAGACCATGGACCAGCAAGTCTGAGATCTATTAGACCAGTAACAACTAGTTGTTGTCCCAATCCCTCTCTCCATCTGTCTCTACATCATCCCAGACAAGAACGTTGTACTCCGAGTCCTGTTTTCTCTACACACACTACCTCAAGATTTTGCACTTGGAATTATTATTTATGACTTGTGGGTCCTAGCATTTTGTTTTATCATTTAAATAAGTAAATGTCCATCTATACTCTGCTTGTATAGTTATATTTTGTACTACATGGCGAAGGGAGATGAGTCACTGTCTTGTTTCTTACAATGTCCATAAAGAGACTTGACCATTCTCCCCAGGATTAAGATTTGCTCCAAATGTTAATGGGATCTTTCTTGGCCAATGCTTTACACTTCCTACAAGTTTCATGAAAACCGGGCCAGTAGTTTTCCGTAATCCTTCTGACAAATAGACAAACAAATCAAACCAAAAACATAACCTCACTGGAGGAGGTAATGATCCGTTTAGCTACACAGCATACTCTCTCAGCTCGTTCTCTCCCATGCTCATGCACTCATTGACATTCTCCTATCCCTCTCTAATCTTATTTCTGATGCACATATCTCACTTGGTGAAGTTAATCAGAGGATTACTGGTTCAGCCTGAGATTCCCAAGCTTTATTTGTCACATTCATCACTCACTGTATGGATTTTAGCTCTGTCACATACTTATTCCAGATGTATTCTGATCCTATCTTCAGCAGAACAGTCCACCCCACTTAACTCAGCATCATAGGGCCTATCAACTGACCATTACAGCCATCAAACAACCACATGCGCCGATATGAACTCCACGGTGCAATTAGTGTCACAATGAACGAACTTTGCCATGGCCCCTAAGATGCTCCAAACTCTCTTCTGGCACATAAATCTCCAAGCTGAGGTTTAGTGTTTTACTATTTGTCAAGAATGAGGCCTTAGTTACTTGGAGTGGAGGGTTCAGTTAAGGTTTTTGGGGTCTGGAACAAGGAGGCTCCGTTTCGGCGCTACACATGAGTTTAATCAACATTTCAGGGAACCACTGAGTCCTGAGCCTGTCTCAAAAGAGAGGCCGCTCGCTCCGAAGCAGTTCGCTTTTTATCAGCCTGGTGTGTTTCCCATTAGCCTGCTTGTCTCTGTGGTTTGCTTTGGGATGCACAGGTCCAGCCTAGTACAAGAGAGTTTCAATTATTGGACTAAACTTTGCCACGAATGTATATGGAAAGCAGACGCTGCCACAAGTTGTCAGTTGGCACTATCAAGACAAGAAGGCAAGAAAGAGAGAAAGTTAGAGACAGTGAAGAAAGCGGAGACACAGGGTGTCCACATTAGTTGAAGCATTTGATTCAAATCAAGGAAGTACGTCTGGATTTTAAGGAGACAAAGAACATGGCGTCATCTAAAGTGAAAACATATTTTTGCTCTCCCCCTCTGCCTTTGGGGTGGTGGAGGCTTTGGCAGCTTTTACTGTAACAATAACCTCCCTCAGCATTGATGCTGAGAGTCCACGCGCCAGCTTGCTGGTCTGTCTGCCTGTCCACTGTTATCCCAAAGAGGGCCTCGCTGGGTTCATCCACACGCTTGGCAGACACTGTGGCATCGACTCTGACCAGGAGAGGAATGTGAGGGACCCGGGCCTGGTTAACTTCTTCACCCACACACTGTTATACTGGTCACACAGTGTCTGACATTGAAACTCTTGAGCCTCCCAAACACAATGTGCACAGGCGCTTGTCTGTTCTGCAGGCATCTCTCTGTGTCTTTGGGCCCCTTTATGGAAATGTTTGGCAGCAAGACCACCTCTTTGTGGCGTGTGTGCGCATGTCGTCCATAAGCAAAGAGCGCAGCTGTAAAGCAAAGTCAAGTGGCACATTCATACTTTCGGCACCCAAATAGCGGATGGAAGGGATAGGGAGATGAATTCTGCTCATTCCCGTCAGCTGCAGCGTGTGGGAGGTTGAGAGGAGAAGAAAGGCTATGCTCCAGTCAGCTTTGGGACCTATTAGCATTTGGATAAGCTCAGAAAGCTCCCAGTGGCCACGCCACACAGAGAGCGGTTGGGCCTAAGCGCCTGCACTGCTGCAGCTATAAGCTGGGTCCTGTCAAAGAACCCATTGTGCAGGAACGGCTGCCGGGCTGCCCGACGGCCTTTATCTCACTCATTCTCAGTCTGCTTGAAAGAAGCACGCCGGCTTCCTTGGCGCTCCAACCCCAGCATCCATCTTGTCAGTTGGCAACTGATTCCTGATAAGAATGGCTTTGTTCATTTTGCCTGTATCGTCTGTTCACTGTGAGGATGACTAAGTCTGAAGTGATTAGTGTCAATTGCTTAATGCCAAGGCCAACAACTCATCATTAGTTAACTGCAAAGGGTGTCATTTGAAGTGGTTTAACCTCATTGACAAACTGCTGTTGTCATTTAATAGGCACTGTTTGTTCTGTAACACAATGCAGTTAAGCATGTTGGCCAGAATCACTCAAATGGATTATCATCTGTCAGCTCATCTGGATTCTGGAAATCTTCCATTTAGCTTTTCTATCATTCTCTTAATCACCCATCCATTAGAAGTTGGTGCCCTCTGATATTTATCAATGGCCTAACAGGGTCGTTGAGCTCTACTTTGTGTCTGGCCAGCTGTACTGCAGACATGCCTGCCCAGTCAGCTGGGAACGTCAGGAATGGACCTCTTAGTCTCTCGCTCTCCCCTTTTTTCTTTCCATCTGTCTGGGTGTAACTCAGTGATGGATGTCCTTGATTTGTTCTTCTCACCAGCTCGGTTGTCTTTGGAAGATGCAGCTGTTTGTGCTACTACATGTTGTACAACAGCAGGCCAGAGCAAACACACAGGTCAGCAAAATATGTGAAATTGTAGCTAGCTTCTAGGGTGCCATTGTTGTTGGGCAAAGAACATGAAGGATTTTTTTTGTGTGTGAAGCATTTGCCTGGCAACTGACTGTGATAATAAAACAAGATGGATGGATTTTGAAACTACTGCTATAATAAATGTGTGAGAAAAAGAATCTGAATAAGCCAAAAAAAAGTTTGGGTTGCATTATTATTGTCCATTCTCAGTTTTGGCACAGTTTGACCAAACCTTGTCTACACAACACCATGTTAGATGGTCCTATAAAAAGACTCAAGATTCCTTAGAAAATCTTTGATGGGTGTTCTCTATATAGCAAAAGGAAGTGCCCTGTTTGTGTGTGTCTGTGTGTGTTTGTGAGTGAGTCACTGGCTCCTGTTGGTCTGTGTCTGCAGACCCACAAATAAACAGCAGTAAGCCAGCTGGAAATGGGGAAAAGCACAGGCTTCTCTCAGTCTGTATACGGGTTAAAACAGTTCATGGGAAAAGGAACCAAACACCCGCACATACTGTACATGTGTTTGCACATGCGCATAAACACACGCACACACTCCACCCTTCATCTGTGCCTTTGAATTTCCACATCGTCACTGTCCAGGTGTTTGCTGTGGACATTACACAGTTGTTTTTTGACGAAGCTGTTTGAATCAGCACCGGTGCTGCTCACTAGTTGCTGCTTATGTGTGTGTGTATGCAGGTAACATCTGTGCCTTCAGAGTCCAACTCATCCTCCCCAGCAGAGGTCACATGAGCGGGGTTCATCTCTGTGCCAACATGGAGCTTCCTTGACCTTTTGGGTCTTGTTAAAGGTTCTAATAGAAGGAAGACTGAGAGGGCTTTGTCCACTGGAGCCCAGCTGTGCCTCTGTGTCCTCCCTGCTCACAGCCTATTCTCTCTTCTTTCACTATATGTGTGTCTGAACTGGCAGTTGGGAGGGGACAGTCGGGCTGGGGTTATCCACCTGGGCTGGACTACTGAAAAGTGAATCTCTGCAGGAGGATCAAACAGGGTTTGGGAGAGGTGTATGAATGAAGCACAGATTGAACAATGTGGAATTAATTTCAGGAAACAGAATTGTTGTGATTAGACTGTTGTGTCTGTGGTGATTATGATCATTAGAATTTGGGAATGGTTTTTCACATGGGTAAAGTGAGGCGCAGCTTCCCAGTGAAACTTTGACTCAGTTGCACTTCCAAAAGCTGTTTCACACCGAGCACAGTTATTCAACAATTAATGAATTTACATCAACTGATTTTTTTCCCCAGGTTTTAATTAATTCAATGTAGCTGATGTCAACTACACAATACATACACAAATCAGACCCTCTTTGTGGGCAACATAAAATGTTAATTACATTACTGCCTTTATCAAATCCCAGCTCGGCGGTGGCATGCTGTATATTGTAGCTTCCTTCTGGGTAGGTTGTTGTGAGTGGAGTGGGAAATGGAACACAGCTTTGTGGATAATTGGCGGACACAGTATGCATGGCTAATTGCATGTAGATTTTTTTGTATACCTGTACCACATTTTCACTTTGCACTGGTAAAAAAATATATATTTTTACCCCCCATGCCAGCATTTCTAGCCAGACCTGTTCATTTGGTCAGAGGCATCCTGTATCCACAAGGTCACAGGTTCAGGCCCTGCAACAGCAGATGTGTCCATCACCAGCCATCTGTCCTGTCAAAATGTCCTTGAGCAGAGGACTGGACCCCTACCTGTTCACTCACAGTCTGGATGGAAGTATCAGCTAAAAGCCTAAAATGAAAATGATGTATCTCATAAATGAGTGCAGTGTGGTTCTGCAGTCTTGTTTTGTCCATCACTAAGAGCCTCGCTAAATTGAGCAGACAGGGAACTTTTGGACCAGTTTGTTAACTGGATTAGTTTATCTGATTGTTTGGATTATTAGCTAACAGTGTGCTGTGTTGAATCCTCGCCAGATGCTGACCTCACACTGACTTAGCTAGCGTGATGCAGCGATGGTACTAATCATCCAATCAAGTCACAGAAAGGCCAGCCTGTGCTCTCTCTGAAAAACAGATCAGGAGCGGGGAAAAACCCAACTCATCTGGCCGTGTTCTCAGCAGAGCATACCAGCACTCAGACTGGGTGATGTATGGGGAGGCGGGTGAAGTTGAGGTTGAACTGGAAGGAGGGAAGGTTAAGTAGGATGCAGTGAGAGAAAAGTATCCACTGAGAAAATGATGAAGGGTTCAGATGAGAAATGGAGGCAGAGATGAGAAAAATGTCTGCTCCCTGCTGGAGTCTCGCCATTCATCTGATAAGAGCGGCACATTCTGGTGATGAATGGTCAATGTCATAAGTCACTCCGAGTTTCATATTTTCATGTCGGAATGATGGGATTAACGAGATGAAATGATTGCTCGGGGTTGTTGGTGTTTGCTTTTTTTTTTTTTTTTTGTAGCCTTGGCCACATGGTACTGTCCTTGATTAAACTGATATCTGTTTTAACCTTGTGTAGCTCAAATTTTATGTCTCACCTCCTCACTTCTGTGTATATGTTCAATATTATTCATGTCAGAAATGCTGCGACTTCTAATCTACCATACTGCTTTAAGGTTTAGTTTATAATGATGGAGTTTGTGTCATTTAAAAAAAAACATTAAAAACTGAACACGCTGTCTCCAAATTGTTTTAATCTGACATTCTTGATATAATACCATGTTGTTTTTTCTGCAGCATAGATAGGAAGAACTATATCACACCGTAATGGAACAATCTCCAAACATGGTGTTTACTTAGTCTCTATGATAACAAACATCATGTTAACTGTAGCAGCGCATCATGACGCGCTTCCGTCTGCTGCTTGCTAAATTACCCAGATTGTCATCTTCTCAGGTTTCCTCCTCTGCTGAGAAAAGATAACATCCCTCACTCTATCTGTCCTCAAACATCCCCCCTTTCACTATCTTGCCTTCTCGAAATCCAGTTATCTCTCTGCTCTCATGATGATGATGACCGTTGCATATCTCTTCAATCTTAACAGTACTGCTTGCTGTTTCCTCTTTTCTTTTTTCGTCAGAATGTGATGCTTTGAGCGTGCACTCAGAATTTAGTTTGAACTGATATGTTGACATATTTGTGTCATATGCTAATAATACTGCACAAGTTATTGTATTGTCTTTAATAAGGACTTGCTTTCCCAGAGTTGTAGAATCTAGTTATATAGTTACTTGTTTTCTTTCATTATCTCCAATTTACAATGTATTTCAATTTCCAAACACCAAAGTTATGGGAATTCTCTTCTTAAATTGGTAAGATTAACAATTGGAATGATATTAAAACTTATTGTCGAACAGATCTAGGGGAGCATCATTCCATAAACATGACCTAAAAATAGATGCTCCTATTTTTCTTTTTCCTCTGTAGAATCTCAAAGAACATCCCAACCACTAAGGACGTGGAACCGCTGCTGGAGATTGATGGGGACATCCGCAGCTTTGAGGTCTTCCTGTCTTCCAGGACGCCTGTTCTCACTGCCAGAGATGTTGAGATGTTCCTGCCTTGCACTGTCAACCTGGACCCCAAACTCAGGGAGATCATTGCAGGTTCATACACACTCAATACTTTTTACAGATGGATGAAAAATGTAAAGAAAACTACTTTAAACCTCCTTGTAAGGTGTTGGGTCACCATGAGCTGCGAGAACAGCCTCAGTGCACCTTGGCATAGATTTTCTTTGGGGCTCTGCTGCAGGGATTAACATTCTTCCAAAAAATATTCCCTCATTTGGTGCTTTGATGATGGTTTATGAGAGGGCTGTCTAACATGTCAAAATGTGTTTTATTTGGTTGAGATCTAGTGACTGTAGAGACCACAGCATACTTAGTACGGTTTATTCTTGACCTTGAAAATAGCAGTTTGGCCAAAAAAAAAATACAAGTTTCAGCTCTGTTTGTTCAAAGCTTTCAACCACATCTCATGGTTTACCGTGAATTGACTTGCTCAGTTGTCATGGATATGATTAAGTTGTTATCACTTGACAACAAAACAACAGCTAAACCATCTCTGTGACAACAACAATGTGGTTTGAAGGGATAGTTTGGGTTTATTTAAGTGGGGTTGAATGAGGTACTTATTCAGAGTTGGTGTATTACCTTCAGTAGATGTTGTTCAACATATCCCCAGTTTGGAGAAGCAGGCAGTATAATGAACAAGGATGCAAAGCAATGTAGTGGAAGTTTGCAGAAAAAAAAGTTGAGTCTAATATATTTGAAAATTGCACAGGTCCTACTTATTAAAAATCTTATTATATAGTAAAAATGGATAGATGGATGGTATTTCAGCATAATGTAAAATATTATGTTCTTTCTTATTTTAATAAGTTTCCATCAGGTTGGCTCAAGATGTCATTGTTCTCATATGTGTGTGCTTTGTCAGAGGAAGAGGTTAATCATACAGTTTTGTCCAAAGTGCATAAAAGGATTGAGTATACAATGGCATGGAGAAATAGAGAACTGTCCTCTATGTGATGTGTTGAACTCAGTGCCAGCTCATTTGGCAGTGACATTACTCATAACATTGCAGCAGGGTCTGCTCTAAAATCGCCCACTGCAGGGGCTCTCAGAAACCCACAGCTTGCTTCTCATTTCCAAACAATCAAATGTCGAGCAGGTTTCTACTATGGGATCAGGACAATATTTTCACTCACTGTCACCAATCTGCCTCCACTGCTGCACCAAATTTCACAGTTCACAGCTACAGTGACGTAACAGTGCATTGGTATCAAACTGTAAGCCGGAGCGGCGCTGTACTTTTGCTACTGTGCGTCAGCGTCCGTTCAGCCTATACAGGAGTGTCAATGACGCCTAGTGTGAAGCTGCTGCATCATAATGTTATGAGACCACAGAACACACTCACACACACAAAGTCTGTTCCATTGAGCTACTGTTGAGTCACGCAGGGTGCAGCTGACCAAGCTCTACAACCAGACGTCCAGTCTGTAGGTCCAGAACTCCTGTCCTAAAAGTGTGTACATGTATCTGCAGAACATGTGTTTTTGTGTGTGTATGCGCTCAAAAAGTGTGTAGGTGTTCACCACCACACGAATACCCAGTGAGCGGAAGGTGACCAATGCTCCTACCCAGTCATCCAGCTCCTTCCACTCCTTCCATGGCCAGTCCACACTTGGTGCCCGGTGTCCTGTGGCCAGCCAGTGGGCAGTGCTGTCAGTGATACCCGCCCATGAGCCTGACTCACATCATAAGGCCCCCATTGTGTTCGCAGGCTGGATTGGGTCTCACTCAGCGTGTCATTCAGCAGCCACTTGTATAACCAGGAGACATTCTGGTGCCTGCTTCTGTTTCTGGTTCTTACTTTCTTGCCAGCCACACAGAGCCACTCTGTTCTGTCTCCGGGCTTATTTAACTTTAATTTGGGAGTTGTTGTTTTTTTTTTTTACCAAAGCTTCCCTCCTCAGCGCCTACTCTACTCCTCTCGAAGTCAAATAGATTTACGAGAAAACAACTGTGGCAAACTACTTACAATACAAGATAGTTTCTTCACGTGGTCTGCTTTGTTTGTTTACATGGTGACTTTATTTGTCAGGAACAGTAAGGGCCTCCATGTGGCAGAGTCATCACGTGGCTGGCATACCATTTGGAAAAGACATAATATCAGCCCGCCTGCTGGTTTGTGAACAAATGGAGTAATAGAAATCAAAGTGAGAATGGAATTCACAGTTGAAAATCGTTGTAATCGTAACATCTGCGCTAGATTTCTCTCCAGCAACTAGTTGTTTAGTTGTCGTCTATTTTGGTTCAGGAGAACATGTTCAGGAACAACGTTCTTGTTGTATTCTGTATCGTGCTGAAAAGATCAAGAAATTTTGCTGTCATGCATGTGAATTGTTTTTTCTTTTTGGAATCACAACTGTTTAAATTCTCTTGAGAAGATGAAATAAAGATAAATTATTGATGCGGGGGTGGATCTGAAGGGTCTTTATAGTCATAGCCAAGACATGATCATCCGCATCACAGATAAACACTTTCTTCTCTCTCTCTCTCTCTTGTTCCCATTTCCCCCCGGCTCTGTCCTCTCTTAGATGTGCGTGCGGCCAGGGAGCAGATGCACATGGGAGGAGTGACCTATCCCACGCTGCCCCTGCAAGAGGCAGTGCCCCGTCCCCAGTCAGGTTACGGCCAGCACTCAGCCGCCTGCTCGCCGTCAGGCTCCTTCTCCGGGTCCATGCCTCCTCAGCCTCACAGTGCCTATTTCAGTGGAATGACTGGCCCTCAGCACCCCTTCTACAACCGGGTGAGGCAGAGAAGGGACTGATGTGTAAACAACCAGTCCTCACCCTGATCCATCAGGTGTTGTAATAATGTAGAAAACAATCTTAATAAAGTTAAAAAGACGTTAATATAATTGCAATTAATCTACAATCACAAAAAAACACAGTGTTTTAAATAAGGCCTTTCTGAATGTAGCTGGACAGTCCTTTGCACCTTATCATTATGTAGCATTGCATTGCTCCACTCGGCAGTAACACCTCATAAATCATGCACTAAACAGGTCTTTGTAAGGAATCATTTGACTATGGTATTTAAAAAACCAGGAGCATCTCATTTTACTGAGAAAGTATAAGTGAGTTAACAAAAGTGTCTTTTCCCTGTAGCATTTTTTGTTGGTGTGCCTGTCTGACCCCCCTCGTATGATTTTCATTTTATTTTTGCCCTCCTCTCCCCTCCCCTTCCTTTCTCCACATTCCTTCCTTTCCCCTCATAGCCTTATTTCCCCCATCATGTGTATCACCTGCCACGGCCCTACTCCCACCATGTCCCCTCATCCTTGCGCCCCTCCATTAAACCAACTGGTCAACCTAAGGACAACACCAATGGACTTGTAAGTAAAGAAGTAGTGCTAGCTCAATCTGTACCTCTATCTCACACTGCTGTAGACAATAACAGCCTAAGATAAACTAGTTGCAGTCATATTTATATCTTGCTACAGAACTGTTTCTATAAATGAAGCAACTGAAAGTTTAAATAGTTGTGAGTGCCTTTATGGCTCTCTGTCTTCTGGGAATTTCCTTTTTTAAAAGTTAGCCAATGTTTCCTATTGAGAATTTGTAATCAGTGAGACAATTATAGCTGAAGACCAAGGATATAGTCCTATTATCTCAGTAATGTAAATACACTGTGTTTAATTTGCTCTCAGGTCCATAGTGTTGATATTCAGCAAGATCTTTTTACATCTTTTTTTCTCCTCCCAAACTACCTTTCTTCTCCTTCCCTTTGACTCCCTCTCGTCAGTCTGTTGTCATACATTTTACCTTTCATTTTACCTCCTGATCCATACTTCTTTTCCACCAAACACTCTTAAACTATTTTTCTAATAAAATAACAAATCTTAGAGTATATTGTGATATTATCTCCAATATCTTGTAAGGTTTATGTTCATATTCCCCAAGTTAAATACCTAAGATGAAATTTAAACTTCATGCGATAAAGGCAAATAAAGAGGCAACCCAAAAAAACTTAGAAGTGATCTGCTTTGTTTGCTCTGCCTAATCTTTAGCACCTTGTACTTTTTTTCTATACTGGTGTTATAAAAGAATCTGTGATATTCTTTCACCTGTGTTGTCTTCAGGATAATGAGCTTGTTGTTTTTCTCTGTTGCTAATTAATCTCCTCCCATTCTTTCACTGATAACAACATATTTGCCTCTTTCTCCCACTTTCTCTTCTATGTATAATACCTCCTGATGATTTTAATATCTCCTGTCCAGCTCCCGATGCTGGTTGTATTTCTCAGTTTGTGAGTCTCAGATTAGAGCACTGAAGGGTTATTCCATAAGTCTTCACTGGCCTTTTTTCTCTCAGTACAACCCTTGTCTCCATTCTTTGCCCATGTCAGGATGTTATTGCAGAGGATGCCAGAGAAGGCCTCCCCTCCTGTCCCTCTGACCCTGCCATGGTAACATGTAGTTACATTTGTGGAGCACTACGGATATGCAAATATGCAACCAGTCCGTTATGTCTGACAAACCTCATTTCTTGTGCTGCATGCATTAAAAGCACGCATATATGTGTGACAGACTACTTGTGATGTTGCTGTGGTTTATAAAAGCAGAGAAAACAAATTTAGAGTCACACTTGCTGCTCGCTGCTGGGTACTTACATTAGATACTGCATCCGGTGTGGCTGTGACCACCCGCTTACTATCCAGAGAGGTCTATTTTTTCACTTCAGCATATGTACATAGAACAAGCTGAATGAAGTTGCACTGTTCTTGGCACAGTAGCTGTTTCCATTGTCTTACAAATGGACTTGTTCAGAAATTCATGGAGTTGCACAGACAAGAACTGAATCTCTTTAGATATTCACACATTTTAAGAGAGAGCAGCCACTATTAGAACAAATTGATGATAACACTGCTCGGGAGATTTGGGCTCCACAAAGCCACTTATCAGGGCGCTGCCAGCAAGCATTTAAAGGAGCTGTTTGAAAGATTTAAGATTTATAGATTACTATGTAATGTTCTTTCCGTTCTCCGTCAGTATTTTTGTGTCTTTACATTTTTGCCTCAATCCTCCTTTTCTTTAAACCTCCATTGCCGTCTTGATTTTTACACCCTTTTTTGTTCCTCATATCTTCTCTTATGCTTTTGTTTCCTTTTCTCCTAAGTGTACATTTCCTCAGTTTCATCCCAATCTGCCTTTTCTATGCCCATTTTATCCCCTTTTCGGTTCACACTTGATCTCTTTGTGCTGTGTTCACATGCGCCTGTATTTCTGCAAATCTGTGAATGTGGACGTGTGTGCACACTCGCTCATTTGTGTGAGTCTTTGGATATGTAAGCGGGGCCTAGCCCAGTGTAATTGCTTAGCTGATATAAGTGTGAGTATGGATTCCTCGGGCTGCCGGGATTATCATCAGAGCAACTGTTGGGGCTGGCAACACACACGCGCGCACACACACACACACACACACACGTACACACACGCTGACAATGAGCCCAGCGCTGGTAGAGCTTATCTCCTTACCAAGACGCTTCCTCCCTCACAGAGCTCTGTTTCCTCTTCCCCATCCTTCTGCCCAGCCCTGAGCTCAGCCCAGCTGTAATTACAGTCTTATCACACACACACACTGGGAGGGTTCACACAAACACACGCAGACACACCCGCAGACATTTGCGCTCACGTTCTTAGAACACACGCTTGCAGTCTAAAGCGAGGAGTTGCATTCAAGGCCTACACTGAATTGAAACTTCTGCTTTTTCTGTGCAGAGTGAGACATGTCTCATTTTCATTCTGAGTCTTTCTCTCTGTCTCTGTGTCGTCTACAATCCTTTCTGTCTGCAAAGATTATGACTGCAAAAGCCTTCTGACTCCTTGTGTTATAATTCTACTTCCAATAGCCTCTTCTTTCCCAGTCTGACGTGCTGCTGCTCTAAAGGATGCGTCTCCTCTCCTGCTGCGAGACAGATAAATGTCTGGTGTCAGTGTCTCTCCTGCCCCAAGATGATGAGTTCAACTTGTGTGCTAGTGTCTTTCTGCTTGTCTGTCTGTCTTTTATGTCACCGCACCCCCTCCCTTCTTTTCACAGGTACAGTCCCGGCTTCATGCTGATCTAAATGTCTGTGTGTATTTTTGTCTGACTATTTGTCCGTCTGCCTCTTTTTGTCTCCTTATCAAGCATTTAAAGTCGCCGCCTTACAAATTAAAGCAGGTACACCTCTCGGTTTCACGGCTACTCTCACCTCCGCATCCCACCCTTTACTCCATCCTCCATGTAACTTTACCTCATTCCTAACACCCAGATTTACCGAGCATGCTGTAGAAACAGATATTATAGACTCATCATTTGGCAGTAAATGCAAAACACAACCTCACGCCCTGTAGTAGCTCAGTAGATTCACTAACATGGTTCTAATCTAGAGTAAATCGACTGTGTGGACGTGAACAGTAGCTAAACTCCCTGAGTGACGGTCTTCATCCTCTTGCCCACTACTGCAGAAAGTTGGCACCTACTATTGTGTACTGTATTTTGTGAGCTGCTTGTTTTTTGTTATCCAGCAACCACTCACAGTCAGCCTAAGCCTTGCTCTTCTCTCCCTTGAAACCAGAAACAAAGCCGAGGGGCTTAGTCTGAAGCCATGTCTTAATGGTGTTAATAGCTGAGAGAGAGAGCAGAGATGATGAAGGAGGGAGAGATGGGGAAGGCAGAACAGAGTGATGGAAAGGAGAGTAGGAGGTCAGTGCAGGAGGCAGAGAGGGAAGGAATGTGAGAGGAAGGAAGGAAGGAAGGGAGGAAGGAACAAGAGTGAGGGTTCAAGACAAGCAGAACTTGGGGGGAGAGGGGCGGG
>JAOWBC010000248.1:11613310-11626112 GCA_028566105.1 Hypoplectrus providencianus | reverse complement strand
CCTACTCATCACTATGTAAGTGCAGGTGTTACCATGTGCAAGCACTCAAGAAATTGAGGGATACCACCCAAAAAAAGAAAATATGATAATCTAATTTATATATTTCAATGTAAATTATATTATACACATAAATGTTTTTATGTTCTCCAAATGTATATTTCTGTTAAAACAAGATTATTTTTTTCTGATCTATGAATAGGAGTAAGAATGTTCTCAACCATTTGTAAAAAAAAAAAAAAAAAATTTGCTACCTAAGAAAAGAACAAAAATAAGAAAATGGTGACAAAAAAATAAAGAAATAATTACAAAATTAGAACAAAGAATTGCAAATAAAATCCAAAATAAGAAGGAATTTGTTCATATATAGCTTTTGCATTGGACATATTGTGTAGCTTATTGTCTTTGTGCAGTTCCTATTGAATTGATTATTGTTTTGGCCTGATGAAACATTGTACCTGTTGATAAAGTAAATAAATCTGTGGACAAACCAGTCTGTCCTTCCCTGTCCTTTGCAGGCTAACATCAATGGCCGAGTTCTGTCTCAGTGCAACTTGGACGAGCTGAAGAAAGAGATGGAGATGAACTTTGGTGACTGGCAGCTCTTCAGAGGAATGGTGAGTGTGATTTTCTGTTTTCTGTGGTGCTTCTTTACTTTCCTCACAGTCTGATTGACTGTTGCTGCTATGAGCATTTATGCAATTTTAGAAAAAGGATTGCATGTTCCTTCTTTTATATAAAAAAGAATTTAGCCATTGGTAGACTTAAATGATAAAGAAAGCATCAGTCCAGCAACATCAATAACTATTCCTTCAGTCCTCTGGAGTAAAGGCCTGTTAGATTTATGACAGCATACGTTTGCCTCACAGCGATACTTTGCAGACGCTCAGCCCTGCCAGGACCCTCCTGTTGACATATGTCAGCTCTTGTTTATTCCAAAAAGAAGCAAGACAGCAACTCGTAATACGACATCCCGCGCTGTACTGAGATATTGGGATGGAGATTTTGTAATCCGTATTACGAGAAGGGCGCTAGTCAGTCAGCCAGGAGTCCAGTCGGCTGAGCCGGGGCTGAAATCACTTACACATGTAGCCGGCTCCACTTCATCAGATGTCTGTCTGTGCTCCTAATACCAAACAAGAGCCCTGGATTGGTCATGTTTTACCGGAGATCCAGTGCTGGGCTCTTGTAGAAGCAGCTGGAGAGTGCAGTGGCCTTACAGGTCCGTGCAATAACCAGTGTTGTGGTGCCAGGAAGCAGCCAGCACAGACATCTGGTTCAAGATGGCTGACTGATATCTGGATGAAGGGAGGTTATGTCGTGGAGGAGTGGACAGCTGAATAGCAGCTCATTCTCACAGGCACTTGTTTTTTGTTGTTGCTGTCAAGCATTCATGTTTTGTATGTCAAAGTATTAAAAGTTTTGTTTTAAAAAAAAACAAGAAAGATTGCAATTGATTCATAATGAGTTTTAATGTTTTTCCCAGGTGATGGAACAACGCCATGCTGAAACCCAGGCTCTGATACAAGAAGAGTCCCGAGCTGCGAGCGAGCAGGGCAGCAGCGTGCACCACGGGGAGCCCAGCAGACGCTCTGGGGGGGCCCAGCATGAAGCAGCGGCCTTCAGCCTCAACCTCAGCTTCGAGGAGCTCAGCGGAGCGGGCCTGGAGGAACCTCAGAGATACAACAACAGCTCGCTCTGGCCGGTCAGTCTTTCTATCGGGAGCTTCGTGAAAATGTGAACCGTGTGTATGTGTATTATATCTGTCGATTTACACAAGTTAAAAGATAACAAATGTCACGCTCGCAAATGGAATCGCAAGGTCACACATCTTAAAACTGTCACATGGCCACATGTCCTCAGCAAGCCAGTGTGTTGGTGACCTCATCGGTTTCACGTTAGTGTGGTTAATGGCAAGAAAAGAGCACAGGAAGCTTATGGTACTCTATGAAATGGCAGAATTAAAAATACACACACACACACACACTGCAGAACACCAAAATGTGTCAAGGGGCCCCCTGTTTGTTATTTTCACCTTCCATATTCCCAGTTTGCAAAATCTCTAAGACACGAGCAAACACTCACACATAGACAGCTGGCTCTGCTGCTATTTTATATGATCTCACTTTGTGATCTTTTTTAAATTCAAATCTGAAAACACACCACAGCTTTCATTACCACTCAGCCCACAGTCTTTTCCAGAAACTTTTTTTTTCCACTTTATTAAATTGTCATGGTCTTTGTCAATAAGCTGATCTAATGATACCATCTTTATTCAAGCGCCACATCTACATTTTTAAAAATCTTCCAGTGTATTATCAGGTTATCATCTCACTCTTCACTTAAATTAAACATGATTTGATTCCTCAGCAATCTCACTTGAGTGTTTGCACACAGATCCAATGTTTTCTTGTCTTGTTAGGTGGCAAATCTCCGTACCTCAAGCATGTCCAGCCTCAACTCTCAGGAATCATCCAATGACATCTGCAAGCTGACAGACAAGCAGCAGGCTGAGTATCATGATGCCTACAGGGAGTACATCACTCAGATGGCCCAGCTGGAGATGTCCGGCGCTGGGGGAAAGAGGCCCGTGCAGCCCCACCCTGCACAGTTCCTCCAGGCTGCCAGCTCAGAGGACAAAGGGGTGGGTGGACAGTCACAAGTACACTGTTGAGTTTTGGCATTGCATCACTGAGAGCATGAATATGGGAGCAGCTACCACTGTCAGTTTCTCAGCCTGCATGTTATGTCTTTCTTTAACTTGTGTTTGTAAATGTTGTATTTTTCTGGCTTGTGCAGTGGCAAAAGTCTTATTCTGGGCTGGGAAAGGGGAGATCTCTGCTTATTGCATTTCTTAATTATTGGCTTACAGTCTTTGTTTCTCTTGGCACATAACGGGGACACAGGAATCCCCTCTTCAGAGGCCTCCTGGCCAATAGCACAAGATACTCTATATATTCATGTCGTCTCACTGAATCCTCTTCCCTCTCCTCAGGCGAAGGAAGGAGCTGACCAAGATGGCCGCAAGTCCTTTACCAAGAGAGGCTCCAAGCCTAGTGATGCCACAGATTTCCCCTCAGGGAACGATGCCCAGCCTCTAGACCCCATTAGTGAAGAGGATGAGAAGCTGGACCACAGCACATCATCTAGGACACCAGGCACCAGGAAGAAGGGAGCGGGGTCGCTGTACCACAAACTGCCCAGCGATGAAGACTCCAGCCCAGAAGAAGCTGATAACACCACACCTCTCCTCCACAGAGAGGCGAGAGGCTCCCAGCCCACTGGGCCGCTCACCAAGCCTGGCTACCTCAATGAAATCATCCTGGATAAGAAGGACTCATCTGACTCAGGGATGCGCTCCAGTGGCAGCTCCTCAGACCACTCTCCCGAGGAGGCTGAAGTGGACGGAGCAAGAGAAGCCCTGAAGCCCAGCCTCATTGAACTGGAGCTGGAGGGCCTGGTGAAGAAGAGAGGCCTCCTCCCCAGCAGCCTGAGCGGCCTGCAGGACGCTACCGTGGCCCGCATGTCCATCTGCTCAGAGGCGCCGTCCGAGGCGAGCCTCATGGCCAGCAGCCCAGACGAGGGGTGGCCGTCCAGCGGGGTCAGCAACCTCAACTGCACCGCCAGCAACAGCACCCTTAATAACAACGCAAACAGCCCCGACGACACCACCACCAACACTAACACCAACAACAGCCACCAGCAGCCGGCTAGCATCACAGGCAGCGAGTCCACCACCTCCTCCTCCAGCATCCACATCTCGCCAGCTGTCATCATCACCCCCGGCAGCAGCACCACTGCCAACACCACAACCGCCGCCATCCACAACCAGAACCTGCGCACCATCAGCCTGGGAGACGAGAGGGAGAGCGTCCTCTGAGAAGCTGCTCACTGCTCTGATGAGGGTCACATAGACTGTTGATCTTGTTGTTGACTTTATTATACTATGGGTGTTGTGACGTGTCCCAAAGAAATAGAGTAGATGTGTGTTCTACTGTTAGGATGGAAAAGTAGCAATTGTTGCTGTGAATCAAGAGTAGTGCATTCAGACGCTTTAACTAGTTAGTGATGTTTAAAAAAATAATTTTATTTAAGCAGCTACAAATTTAAAGATCATAAATTAAAAACAGTTGGAAGGTATTAATACCAAAATGCTTCCATCAGGTCAAATTTGGATGCTTGAACTCATTTATTTAAGTGTGATATGTTTCTTGTGTGAATGTGGTGCTGTAATGGTAATTGTGATGAAATGTTACATGTTGTGAACACAGTTATTCAGGAAATGTAGTCGTGTTACTGAGGACTTGTATTTAAAGTGTTTTGTGGTAGTTATATTTCAAATAGATGTCAGTGTAGACAGCGTTGGCAGTTTCTGTGATAGAAGAATGCATGCATTCGTGTGTGGCAGTTTTCTCTCTGAAGTTAATTGTAAAACAGTATTCTGTGGATCAATAAACTTTTTTTTCTATGTGGACCCTTAGAATTAGTCTCATTGTCTCTTTTCATTGTTTTCTTGCTGGAAAAACAGCAGATTGTAGAGAGAAACCTCAGTGGATTCTCATTGTGCTTGTCAATATTAATTTTAAAAAAATGTGCAGATTGGTTTTAAAAAATAAATAAAACCAATCTGCACATATTCAATATTTCACCTTGTGCAGTTTAGGAGAACAGAGAGGGTGCATGATGAGGGCGTCACTGACAGGATTTATTTTCTCCGACAGATGGCGCACTCTCCATGGAAAACGCGCTGCAGGCTGGTGTACGGACACTGTCTGACAATATTATATACCACTGAGGGGAACAACTTCAGCTCAGTGACTCAATGTGGGGTGCGTGGACCTACAGGGGTCCTTGAAGGAGGAATTTAGGTATGTCTGACTGTAAGGCAAACTCGGAGTTCATGTATGTAAATGACTATTACATCCATTGTGTTGTATCTAATGAAAGTGCGTTTTTTCTGCAGGTTATACACACCAGAAAGATCCCATAAAGCGGTCCCTGGGGGCCAATCATCAGCTTAGTTGGCGGGTCAGTGGTGTGAAAATATTTGAGAAGCCATGCTGTGTTTTAGTACGGAGATGATTGACAGTTGGGTTTTCTCCACGTGATTATACTAAAAACCTGTGATTCAAACCTGATGCCACCTTTACACAACAGTGCGCACTAGCTTTTATAAGACCAGTAAGAAGTTGAATTACCCACTCATGAACCACTGTTCATTTTCACTGGCAGCAAACAGCAGCGTTAACTGTCACCAGGTGCTCTCACGACTTTATCTCATCTGGCTGATAAAGCCTCACATTGGACACCAGCGTTATTTGGTTTGAGTGGTGTATTTGAATGCACCACAGGCCCAACCAAACTACAGTTTAAAAACAAGAAATCACCTCTTTAATTAAGTTGGAATATTACTTATGGAATCAGTAACGCATCGCCGGCCCAGTTTCACCTCAAGTTAAATTTCCATAATTTTCCAGTTTTGTTTTAAAAACAGCCTACAAACCCAGCGATTTAATGGCTGAGCCTGTCACGCTAAAGCGTTAATCCTATTTACTTTACATAGCATGTGAGAAAGTAAAAGTGCAGCCACTGCGCCTTAAATAAGCTTTTATGCAACTGTGTGGCTGCAGGTCGTGTTTGCCTCGGGGAAGTGTTGACGCTGTGTTTTAGGCTATTATAGGTCACATACTGCAGGTCTGATAAGGACACTTTGTTGTGGGATCTGTTGTTGAAGTGCGTCAGATGTTCACTGTACATACAGCACTGTCATATACTGTGCGCACAGCTGGACAACGACATTTACGCACTGGTTTGATGTCACTGAACATTGTATTCTCACTCTCTTCCCCCCCCAAAATGAAACATGTTCAACTTGCGTTTTTGATTTATTTTTGTATAAAAAAGGTACAATTTACATTACTTTTATAAAAAGTTTCAGCATAATTAAGTACAACATTACACTTTTGCAGAAGTTTCAAATTCCTGCAACTATACAAGATAAACTCCCGATAAGAGTTCACAAGGTTTCATTCTTTCATTTTAACTTTTTTTTTTTTTTTTTTTTTTTTAAACAACGTCCAGTCCTTCATGTGCCAACAATTCTGACAAGACAAGACTAAACTTTTTACAGTAACTAACCAAGTTGTCTTTTCTATTCACGTTCCCACCTCCGCAAAAAAAGCGAAGACTTCAACAAGGAGAGGGACAGGGGGGGTGAGGGGGAATAATCCTTGTGACAATAATCTCGTTTTTCCTCCCACTGTCGGGAATATAGCGCGCCTTCCATTTCCAGAAAGGACCCACAAATTTAAAAAAAAAGTCTTAAGTTAAATAATAATGAAGTGTCCAAACAGAAAACACATCACATAAAGATTGTCCCATAATAAGCAAAAGTCTCTTGATTTCAGCGTCAGAAGAAAAAAGAAAAAATCCAGGCCTGGAGGACAGAGGTTGGAGGGGGGGAAAGTCCTGCTCCCCAGGTCCTGTGTGTGTTTTTGCGTCTTGACCAAACACCTGCAAAAGATTGAGAAAGAGAGGCGTGTTTAGAAAATGCAAACAGGGCAGAGATCCGGACAGACTGGCGCCAGGGAGGAAGCCGCAGTTTTTAACATTTAACCAAACACTCCCAATACTAAGCAAACCCTGCGCTCCAGATGTACACACACAGGGAGAGAGGAGAGAAGGGGGGACGCGCACACACACACTTTTCGCACAACTTGAGCCTACAATCTGGGGAAGAATCAGCGTAATTGCCGCTCAGCTGGCGCCTACCCACTTCTTGTACCAATTATGTGCAGACATCGTAGTAGCAGTAATCCAAACAGCCATTATTTTCCTGTTGCAGATGCTCTTCATTATAGACACAAGAGGGTATAATACAACCCTGACGACTGCTACTTATATACAGTAACCCAGGCAGCCTGGAGCGAATATCTGCCATTTCATTCCAGAAAACTCTAAATATGTGCCAGAGAAATGGCACATGAGTCCACAATCAGCTGTATAATCGGAGTGACCTTACTAACATTAAAAGGAGCCACATGATGTGTTTTTTTTTACTTTCTATTTTTTAAGGTTTACTATATAATAATAATTTGGATTAATTTCAAGCCAAGTGTCCACGTCTTGTCATAACTGACGCCCCACTGATGCAGCGCATTCTCATGCAAAAACACATTGGGAGCATTTACAGCAACGTGAGACGTCAGCCACATTAGCAGGGAACAAATGGATTGGTAAATGGTAATTCTAGCTCCATTCTGCTCCAGCAGACTGGGAGACAGGCTGTAGCGGAGCCTAAAAGCCCTGGACAGAATGCAGCAGCAGACATGAGGACAGCCTACTTACCGCTTTAACGATGCAGAGTCCGGCTGTCATCTGTCATCAGCTCTGATGGCAACTCCGGGGACTGAAAACAAACAAACAAACAAACACACCAAATGTTAATTCTTTACGCAGCATCCGATCGAGGTGGCTGTCGTTGCACACAGTGTTATGTAGGTCGAATCTCTTTCTCCTCATGCTGTACAAAAGAAAAAAAAAACATGCCATTTTCTTTTCCAACAAGCCATTTTGTGCGAGTTACGCATAGGCTACAAAGGCGCACCGGCTATGCGCACAAATATATATATAAAAAAATTCTTCCACAACACACCAGACAGTCGCTGCCCAATTAGTTTAGCTACGGTGTAATTACCTGTAATGACAAGATGCTGATATCTGTGTTGAGGGTGGTCAGGGGGGTCCTGGATGGAGCCTGCCCCGGCCGCGCAGGGTGATGCAGGCTGGTTAGTGCGACACTGGAGTCCAGCGCAATCTGCAGGTCCAGGATGTAGTCGATGACATGCTGCAGGATTTCCATCTTGCTGACGTTCTTGTTCTGGGGGATGCTGGGCACCAGCTCCTTCAGCTTGGAGTAGCAGTCGTTCATGTTGTACAGCAGGCTGAGCGGGTCATCCACCGGGGTCTTGCTCCGAGAGATTCCCAAGGAGTGTTCCGATAAATTCGCGTTGGTTTTCCGGAAGGACCGCACGGGGCTTATTGCTTTCATTTTGTCAGTGTTAAGAGAGGCGAGAGAGGGTTTTTATGTGTCGATATCGATAGCTTCTTTGAGGTCCTGTTTTTGCCAGACGATCAGCGATCAGACTGGATTACCAAGCTGTCAGTGTGCTTTATATAGGCAGCAGGCTGGGCATGCGACACAGGCGGGTCAAACGCGCCGATTGGCCACAAACACGACGTCCCTCAACGCCTTTACGCGCCGCTATTGGCTTCTTGTAGTAAAGTCCCGCCTCTTTTCCGCCGCGTTACCAGTGGCAACGCATGTTGGAGGCGGAACCCAGAGGGCGCTTCAGCAGCTCCGGTGGGCAATTTGGAAAATTAAGCCCTTACCTGTTTCTGATCAGGAAAATTAATGATTCGCATGGCTGTCAATTGACCATGGAGAGGCGTGAGCACGCGCCAGTACTTCTGCCTGCACGGTTTCAATCTAATCGAGTAGTTTTATGATGCAGATAAGGCAGGAAATTGGAAAATTTGATATTGGAAAATAATTAATATTCACAATTAAAAAAAACAATATATGTGGCTGTATATGAGTTTATGTATTAAAACTTATGCCACAGACATAATATTTACATATGATTTCCATGGTTCTACATCTCCATTGAGCTGACATGTGCGTGTTTGGAGGTGTGGAGCAGTGATGACAGGGACCATAACAGGCGCGTCTGATTCTTAATTCACTCCAGCCCGGACCGGTGTGAAGGCACGTTTATGAGAGTGAAAAACAAACGAAATGTTTGAATCGGTTACCACTGGAAAACTGCTCTAAGCGATGAGGCAAATGCTTTTCTGTGCGTTTTATCACATAAAAACGATTTCTTTAGCTCATTTCTTAATAGTTCTTTGAATAAGATTCTCTAATTTTGACGCACTTAAGGACTGACATGTTTTTTTTAATTCTCCGTGAGTACTGATGGTGCGCACAGTTCCGTTAAACGTAAAATAAATGATCAGGAATTTGTGGGTAACTTCAGACACAGTTCAGACACACAACAGTTATGATCACTCAATGTTTGTGCCAAATGCCGGTTGTGATTTTTAAGTGGCTGTGCGTATCTGAACGCATCAGTTCAGGTCCCGTGCACTTCAGTGTTAATTGTCACCTGAGTATGTTAAGTGTCAAAGTTCATTTAGTCATGCCAGACAAATGTGGCTTTCATATCTGAGCATGTGAAGGGGTGATTAACTACTATTGACACTTTAATGTTTTCTGAATGAGCCATTTGTTTGTAGGAATTACACGCTTCATTCTTCAGCTGGAGGTGTGTGTGTGTGTGCTGTTTGATGCTGCACTAACTAATTGCCCCCGGGGGCGGTTGTGGATTGTTGTGATGGGCTCAGTTTTTGGATAGTACATTACATTTTATCAATAAAACTAAAATCAGTGTTTTTTAAAAGACGCTAGGGGAGGGTCAGTACTCTGGATGGATAGAGAAAAGTGGGGTAATTGTAATTTATTTTTTATGCATTTCTTTCTGCAGGACAATTCATGTGATAGATACAGACAAGGACATCCTAAATGTGGGAGTAATCCTCGTGGAGAAGGAGACGCAGTCTGCAGGGACAGGTAGGGTCTGTTTTTTGGATTATCGTTAGCAGAGACGGTGAAGAGAAAGTTACTCTAACTTGTAACAATCTATATAATGCGACCTATGTCAGTGAAATGTTTTGCGGTATTTTACAAAACTCCAACAAAAACACCATCTGTGTCATTGTTTATTGCGCGCGCTTGTTTTCAGCAGCACGGACAGCTTTTCCTTCAGCTGTCTGCAGATCCTGTTTTTTTGTGTGTTTTTTTTATTATGCATTTCTAATATAATGTGGAGCTCCTACAGTCTGCGTCCACATCTGGTGCAATAGGATTTTTCCATTTTCTCGCCGTCTCCCTTTCGCTCCTGCAGCTGTGTACATTGCGCGCGGCGCCCCTGACTGATGGCTGACAGGAGAGGTGATGGATTGGCGCGAGAGCACGTCGGTAGGGAGCCGCGCGAACCTGCAGCTCCACCGGCAGCAGCGGCAGCCTCTCCCTGCCTCTCCTCTTCCCTGTTTCTCTCCTCCTCCCTCCCTCTCTCTTGCTCTCTCTCTCTCTCTTTGGAGCAGACTCTCTGGCGCCGGCGCCGTGACGTCACCCCATTCACAGCAGCCCTCGAGCCAGCCCTCGCGGCGCCGCTGAGGCGGTTTCCATGGAGACGGGGTTTCGGGGTTGTCAATCAGAGGTTCTCAGCTGATCGACCCAGGGGCCGGACCAGGGAAGTTTCGGGACGGGACACGGGTCGCTGCGAGTTTCTTCTTCTGTGGTGGCTGAAGTACTACACACATCTGATAGGCCTGCTTGTACTTTTCTTTCTATTTGCTACTCTTTAACCTCTTTAGCCTGCAGTATAGTTCCAGGTTCTTCACAGATTCTACATAAAATATGATTACCTCATAAAATATAACGCCTAACAATACACACCTGTTAATAGAGCCCTAATATGCCTAAATACACCCTGGGGTGGAGGAGGCACTCAGATCTTTTGATTCGGCGAATGATGAAACACTACAGTCTAACATTCCTGAACTCAAAATGTTATGGAGAAGGTAAAAAACAAAAAAATACAGAAGTATTAATACGTGAAGTATGGCTCATTTCAGAATGTAATATTATTGTAAAGTATTACTATAATATTTTTATTTCTAAGAATTCAAGTAAACCAATTGTATTGGGTAGTTTGTACATGTAGCCTGCATTATTACATGATACAAGCATGTCGTACTTTAATATAATTGTCAAATAAATATAGCGCAGGGAAAAAGTTTTTTATATATATATTTTCCCTGAAAATGTAGCAAACCAGAAGTTTACCCCTGAATGCAAATACTAAGTATGTCAAAGTTGTGGCATACTAAAGTACAGTATTTGAGTAAATGTACTTGGTTACATTATTTTTTATTACATATTACATATTTTTCACCCTATCAGTCAGTCTGGGTAGGAAAAGCTTCAAGGTTGACTGAATGTAAAAGGAAAGAACTTAATATATATTTTTTGTACTCGTTAACAGTCATTTATCAGCAAGAACACAGGGTTAATGTTTGACTCTAAGAACACTGAGCTGTACTACTAGAAGTTTTAACCCAGCCTGTTAATTCATGGAGGTCTCCATGACACATGTGTTTCCAGATGTTTTAGTGTGATGACCAACCTCAGTTTAATTCGACCCTGTATAAAACTGTCAGACTCCATGAAACACCAAGTGAATTTATTTATCTGGCCACCAGGCTTCTGCAAACTTCATAGATGACAACCTTAAAAAAAAGTTTGTGACCAAAAAGCAAAACCTTTCCCATACAGCCCACGCACAAGCAAAGAGCCACAAAGAGTCATTTCTGAAGTTTCACCAAAGTTTCTCCACCCCCCTTCAAGTCTCAAAGGCATTCCTCAGTCACGGCGAACAAATACAAGCCTCCACATCCCCCCTTCTCTTCCCGGTCACAAACCTATTAGTTTGGGTTCAGGAGATAAGGTTTAGACAACAAAGCGGAGCTGCCAACCGACTGAAGTGCGCCCTGCAGCCCCGGCGTCAAACTGTCTGCGCTCCGGTCAACTTGTTGATCCTCCGCCCTGCAGCTGCGCTTCTCTCTTCCAGGAAATATCAGACTGATTTGACATGATTTCCCTATTTTCTTCCTATTACTTTTATGACTGAAAAAATACCAAGACACTGACTTTTTGTGTCACATGTCCTGAAGTCAAAGTCCTGACACAGTGTCGTTTATTAAAAGAAAACTTTTCCCCGCGCGCCTAAAAATGCTGTGGCATTTACGAACCGCATTCTCTGTAGGAAACAGGAAAACCAAGCGCGACTCCTAAAGGCACAGTAGACTTAACAACTAAAAAGTTACATTAAGTTGCACTGAAGGCGCTGAGGAGCAAAATGATGAATTATCTTAAGTCGAGCATATTCACTCTGCCTTAATTTATACTTTATTTCCCAAACCTGAGAGTACCAACCGCGTACGTTTACACAAAAAAACAAGGAATTCCGGTTTCTTTCACAGCTCTTCTTCCTTGAAGTTACAGCCGATAATTATTATGTATAATTTTAAATCTCCACCGTCCCAAAATATTGGAAGTCTCGCGCTCTACTCTTCTTGGCCCGGCTGCCACGCGCCTGTCGCGTGCAGGAGTGTACACATCAAAGCGTGGCACAGGGACTCTTGTAGCAGCGTCGACCCTGAGGGGCGGGGCCTGCTGCTCTACACCCCCAAACAGCAGCGGTGCAGTGTGCTGGTGTCACTAGGAGAAACGTGCAAAAAAAGGGGGTTAAACTGTGATCTGAAATACCAACTAACAAATCTGACTAGATTTTAAATATGTGGTGTTAGAAGTAAACTTAAAAATTATCTTCACTATCTAATTGGAATAATCTGCCTCATTTTTCTTTGCTGCATCACTGACCAATCTGCTCTTACTTGTAATAGTAGCTGTCCATGCAAACTATTGCTGTTCACAGTATGCAGAGTGCATACAACTGGGACATATTAATTGATCAATTCTAACATTGCACCTTGACCTTTGACCCTCTTGTTTATATAATTGTGCAAAGAATTTTGTCTTAAGGACTGCATGTGACATTTTTTAGCCATTTTTTTTGCACACCACATTTGGCATACTATATATGCACACACACACACACACACACACACACACACACACACACACACACACACATATATTCACTTCAGAATATAATCTTGC
>JAOWBC010000248.1:11527047-11547251 GCA_028566105.1 Hypoplectrus providencianus | reverse complement strand
CTTGTGTAGATATTTGTATATATATATATATATATATATATATATATATATATATATATAATATGTGTGTATGTGTATCTGTTTAAAAGAAAGACAGAGACATTTAGCAGAGAGCAGAGCAGCCAGGGGAAGATTCCAGCAGTGGATAATTGGCCTTAAGCCATTCCTCTGGCCTGCTGCTCTCTGAATAATGCATGGTCTTTTTAATGAAGCCCCTTTTTGTTGTCTTTTTACTTCTCTAGGATGTAGGGTAAAATTAGCATACTCCTGTGTCTGCATCTTAATGAGGGTTTGGCTACTAAGGCTTGGTCGTGCTCACAGCTACGCCCATTCTTATTGATCCAAGCTTAAAGGTAAGATAAGGATAGGCGTAAGAAGATGTACACCGCCCTGCAAGTTGATGTGCAGACAATGTGGCATCATCAAAGTCCTTCCACAATGATGAAGGGGAGGTTTTGTTTTGTGACACAGAGAGTGTAACCTCTCAGAGGTTTAGGGTCCCACGAGGCTGTGGTTATTAAAGCTAAAATGTGAAACAAAAACACTTGTAAATGTTCTTTTATATGCATTTCTTTTCAATGTTTCTCTCTTTCATGGTCGGCCTGCACAGCATACAGTGTGTGAGTGCTCCAAAGTACATGCACGTGAACATTTTCACATGAGGCTTACAGTAAGACCCTCTCACCGCTTTCCTGATCTGAGAGCGCCGTCTCTTTTGCTCCATACATGCTGGAGTCTGGATGGTTTGAGCCTGTCCTTGAGTGGGGCAGGAGAGCATTCCTCAATCATTGGGGCATGTACAACAGTTTCCTAATCCTACTGTAGACCCCCTTTCATCTGCAGGCTAATGCTTTGTGAAGCACTGAGCTGTGATCAGGCCCAGCGCTGGAGGAACGGTGGAGCTGAGCAGGTCAAAGAGGGCAAATGGAGGATCTGAGAGGGAGAAAGCAGCTGGGAGTTGGAAACTTTAAACAGGGAAACTTAAAAACAGCACGGTTTGTCATGTAGCTTGACAGAAATTAAGATGGAAGTGTCTGTATCCTCTCTTGGTGATCTCACAATGCTTGATGGTTATGTGACGTGCAGCGTAGGATGGAGATGGATGAAGACAATGCAGGCCTCATAGTGTGTGTGAAAATTGATTTGTGAATCATGAAATGGTAATTTCTCAGGAGTCTTTGAGTGCAGTGGCTTCTTTATGATGAAGATGACAAATTACATTCTCTACACAAGCAATATTTGGCTGCTGATTTGTTGGTGTTTACTGTCGACTTCTAAGCAGCAGCTGAGTGATTTTACAACATCTGCCTTCATTTGTCCAGGCCATCAAGTCACCAGCCTCGCAAATGATACTTGCTTTCTGGCATTTCTTTATTGACTGATTTATCACGAGCTGAGAGGAGTGGTAAGTTGAGAATATCACGGATGACAACAACAATGCTGGCCTAACAAACCACTCTTGGCTCTGATTCTGTTTTCTCCAAACAGAGTTGCCTGGATAATTAACCTGTACATTAACTTCCCAGCTGATAGGAAACGGCATGTGGATATGAGCTCAGTGAGTCATGGAGATTGATCCTGAGTGCGATGGGGATGGCAGAGGCAGGAAGCCTCACAGTTTGGCAGACGCTGCCATACCTGTCAATTCTCACATTCTGTTCAGTCTACCAGGTTCAGAGAGAGTCTCATTTCCTAGTTTGGCTCGGGAAGGAGTTTGGCACGGGAACAGAATAAGAAGTGAAGTTACAAGATGCTGCCTCGCTGGGATTGTGTACCAGCAAACTTTCTGACAGCTTGAGCAACTGACTGGTTCTCTGTGATGGACTCAAGTCACGGCTGGGTTGCTGTTCCAGCAGACAGTGCGCGCAATTATCATATCTATTGAAAAGTATTGTTATTCAGTAGACAGTGTGACAGAATGACGGCGAGCTTGTCTCATAATATTACTTTTCATTTGAAACCCTGCGACTCCGCTTTAAGTACGACCAATGTTTAATGACTTTCCATCACCAACGCTTCAGTCTCCCTCTGTGTTGGAAACCAATCACTACTGGCTCCCTGTACTGTGTGTATCACTTTGTTTGTTGTTGTGAAGTTGGTGATCACTTCCCGTAGCTGATGGTGCACACCACTGCACATCTTTAACCGTTGGCACAAACCTTTGCTCTGTGCTGGGTGAAAGCCTGTGGGACTCGAGGTCAACCCACCGCTGGGCACCAGGCAGCGAGTAATGGGCTAGTGGCAGCAGGCACTGGGCACTGGGCGGTGAGTTGGGACACAATAGTGGAGGGCTAGTCCAGGCCAAAATCAGGCCAAGTAGTTGCAATCAGTGGTGCATGAGGAGATCTGGCACCAGCTCTCAGCTGCCTCTCCTCTCCTCAGCAGTGAACTGCAGTGATGAGCAGAGGAGCAGCTACTGTCTGTCCTGTCTCAATTAGCACTGTTCTGTGTTCCCTGTTCCCCAGAGACCAGAGACAGAGCCCTCTGTCTTTTTACTCTGTACACGGATATGTTAGTGTGCTGCTTTATTCTATGGGTTAATATCTTACCATGACCAGAAATAAAGACTATGTTGTTTTATTTTTTTTTTTTATTATTATTTCTATAGTTTAAACCTGGTGTTTCTGCATATTTGTACATAAAGAAGGCAGGCTATATTTATATTATTACCAGTATTTGTTTCCAATAGTGGCTGTTTGATCTAACTTTTTGAGTTCAAAGTCAAAACATTTACTTAAAAAAAAAAAAAAAAAAAAAATCAATCAAAATGTTTATGCTTTATCAAACAAAATATTCTAAATCTAACTTTGCTGCATGCAAAGTGAGGAATGCACCCGTGTTAATGGTGTGGTAACATTTAGCAAAGCAGCAAGTATTATGTTGCAACCTGACAAGTTATATTAATTTAAGAAAGTTTATCCAATAAAAATTACAATAATTTTAATCCGATAAATCACTTTATTCAAATTAAGGACATATTTGGGGGATTCTTTTTATAGGGATGTCATTATATAATCCAGCAGACATTCAAGGTGTCATTTATTAACATAAACAGACTCTTCAAATGTTTCAAAAAACAAACACCAGAAAAGCCCTTGACATTTTGTCCATTCATAAAGTTGATGCTTATTGTTTAAAAAAATAACAATGCTTTAGCTAAAAAGATTGGGAGCCAAAAATGACCCACAACTATGATCCCCAAAAAGTCAGGTTGCTGTGAAACAATGAAGAAGAAAATCAAATTTCATACATAATATATACACTATATATAGATACACACAATACATATCAGTCTTGACCTAACAAATATTAAATCTGTAATAAATAAAAAAATAACATAATTTTGAGATTTCATATCAATTCCTTTCTAAGAAATCCTCAAGAACTATTTCGCCTTTCTAATAAATTATTACCTTTTAAGGTGAGAAATGAAAGGAAACAACCTGCTGAGTAACATTTTTTCTGTGTTGAGCTGTTTCATGATGAAAAGTGCAAATCTCTTTATGCACTGTTGCAAAATAACAGATTTTCCGTTCCCATACTTGACATAATTGTTGATGGCATGGATTGTTTGGATTCCTTCGTATGGAGCCACATGGCACAGCTGCGTTTTGATCTGATTTCACATGTTTTTTGGCTTATTTCATCCATCTATTATTAATAAGCACACCACTATCATGGAATGGCAATGAACAGGAGACCTCCAATCATCAGTGCGGGCTTGCAGCCCCAGCAATGTTAAATTAACTATGTGAAGGCAGCTGCTCTTTGAGCTCAAACACTTTTGTTGTGTGGTGAAAACAATGAATAATTCTCTTTACACCCCATATGTGGGTGTTGGGAGCAGGGCAGCAGGCAGGAGTACCATCCGCGGCTCAGATCAAAAGCCAGGCGAAGTTTAGAATGAACACACACATCGAGCGGAGAGGGAGGTGGGAATGCAGAGGAGTGTTTGTTTGTGTGAGGAAGAGAGCCCTTCTGTACCATAAGGCAAAAAAAATGGTGTGTGTGTATTTGTCTGAGTGAAAGAGTGAGGATGTTTACATGTGACGAGTGAGTGCGTATGTGTTCACCTTCGGAGATGACATCTGTGTAAGTGGCTCGCTGTGTTCCCAGCGTATGCTACGAGACTGTGCGGGTAAAAAATCGGCAGCAGCCCAGCTGCATTAGCGATGGCACCAGATTGTCATCTAGGAATAGTTGAGACACACATGTAGAGTTTCAGACACGTGGATGTAAGACAAACTTGACTTTAGTGTGCTTGAGATGAGTTTATTAATGTAAGGTGCAGCCTCTTTCCATAATCTTTGAAATTTTGATAATTCAGAAATTACATCTCTTGGGGCTTGATGAATTCTGTAAAATCCTTTATCCTACTGTATTCATGCTAATAATACAAAAAAAAAGGCCTTGATAATGGTGGGTAGGCAGATTTTATTGAAAGCTTGGAAGAAGCGGGATGCTACCTCTTATGAAGACTGAGTTGCAGAGCTCGGTAAGGTAATAATGTATCTTTTTTTAATACATTATTATTTTGGAGAGAAAAATGTGTATCTTTATATATGTGTTCATTTATTTACATATTTTAGCTTCCTTCTCTCCTATACGTTATCTAAATCTACACATATTTTCTTCATCCATTTCAATTTAATTAATTATCTTTTTTTTTTTTTTGCTTTCATTGTTATTTTTTATTGCATAGCCTATACCTCATTTCCATCTGGACCTGCATGTTGTATGCTTTGAAACTAAATTAAATAAAGTTAAAAAAAAAAAAAAAACTTCTCTTTTTTAAGGCTTTCAGCCCAGAGGAAAACTCGGTAGCTCACCTAAGATGGAAAAAAAAATACTGGCAATTTTCATCAAAACGGTTCAGCCTTCAACCTTACGTGCCACTTACCGCAACCTTCCTCAGATCTTTTTCTCTCTCTCTCACTTCAGCTGTGATACCTGTGAAGCTTCCTCCAACCCAGAAACACCTTCAGAAAAGAAAGTCAGCCTGATGGTGTGTTGTCTGCAGGGCATTCACCTGCCTGACAGACACACAGGGAGAGAGGGGGAAAGGAAAGGGAGGAGAGAAAGAAAGACAGAGAAGCACAGGCAACTTGTTACTGAGCGCCTCGACATTGATCATGACAGATTTTTCTGTTTTTGCGTTGAAAGAAAGCACCGGAGTGCAGCGGGTTCACTAACTCACTCAGGAACGTTTGTAGGAACGGACGGAGAAGTTTATTATTAGCCAATAATTCCAGCAGCTGCAGTCAGGCAGTCAGTCTATATGAGAAAATATGGGAAAATGATGCAGTGTGTGTTTACCATGATTTGGTTTAGAGGAGGAATCCAATAAAGATGATGAAGAAGCCTCATCTCCGCACCTCGTAGGGCTGGGCCGGGTGGCAGAGTATTCAGCAGAGTGAGAGGAGAGGGAGCACGGGGAAAGGGAAGTGATTACTGTCGTTAAGTTGACAGGAAATGTTGCATCTCCTTGACGTTTAGTAATGATCGCAGCAGCTGGGAACAATAAAACTCCAACATTGCGCAATTATTGGCCTGCCTCACTTACATTGGATAAAAGTAATAATGCACATTATCCCCACATCCCCCTTTATAGTCGCACCAGTGAGGGAGCAGAGGCAGCAAATGAGATTTGCTGCGCAGGAAGCTGAGTAGGCTGACGGTTATGATTGACTGGAGGACGACTTCCTGCAGCGCTCTGTGATGTGACCACTCTCACTCTCTCCCTCTTGCCATCAGTTCATTTAGTTTTTTCTCCTTTATTTCATTTCTCATGGTTTGACTTTGTGCCTTGGGGACAGAGAGGGAAGATTAAAAAAGTTAAAATGACACCCAGAGAGTGTTGACAGCAGCTTGGATTCATGACAGACAGAAACCACAAACATTTGCTATTGGCACCAAGTTAACCAGATATGACTGAGAGAGAGAGAGAGAGAGCAGATAGGGAGAAGCAGTGTTCTTATGTTACTACTGTACACTGTGGTGCTAAAGTGTTAAGATTTTTTATTGAGGTAAAAGTACTTATACCATCATTTGGAAATTTAAAAATTTAGTTTTTATATTATTATGTATAATAATGCTAGATTATTATCATTGATGCAGTGACCGTTGTACCTGGCTGCAGTACATGTTATTGTATTATTTTCCTATACTGTTGTGTAGAGCTAGGCAATATGAAGGTATATACCATAAAAAATGTGCTTTAAGTTTCTTGCTTAAATTCCTTGATATCATATCTATTGCAATGTAAACCAGCAGCCAAACTCTGTTACGGCAATATATCCATTATATGAATGATGCTTTACGCTCTGACCCGTGCATGTGGGAGTGAAGCTGGAAGCCAACCACTGGGGTGTTTTTTTGCTTACGCAAAGTATGGAGTATACAGAAATAGGCTTATGTCATATATAACCATAAAATAATATTTATTATTTCTGAAATATCAATCACTAGAAAACTGCTGTTTTGTGATTTACAACCAAGTAGAAGATTTTGGATGTATTGCATATATAATATAATAATTTAACAAATAATTAATTATTTGCATACATGTATGTAAGCATCATATAATTCCATTTTACTCATTACGGTTATTGATTATTTATATTTATCATAAGATTATCGGTGTGTATAAGTATAGACTCATATACATGAATATATTTCAACCCTAGGGTGCAAGAGAGCTTAAGTATCATATTCCATATTTAATTGAGGCCTACAGTACAGATGATAGTGTTTTGACCTTTCTGCTCTGTATGAGCGCGTGTGTGTGTGTGTCTGCATGGAATGAGTGTGAGGAGGATATAACCAGTTGAATATTAATGATTGATTAGGCCTGTCGTGGCCACGCATAAATATCAAGGGTACGTTTGTATTTTGAAGGGCATTTTGCAGTACCTCTTCTCTTTTCAGACTGTAATTAAAAATGTTCTGATTCTCTTTTAATGACCATTCCTGATACTGCACAGGAGAGAAAGTAAATGACAGAGAAGGTCAAGCCCTGGACTAAGAAGTATTTTGTTTGTATAAATTACTTGTAAGTTAATCATCAACATCCTCCTTCATGTGTCCTAAAATATATTGCTGCTGTGACATTGCGTGGGAGCCTTAAAACCTTCGACATCTCTGAAAGAGGCTTTGCTTTTTGAAGAAGGAAACTAGTTTATCTTCATCTCGTGCGCTGGCTTCCTGTCTGGGAATTGTTTCAAGAACAAAAGAAACTTGTTCTGAAGAGCAAGAGGCAGATGTACCTCGGAGTGCCTTCTCAGAAACTCCTCTCACACCGGATGCTTACTTCTAGATATAGCGAGTGGTGGTTGTGTGTGTCTTCCGGGATACTTTTACCTTTTCGAAGGGGCTTTGAAGGAAGTTATCAAAACCTCACGCTTTCATCTTCTCCGGCCCCAGCGCTCTTCTCTCCTCCGCAGGTGGTTTCCCCTCCAGTCCCATCACTCTCTGCTCTCACTCACTCTGTCTTGCCCACAGCTTCTTCACCCTTACCTCCTGGAAAAAACACACACATGCTGCACTGCTGCCCTCAGATAGTTTTCCAATAACTCATAAAAATAGGGCGTACTGCATTTTCACCATCCCTCCTCCCCTTTCTTTGCTCACTCATCTCAGAAGGTGGAAGTAGGTAGATGATAACAGAAAAGCTGCCGATGATTATGTCATGTTTATTTCTTCTCGGGTTGTATCACTTGTTATGAGTCACGCCGGGGTGCTGACTCGGTATGCTGATGGTGGAGGAAGAGTTCACGTTCAGTGGGAGGCTTTGGGAAACCACCTCTTTCTCTCATTCCCACAGGTTTGAACTGTTAGTGTGTGTATTGGTGAAAGCAGTAGCAGCTTTCCTTTGGCGGTCAGATGGTTTCATATGGTGTGATAATGTTGGTTTGAGATAGATATTTCTGGGTTTGTATGAATATATGATAAACCTGCACGTCGAAATGGCTAAGTGCCACCGCCGTCCCCACATGCCTGATTTAAAAATGTTGCACTTGGATTTTTATCAGTCTATAACTGACTTGCCAATCATTTCAGGTCACTGTTTGTCACACGTCGCACCAGTCAGACAGTGAGACCGAGTGAGATGTGGCAAACTCTTGAAAATCCGTCTCTCTGTTTCTGTTTCTCTCACCCCTCTCTCCCAAAGTTTTCCTCTCTCTGGCTGGGCGGCCGCAGGTTTCCAAACAAACTAGCTGAAACATGTTGTCTGTGAGTCCGTCCATCCAGCCCTCCTGCTGGGCACCAAAGCTGCCATCCACAATGTAAGCAGGTGGCGCTGGCATCCCAGGGAGAACGGGCAGAGCGCGTGGGCGTCACACAGGCGACGCCAATCCAAAATTCCCAGCTGACCTCCAAACCAAGGCTATGGCTGTGCGCGCCAATCTTCGGCAAACGCTAGTTTTTTGAGTTTATCTGCATGCAGCTTTCTCTGGCTATTGCGCACTTGTTTTGCCAGCTGCATTCGCATTAAATAATCAAATTTTCGATGTTTTGTGCTTTACTTTTGTTTGAGTCTTTTTCTACCGCTTGCGTGTCTGTCTCTCTGTGTTTGCTTTGTGGGGGTGCTGTTTAGCCGAGTGGGACTTGCAGTAGGCCCAAGGCCAGCCGCCTTCGGTTGGACGTTAATGAACGGAACAGGAGTGGGCACATCTGATGAAGCTGGCCATGCTGTCAACTGATTTTCATCTGGTGTGTGTGTGTGTGTGAGACAACAGGTGCAGACCAGATCTCTATGCACTGACAAAATACAGACTCTGCTGTGCCAACACAGGTGATTTCCACCTAGAAAGGCACACACAAACACACATCCTTTCCACTTTCCACAGTTTTTCTTACTTTATCCAGTCTGAAGCAGAGAATGCCTTCAGACCTAAATGACAGTTTGATTACTTAGATTATCTTGAGAGTTTGAACTTCTCCTATCTCCGCAGGGTCCCTCATTGATAAATTATAAATCATTGCCTTTGAGCTGACAATGTAAAACCAGTCTGATAGACAAACAAGGAAACACCTGTCACATACAGCCCTCAGTCAAACGACTCACTCGTGAGCAACATGCACACACCCAGTGGAAGGTCTGAGTGACAACATCCTGTTCCTCTCTGCTTGTCAACAGGCCTGAAGCAACAACAGTATAAGCGTGTGTGTTCATTAGAATAGTACCTGTCTGGGGCTCCCTTAGCCACCTGGCTTTTCAAACAGAAGCTACTAACACTCCTAATCTTTCTTTCTATATGCCACAGGCAGACAAGATCCAAAGCCGCGTCGAAACAACAAAACCAAACATCACAGCGTTCCCAAATGTCACATTATTGTGTGTCGTACACGGACAGAAGCTAACGAGACGGGGAGACAGGAACGTGATTCTCCTTGGAGAGAGACAATTTTTCGCTGCCGCGTCCGAGTCCAAAAATAACAAAGAACAAAGGCGGATAAATGAGTGAGTTTTTGAGCACAGGCTAGTGGGCTTTGGCAGCACCGGCCAGGCAGGAGGGGAGGGAGAGACAGGGAGAGCTAGCTAGCGGCCCGTCCACACATCTGTCCACACAGCACGGGGTGGGTTCCAGCGACACCCACAGAAACAGGCTTAACCTTCTCTTCCCCCCACCACCTGTTCATTACTATGGGCCCCCCCACCGAGCCACCACCACTCTGCTCTCCTCCTCTCACCCGCTCCCTTGTTCTTGTTCTCTCTCTGTCTGTCTGTCGCTACTCGTTCCAGTTCTCTCTTTGTTATCCTGCCGTTTTTTTTTTTTTTACCCAATCTCTCCATCTTTCTTTTATTTTTTTTTTGCTTTTTTAAATTTCTCAGCAGTGCAGCGCTATCTCTCTGCTCGCTGTCTCTTCCCGTCGAGGCTTTTAGTTGAAGTTAAAAATCTGTGCGGCTAAAAGAAACATGCTCCTGCTCTAACAGGAAGGGATCATCAGACAGGTTGTTTTAACTAGTGCGAAGGAGAAAGAAGTGGCCGGCTTACGTGGAGGGGAGAGAAGAAGAGGCTTTTGATGAATTGTCTGTGAAAGTGCATCAGTCTACCCACATCTTCAAACCCCCTGGTGCCTCTTGTCTGCTTTCAGACCCATTTTTCTCCACATTGTTGGTAATTTGAGCATTCTCGCCCATGGCATCATTCATAGTTGGCCCATTTAAATCCCCTTAGAAATTCAATTTGGAGAAAGGAAATGACAAGATTTAGCTTATTGAGGTATGCCAGAACATCTATGAAAATCAGACATGGGAATATGTGAGATTGTAAAACCCTCATCATTGCTCCCCTTTGTTACTGTGTGAAAAAAAGAAAGCACTGAATATTCTCTGTACTTGTTGGGGCAGTTGCATTTTTGATCATTTATTTAGCCAAGGTGAATCATGAAATAGCCTCTACTTCTGACAGTCTCATAGAACTATCACTGTAACTGGACAAACATGATTTTAATAATAATTATTATTGCTGCATTATAGGAGGGTATATAGTTCTTTTTTTTTCTATACCATAATTTCTTTCCAAAACAAAGAGTTAAAAAAAAAACCCAGAAAAACAAATTGCACCCGCAGTCTCTCATATGGTACCACAGTGAGAGCAACTTGGCATCAGCTTCTGCCATCATTGTACACAATGTGGTATATTTCAAATCAGCCAATTGTTATTTTTAACTGTGAAAGTGAAATCACATTGTGGGTTGTGCATGCAAGGAATGCAAATATCAGTCATGGAAACCTGCAAAAAAACATGTATTATTTTTAAATATAAAACGTTCGCGCGCGCACACACACACACACACACACACACACGCACACACACACATGCACACACACACACACACACACACACACACACACGTTGCAGGCTTGTCCATGCTGCAGACTAGAATAATGAACTGATGGGGCCGCAATAAGCTCCATTGTAATTTCAAATTGGACACTGAGACATATCAGGGAAAACAAATAACTACAATCTGTCATTCCAAACCTCTACTTCTTTTGGATGTGTGTGTCTGTACGTGTTTGTGTGGTTGTGCATGCGTGTGTGCGTGCGCATGCACAGAGGACCTTGTTGACTTGGCGTTCTGCTCTCTTGGATTCTGCATAACTCCAGATATTCTTTTTGACTCTTTAATTGCTTTTTCACAGTGGCCCTGATGATGATAAGGAGGTCTTGGTGACAACATCTCAATTTCTCTCCCCAACTGAACGCTCCCCGTTTCAATTATCCTCGCCGTTTTCCTTGCCGCCCTCACTCTCTTGCCTCCAAATAAATTTCATTTCCCTTAAGCCCGCTGCTTTCAGTATCTGATGGCGTCTCACTCAGTTATCCATGCATGGTATTATCAGGAAGACAGGCCCTTACTGCTCACTGAGAGGGAAAGGCTGCAGGCCCCTTATTACATACCAAATATCAGGCACCATATTCAAATCCAAAGGAGCTGGCTGTGGGGAATAAGCCTAAACCGGTTCAGCCTGTCAAGAGTTTTGCACCTGCCTACAAAGAGAGATGAAGTCCACAGTCGGGCTACATCTAACGCTAAATTGTTTGGCCAAAAACAATGCTGCAAAATAGGGAAAATGCTCATACCCAGTGAAACAAAGTCCAATTCCTATTTTCCTATTCCTATTTTGTTGTCAAAATGCAGATATTTTAGGCCTGATATGATATAAAACAGAACCTAGCAGTAAATATAAATATTTGAGAGGCTGTAAAGAACATTTTCTGCCATTTTTGTTTTAAAAATTACTTTAATTGAAGCTCTGCTCAACACACCTATTTCCTTTCCTTGTTATATATGTAGTAATGTTATTATATTGCCATGTTTTCAGCAACATATTTATGAATAATCTTTCTCCATGCAGTCAGTTGTTCTGTTCTGTTACACTTAATCTCGGAAGATAAAAGCGATTTTGAAACCAGATTATTTATGTAATGGTGTGCAGAAGAACACTAAATCCAAAAATGTAATTTGATATGGCCTGTTCCCACATGTTGGGAATGTACTGGGAAGTGTCATGACATCAGAGGATTCAAAGGAGAGAGCTTGCCTGAGCTCTCCAAACAATGAAATCATTACAGGCAGCTTTTTTCCAGGTTGCCTACCTATTAAAGAAAGAGAATGAGGAGGTTTGAAGTTGGATGCAGCCGCTGGGTATTATGCAACGTAACAAAGAAAACAATAAGACAATCAAACAGCGTGATATCATATTGTTTTACTGCCTCCCAAAAGCTCCTAGTAATATTCCTTTCTACGTTCGAAAACGACATAAAAATCTCTCCCTGGATTTTTACTGTGGCTTCAATATGACTCGATGCCATGACAATTTTCCCACAGAGAAGAAACTCCAAAGTTGTATAATAATTACAGAGCAATGAATGCTCAACAATAAACATGTAAACTATTCAAGGCAGCTGAGATAAGATAGCGTTTAAGCACCTTTTTATTGCACGCGGTTCCCACAGTTCAGCATGTTCAAAGGTCTCTCACACAAGCACAGATGTCCATAAAAAGCAGCAGTTCTTGATCAAAGCGCAGAGTGAATAAATGTATGTCAGAGAGGAGCTACTGGTGATTAGGTTTGTTAACAGAAGGCAGCCCCTTTCATTTTCAACTCAGCCCACACAGTCAAATAAACAAAAAACATCTTGTGGTTAATCTGCTATGAAAACCTCTTTGGGTATTTTGCCTTTTTAAAGAATTTGGAATTCATCATCTTCAAACATTAGACCTAACATATTAGACCTTGATTTAAAACTTTTAAGCAATAAATAGACATCAGTAAAGATATCTCATTTTATAATAATTGCTGCATAAAACATAAAACACTTTGTGTTCATTTATTTGATAAATAGATGGTGATGTTAGGCTCTGTGGAAAAATCTTAAGCCTCATTGTGTGAAATCAGTTCGATCACATTTGTTTTGTAGCAACACCAAAGTCTCCTCTGAAACTAAATTATTTCAAAGCCAGGCTAATTCTCTTATTTGGTTTAACAGGAAATTCTCTTATCTGATACAGATACAAGGTAGTAAATTAGCCCTGTTCTCTCTGTGCCTTTATCTTACTTTTATATATTTGACAGTTTGGATGTTTATGTGAAAGACTTCTATTTAAAGCTACCTTGTGTGTTGTGGCTGTATTTTCACTTTGACGCTTGTGATCTAAAACTGTAAACTGCAATCACAGCATTCCTTTTTGGGAGAGAATAAGGATTTACTTGGGTCATGATGGAACATGAATTTGTAAATATTGCTTACTGTTATTATTGGTTATTACTACATCTGACATACCAATTATTTCTTTAGTTGATAAAATTTTCATAATCAGGGTTTACACATTTTAAATGCCTTCTTTTCTGCAACCACAGGCATAAAAATAAAATATATATTTTTTTAAACTGAAAAAAGCAGCATATCCAATAATAAGAAGCTGGAACCAGAGAATATTTCATTTCTGTTTAGAGTGAGTATCAAAATAGCTGTAGAGAGGACCATTTTCTTTTGTGGATTAATTCCCATGCTCGAGTGGCTTCCTACATCATTCAAAAACATTTCTGTGCACTGACTTAAAACAATAAAATTAGTTAAAAGAGATTGATTCACTAATTGCATATTCTGTGATCATTACTCCGAGAGGACAGTCTTTGTGTTTCATGAATGCTGGGAACTCTTGATTTTTTTTATTTTTTTTTTTTATTACATCTTTGATAGGAGTTCAGAGGTGGGCGAGTTTCTCTGTTGTAAAACTGACCGGCGAACTCTTTCATGTGTGGACTTTAAGCAATGATGCGGCCCTATCAACGTGTTTGTTCACTCTGTTATTGAACTGTTATCTTCGTGTCAAGAAGACACTCAATATGGGGAGCAGACAAAGATAAAAAAACATGGACCGGGCTGCTTTACTCTGCTTTCTGTTTCAAACTAAGCGCCTTCTATTTTCAGTGTCAGTGGATTGAAGGAAGAGAAACGAGACGATCAATGCTGAATGGAGTCTGAGTCTTAATAACAGTGCTCCACATTCACGGCCGCATGCATCAGGGAGATTTGGTGAATCAATTGAACAGTTGACCATCAAGAGTGAGACACTTCACTGTGATTTCAAAAGCCATTGGAAACATTTGCAGGCTTTTATACTGCAGATTCACTCAGAATACACTTGGAGTTCTAACAGCAGCTCACACGCTGCACTGAGATCCATCAGTACACTACCTCCGCCACTCTTCCTCTCCCTTATTTTGGGGCTAATTCAATTTCCCTCAGACAGACTCTCGCACACTGACGCCGTCTCCATTACGACGCGCAGCCAAACACAAGCATTCATTAATTAGTGGCATCGTTGTCTTTTAATTATGCATGTGGCTTATTAGGCACCTCACCCGTTCACCCAAGCCTTCCCGTCTACACTCCCCTCTGTTCCTCGCTGTGCTCATACGGGACCTTTAAACTTCCACCTGCACATTATAGCTCTAATAAAGCTGTTATCAGCCCGTGAAGGAGATGGCAAACAGGTGAGAAAGAAAGAGAGGGAGAGAGACGGCAAACAGGCGACTGAGGGTTCTGATATGTCAGCAACAGAAATTAGCTAACTGCACTCCCGACTGTGACACAGGCAGGGAGAGCATAAACCCACCAAGTTCTCTCTCTCTCCTCCTTTCCTTTAATTCTGCCTCCCTCTCTCTCTCCTTTCCTGCCTCTACAAACCACAGAGAGAGAGAGGAGGGGAGGGGGGGCGTCAGCCGGTGAATTTTTACAGCTCTCCAAAATCATTATTGGCAATTAGCGTTCGTCAGGGAAGACAGCAGCTGCTTGTAATTACAGGTAGCCCCTCATTACTTCTCAGTGTAGGGGAGAGGAGGGATGGGAGGGAGGGAGAAAACGTGTTCCAGCACTGGTGTTTATATTTATTTATATATTTCCTTACCTGTGATGTTGAGCCACATAATGTATATGAGCTATAGCGGAGGGCTGGAGACTTGAGCAGGTGCAGTTTGAGAGGAGGAGGAGGAGGAGAGACCAAAACTCATTGTAAACAACCAGTGTTATCATACAAATATTGTGCTATTGCAGTGGTGCTGTGTGTAAGAGTGGATATGATTGTGTATGTAGGCGTCAGTGCATGCTCATTACGAGGTTTGGTCCCAGTCGTTTGCTGCAACAGTTTCTTGTGCTGCATATGACTTTAAATTGTGCTGGGTTAGGGGGGTTTCGGAGCTGTGAGATCTCAGCCTGACATGGCACAAGTTGAGGTTGAGATGACCTGACATTTTAGGGCACACTTCACTGTTACCATGGCCTAAAAATCAGCACTGCCTGGCACGGTGAAGTGTTCGTTGGGCCTTACATGCTGATATTGTACTGCCTCGGAGTATTATATTCCACTAATGGATAATGTTAAGGTTTGGCTTTATTAAGTGGGGTTGTTTGAGGTTCTTATCTGTAGTCAGTGTGTTGCATACAGCACCGGTTTGGAGAGACTGACAGGAACTTAGACACTGTGGGAAAGTAATGGATTACTGTCGACTGGAGCTGCAGCAAAATGTACATTAGTCACCTAAAAAAACAAAAACGTCATTCATTGCTTTGATTCAACCCTGTTGAAGTTGATGCAGGGGGAACTGAAGTTATTTGTCAAAGCCACCAGACTCCATTGACAAAATGAGCTATTTTATCATGCAAGAGTTGCTGGTCTACTGCTGCCTTGATCAATTATTTTGTTTGTCTTGTAATGTAATATTGGTGTTTCAAAGGGTTATTTTGGATTCACCAAAGTGAAACAATTGTACAAAAAACAAAGTGATTGATGCAGCTGTCGGCCAGCAGCTTCCTTTCTTTGAGGTGACATTACTGATTTTGTCAATGGGGTCTGGTGGCTTTTTATGAGAATAACACCACAGAAGGGCTTCAGATGGCTGATGTGCCAAGTTAAACCAGGTTGTCTAACTGCAAGGTAACGCTATGAAAACACTTTTACTTCATAAACTAGGGGCTGCTGACCACCCTCCACTGTGGGCAATACGCTGACCAGTACCTCACATAACCCAACTTCCTTAAATCCAATTTTTTTTTTAGAGCAGCTTCATCTTTATTTTCTTTGGCTAACTCATGTGGGAGTAGCTGCTGCCTGATACTCTTAAAAAAAAAAATGATTTAAGAAGAGTCACTCCTTGATAGAGAAGGAATTTCAACCTAATCAGCAGACTGAAGCTTAAACCTGGCACAGGTCAAAGAGTACTTAATTTTGAAAGTTTTGTTTTTAATCTCAAGTCAAACCATCTCATTAAATGATACCCAGTGCCTTTACTCAGCATAAGATTCATCGAGCATCAAAGAGTTATATTTTTCATACCTTTCATGCTACGCTCAGCATTTCCTCATGTTTAGCGCTGCCCATTTTTATTGTTTTATGAAGCTTTGGCAAACTGAAATTGTCGAGCTTTCATTCTGACAGATCTGTCAAATAAACATATTTTCTTTTTGGACAGCCAAAAAAACGTCGTTTGTGTAAATGTTTGTTCCAGACTGGGCAAAGTTGACATTAATTTGACTGCATTGCTTAGATAGTTGAAGCGTTACTCATGAAGGTGGAGAGGTGTAGCACTTAGTAACTATAAAAGGAGATATTTCTGGGGGTGATGGAGATGAGGTAAACGCATACCTCGGGCAGGGGCTGGACTCCTATGAATAGTTAATTAATACCATCTGAATGCTTTATATGCCCTAGCGACCGCAAGGCTTGAAGTGCCCCACAGAATCTGCCATAGCCTAGGGCAACAATCAAACCAATTAACCCAGGGCAGAAAACAGTGGAGGTGGAGGCGGGGTGTGGGGTGGACCACTGCTTCTCCTGATCCCTTACCTCAGACAGAGCGAGGTTAGGTTCAGGGGAGTAGACGCCCTGCTCCGTGTCGAGGTGTAGTTTTCAACATGGAGGTCAGGTCTGCTACATGCAAGGCCTCTCTGCAAGACTAACAGAGGGCATGCTAATAGCAGCCAAACATTAGCCTCTTAGCCTCGGCGCAGGCTTTGGCTCATTCTCAGAGGAAAGGAACGTCTGAGTTTGTTTTTCCTCTTTGTTTCTGAATGTAATTATTAGTCTCACTTACCGAGTGAGTCATTTTGGCTTCGTATGTTCCACAAAGGGAAAGAAGTCACAACTGTCAATCTTCCGCTGACTTGCATGACAAGCCGTCGTCCTCCGTCTCACTCCCTGTTGATCAGTATCATAACAGCATACATAACAGTCGATAAACAGCTCTTTCTGCCAACAACATAAAGCCCTAACCATGTTCCTCCTAATTCATAAAGCATTGCCATTTACAGTCCCTTTCAATAAACATATACTATGATTGTCTGTTACAAATAAAAAAAAATCTCTTTAGACCTTGAGGAGATCTGCAAAGCTTTATTCGCTGCGAGGGTGCTGGTATTTATTTCCTGCACACACACAGGCTCCTGCTCAGTTACAGTAGAACAACCGGCATCCTGGCAGCGGAATAGCTCGCATTTGCAGGGCATCTCTCGTTTCCACTGTAGACCGTCCAACGCAAATACAAAGAACAACTGTCACATTCAAACTGGAGCTGAAATGACTGGCTGGGTTTCGATTCATCTTGTCTGTCCGGGTCTCTCTTTTTTATTCGCTGCCATGAAAAGTTGGAACTGTATGAGAACCCCGCGCTACAGGGAGAAGATCAAGTGTGTAAGGATTTAACAGATGGAATTGGGACTAAATGAAGCGCTAATGCATGGATGGTATGAATCCACTGTGCATTTTTTAAGCAGAGACATGATGAGATGGTTTCTTCTCAAGGTGGAAGTTAGTTGTTGAATTTAATTTCCACTTAGAGTTGTAGAATTTGTGTTTAAAAAAATATGTTAATCCCTGTGTAAATATTATCTGAGATGACACTTTTTCAGATGATAATATGCAGATTATTTGCAGGAAAATCTAATAGAAAAACAGGCATGATTCACGTTATTTGGTCTACTTTCCAACTAAAGACTGGATTTCTTTTTTGTGTTTATATTAACAACTAATACATTTAAATGACATACAGGGTGAGCAGACGTCTTGTGTGGTGAAACGGAAGCAAATATTGTTGTGATTGTGTCCTTAATAATTTTTAATTGATATTATAATGACATGGCCTTTCACTTTTTCAGGATCTTTCAGTCTGCGTTTGCTGCAAATGAAATTAAATAAAATAAATTACAGTAGCAGGCATGTGTAAACACTTCACATGCTGCCTCAGTATTTTCTAACAGTGCTGCGATAACTATAATGAGTAGCCAACGTGCTACCACTATTCTTAAAAAAGGGGGGAAATTATACTGTATGTTTTACACTCAAATACATTTCACAGAAACATTCCTTCTCACAGCGCACCAGGCTACAAGCAGTGTTCCTGAGAAAAGTGAGATCTTAAAACAAACCCTTATTTGGATGCTCCTGCTGGTTGTTACTGTGGCAGCTTTGAGAAATATTGTCGTTTTGTTCTACTGATGCTCGCAGTGCTGCATTTTAAACTGTTGAGTCAGATTTCATTTACCAGCTCTTTCATCTGTTTTAACTCAGTGAGGCGAGGTATCGCACACACTGTGTCTGTGTGTGCGCGTGTGCAGTTAGAATATCTGTATAAATCTGTGCGTGTATGTTGTTTGTGCTTGTTTTTTCCTGGTGTGTATGCGCACTCTGTGCGTGTGTGTATATCCAAACGTGTGTGTGTGTGTGTGGCTCCCAACCCAGAGCTATTATGTGGAGACAGCAGGTATAATATCTGCAAACCTTTGCCGCTGTGCTGGATAAGTAATGGCCTCAAGACGTCACCTTTATCTGTAGCCACACTCCTGCAGCTGGGGCTGTGTATTCCCTGCCTCACACTCCCTCCACCATACACAGGTGTGGCATTATGTGTGTGTGTATGCCGTTTATCCCACACCGCCTCCCCCCTCTTATGTATTTGCCACACACAAAAGTGGTCATGAGGAAGGCAGATAGGGCTGAGACTGACACATTCATTTCCTTAACGGCCGTGGATGTGGTGGAGGCGCTGCCGCCTTTTAAGCGGCTTTAGCTATATATCCCCTACAGACGTAGACAGTGGGTGAGCGCGGGGACGAGGCGCCACTGGGAGCATCCCATCATGCCCCGCAAACGAGGAAACGGAGGCCTTGGTGGGGACAGATAGGAGGGAAGGAGGATGAAGGGGGGAGGAGGGGCGGAATTTCGACAGAGACAGAGAACGCAGAGGCAGAGAGATGCGGGAGAAAGAGACAGAATGACGTGCGCGATAGATAGCGAGAGAAAATTGAAATGAGACAGAGGGAGGGAGAAAGAGAGGTGAAACAAAGGAAGAGTTAGATGGGGAGTGAGTGAGCTTTGTGGTCTCAGGCTCCATGGGAGGTTCAGCCCAATCATTTATAAAAGGTAAATGCTGTCAGGACGCAGGGCGTTTAAAGGCGCGGCGCTGCAGGTGTGATTTATGCTCTCAGTACGGGGCTATAAATCACCCTGCCTTTGTTTCCACAGGCTGCTGCTGCTGCTGCTGCTGCTGCCGCCGCCGCCGCCGCGTCAAGACATAACCATCCCTGCCTCATCTATAGCGCACACACATGCACAAACACATACACACACAGTGGACAGCAATAAAGACAGAGCAAAGAAGCATGATGATGGGAATGGATGGCTGGATGGAGAGTCAGGAGCAAAGGGGTGACCGGTTGGAGTCCATCAATGATAATGTGTTGAGTTGAAGAGGTGTGGATGAGCTCACACACATACTTACACACACACACTAACACACACAAAGCTATCACAGCAGCATAGGGAGAATCTACTCCGACACAGAATTCATGTAACTTCGTTGTTGTAATTCAAACCGTGTTTGTGAATGTGACCTGCTGTCACAAAAGTTTGACTCCAAAAAAAAAAAAAAAACAGGAATCAGACTCCAATCTGTGAAGCTGCCAGAGAGCAAATTCTGTTTTGTGCTGGTCTCTGGAGTTGTGCAATATTACTTGGAGCTTCTTTGCCCAAATTAAGATTCCTACTTCTGCTTTTTGGTCGTTTTTGCTGATCTGACGTCTCCACATAGCTCTGTGTACGTATACCAGTCGACTGAAAGTCCATTTATTCCTATGGAAACATCTGTGATCTGACATCATGAGTTCCTCTTCTACTGTTTTTATGGTAAAAAA
>JAOWBC010000248.1:11501929-11526568 GCA_028566105.1 Hypoplectrus providencianus | reverse complement strand
GTTCTGAATCTCTATCTATCTATCTATCTATCTATCTATCTATCTATCTATCTATCTATCTATCTATCTATCTATCTCTCTATCTCTCTATCTCTCCATCTCTCCATCTCTCTCTCTCTCTCTCTCTCTATATATATATATATATATATATATATGTGTGTGTATATTCGCACACATATACCACTGTAAATTATGTTTTAGCATTAACATATTTGTATGTATCAATAGATTAACAGATATAGATATTTTAGCTCTATTATATACAGTATATTGCATATTGTGGCATCTAACTCTTGGGTTTGTACTCTATTTACTATACGGAATTACAGCTACTAAACATTACTGTGTGAAAATGTGGCATGTTACTTGTCTGAACTTTTATCTTGCATTTCTCACAACTCTGTCATGTCCTTTTGCAAATTGAGCTACTCCAGAAAGTGTCTCTTCATGCCATGACTGGCAGGATTCTTTTGCTGGGACAAAATGGATCCCCAGATTTCTACATTCCTCTTTATTGTGTTAAACATCATCTCAAAGATTCTGCTTCTTCTCACCGCGACAATACAATCACAGTTATACAATCATCTCTCTGACGGATAACACAGCATTTCTGTATGGCTATCAATGTGTTTCCGCAGTCACAAGCCATAGCTTAGCAGAGTTTGAGCGGTGAGGACATAGGCAGTATTGATATGATGGCCGCGTGGGAGGGAATGGCACTTCAGCAAGGTCACAAGTCGTGCTTATGACAGTCACATTGTCAGCATTCTTTAACTAGAGCGGATAAAGCCCTTTGTTCTCCGCAAAACACCCACAAGTTTTATGGTGTACCAATTCAGTTCAGTTTCTGTCAGCGGTGACGTTTCCACAAAAAAAAGTTGATTGTGTTAGAAATGTATCTTTGGTAACATTCTCCCTGTGAGAATCTGTTACTCATTAGAGTGAGACTGAGTGAAAACAGTATCCATCCCTCTTGGTGGAAAATCCCACGTTCACATTCTCCGTGATATTCAGTATCATCAGTCTCAATATTTGAAGCATTCAGGGGTTCTGTTATGAGGTGGTGTTATGATTAACTTGTTGTGTACTCTGAGTCAGTCAGCTGCTGCATTTCTTTGAATGACTTTTAGTAATGCCCCGAGAAAAAGCCCGAGTGTTTTACAACCACGCTGTTGGTTTTATAAGATGGCAAGTTCAGTGGCAGCAGTGAGTAACAGAAGAAAGAATAACCAGAGTCCCTTACGCAAAGCACAACCTGTCTGCTTCTTTCCGGCTCCGTTTCCAAGAAAGCAGAGATGCTGCACTGCCACAAAAATGATGTAAAAACACTCCTCCAACAGCAAAAGCAGTTCTTCGTCCTTACACATAATCAATCCCTCCACCCAAACCGTATTTCACCCTTGTACGCATCACTCTCAACAGAAAACCCAATTGTGTTCCATAAAGCGGTCAACAATGCTCTCCACTCAATACATAATACAAGCGTATAAATCACCTCAGAGAAGGCTTTCTGTCTCTGGATGTAAGTGGGTGGGGGGAGGAAAATGGAGCTGTAACACGCAGCGAACACGTACAAGCTGACCTGAATGGCTGCTGGTATTCTGATTTCCCCCAGGAGCTCCTCTCTGGCCTGTGCCGGTGTTTTAGATTCCAGAGGGAGGCCATTAATGCTCAGCCTGTCGACCTGATCCATATGTATGGCTGGCTGTTCCGTTCTGCTCAGCTCCTGTCTGCCTACCTGACCGTCTCAAGGCCCAAATTGGTTCCTCGTCCTGCTTAGATAGAAATAGAAAAATGCGGATACAAAAGACAAGCAGGGATGGTTTTACAAGGTGATTATTCAGACTGTCTAGCACCAGCTAATAGGCTCTATTTGCAGACAGAGGAGCACAAACTGGGTTGCTGTCCTTTTAACTCTGGGACCAGTCGGAATGGGTTATCAGCACATGACTGATTACAACACTGTCCTGTCAAACAGTTTCTCCTCAACACTGTACAACAAACGCCTTTTACAGCAGCAATTACCCGAGCCTTGTGAGGTGAATATAGTTTATAGCTTTATTGGCTGCAGCTCTCTTGTTCTCTTTTGTTACCTTTCTCTCTCTCTATCTCTCTCTCTCTCTCTCATCCGCTCTTTACTCTCCACTACAACAGAATCTGATTCGTCACTCGCAATGGGATTGGCCTGATATCCTTTTAATGGTCACATACACTTATGTGGCACATTCTCCAATTGGCCAGCTGTACTGAGCGCAGTTGAACAACGTCTAGACAGGCTAATTAACAAATCATCTCTGAAGCACTATTATCCCACTTGGTGACAGAACAGAGAAGACAAAAAGTAAAAGAGAGGGCCATTGATTCGCTGTGTGATATTTATTTCATTGCTGTCCTCTTAAATCATCCGCGCATGACTCTGTGTTGATTCATAGGTTAAAAATACATTTTGAGGTATGACTGTGCTTCACTTGAAATCAATTTAAAATGCTGTAGCTGGTCTCTTTGTCTCTGTACTGCTGCGAGACGTTTCGGTCTGTGTTAATATTAAAAATTAATAAAGCCAGACCAGAAAATAAAGTGGATGTGAACCGTGCTGTCCAGATATAGCAACTCTCATCACGTCCATTTAACACTCAGCATGAGACAAAGTCATCTTCTGGAACAAATAGAGCCCAGCTTGTATCACAATAGATCACGTCATACTCGGAAGAGCGGCCGGGACAGGGTCTCTGTAGGGTGGAGGAAGGGTCAGTCGATATCCTCTTGAAACCAAGCAGAAAATTTAATTATCACCCTTTTGTTATGGGAGGATGTACTTAATTGTATGTGGAACAAATACTGAATGTTGTGGTCTTTCCTATGCCAGTCATTACAGATAAATTAAGCATTCTTTGATAACCAGTATTTACTGTAAATATTTTATATGTCTAAGAAGTTTAGAGAAGCATGATATTTAGAATAGATGCAGGACTTTTGTAAATTCCACTCTGTGATGAATAAAAAAAATACTGTGTGCATGAAACTACAGTACATCATGGGACAGAAAGTCATCTATTCACAAGGAAATAAATTCTGTTCTCGTGGTACCATGTGTTCTGTCAGATGGAATAAATTACAATGAAAGTTTGCCACTTGTACATAGAGATATATAAATTTAATGAATTTATTGCGTTTAACCATCAGTATTTTCCTCTTTCCTCTCATATCTGATGTTTCTAAATCGCGCCACAATAAATGTCACACTATTTCTGGACAAAGAAGTAAGAAGAATCTGTGCTGTGAAATATCTCTTACTTGTTGTACAAAACATCAGGGAAATGTTCAGGAACATTTTGTCCCTAAGCCTTCTTTAGGATTATAAAGGCTTAAGGATGAAAAATGATATGTTTTTATAAATCCAATTTTATTGGTTTTAACAAATCTGAATCCAAGTGTCCACATAAACTAATAATAGACACATATCTAGAATATGGAAACTTTTAATGATTTGAAATTTTCCCTTTAGGGATTAATGCCAGCAGACATTGTGCTAAATTTGTGTTAATTTAATTCTTATAATTAGATTATTTGATTGTAACAGAATGAGCACAGTTTGAAACTAACCCTAACTGAGAAAGAGGTATTTTATTATTGAATTAAATGTAATAGATTCACATAAATATTCCCTTTATTGCCTTTCCTATTTTAATTACCTACTATTTAAATTTGGAAACAACCTCCAAGTTCATGTGTATAAAGCAGATCTTCTCACTAAAAGGGAGCTATGTTCCTTAATCTTACAAACCTGAACTTTCAATTTCTGATTTGCATTTAATTTATCAATTTCCATACAACCTTAATATAATAGTATATATTATTACTGACATACTGTATGCATTCATCAGTTTCACTTTGATTATCATAATTGTCATGAATCTAAAACAATTAAGATTTGCGAGTGGTTTGCCAAGTGGAAAAATAAGGCTTAATGATTGGCTGAGAAAATGATCAAAGAACAGTTTGCCCATCACTTGTTGTTGGCTAGGGGTGTAATCCTAATGTTGGCAGTGTAGAAAGAGCCGACTGCCTTCCAGTCGACACTCTGGGAATAAAAGTCCTTTTTTTCCCTTTTTTTCTTTTTTAGACGTGTGATTTTTGTATTTAATTTCAAATTGTTCCTATCAAATTTGTCATCTGTGTTTATGCATTTAATGTTTTTAAACTGTTTAATATGAGCATAAAATTTCAAATATATGTGAGTGGAAGAGATGATTTCTGCAGGCAGAAAAAAAATCCTACCACATATGCAGCCTTCTCTTCAGGGGTGTGAGTGATATGAGAGTGAAAAGTCTCCAGTGAATTACCCTTTTGGACTTTCATTAATGACAGCTATAAGGCAGTATGTGTGAGGAAGCCACACACGGGACACAGCTAGCTACAGTATCCCTCTCTCCCCTTATATTCCCTCCATCTTGTATAAAACCCTAGCAACACTTTACTTTTATTGCGCTTAATGGAAGTCTCTCTTGTGCATAATGTGCTTACGAGGGTGTAACAACATCGTGTAAGAGCAAGTGTGCAGATGTAGCTGCTTGTTTGACATTGTTGCTGCCTTGCATTTTGCATTCACAGAATGTAATCAAAGGATTTTCACTGAAACACAGTTTTATTGTGTACCCTACTTAGACTTTTCCATAGTTTACTGCACATTGGCACAAGGCCATCCTAAAGTAAAGTGTTACCAAGACGATCCCCAAAGCAAGAGCTTTGAGAGCTATAATGCTTACACACTATCATCCCTGGTTAAAAACAAGGGGATTTATCAGGGATGTCTCTGCCTCGGCTGGGGCTAGGGGGACCAAATTACAGCCCCAGTGTCTGGTTGGAGGCGGAGAAGGAAATAGATGGGTCTAGATATAATGGTGATGGCCCCTGGGTGGTACTCCTGTGAGGGAGAAAGAGGAGATTAGAGTGGAGGTGTGAGCTCGCAGTAAGATTACATTTTCCCTCTTTTTAATGGATAAGTGCTTCTCTTTTTTTTCCTATTTCACTCCCACTATTCTGCTTCTGTTTCACAGTGTTCCATCTCTCTCTCTGCCCTCCTTCGCCACACACACGCAAAACACACACACATAAAGAAGCATACACATGCACATGCACAAGCTCGCACACACACATCTCTCCTCTCTCCCTCTGTCACCCTCTCCCTCCGTCCTCCCTCACTTGATCCTTACACCTACATGCTACAGATGGTTTCATTTTATAAGAGATAAAACCACATTTGGTGGAACTGATTAAACAGAGGGAACAACATCCCCATCTGCCATTTATTCCAATCTGAAATTGCTTGGGCAGATGCTGACATCTTTGGAGATGATTGATTCGCCCCGTCTGGCCAGAGAGGAGTGGAGAGGAGAGCAGAGCTAGAGCCTCCCCGGGGCTGCAGCTTCCTGCCGCCCTGCCATGGCACCACCACAGTGTCACTCCACTCGTGATGGAGCCCCCAGCCCCCCCCACTCCCAGTCTCCCATCTCTTGTCTCCAGCAAGCTGCTGCAATCAGCACAGGCCATGATTGGACTTGGGCAGGTGAGCGCAATACACTTTAATCATGGGGCCAGTACATGCCAGATCATCCCCTCTGTATCCATGTGTGACTGTGTGGTTACAGAGGTCTGTGCTTCTGTGCGGAGGCAGAAAAGGGCTGGTTCGCCCAAATTACAATTAACAGATTTTCTCACTTTCCAAACGCTTACATCAGGTTTTATCTGCTCAGATTTAAGATCCAGGGTTTCCCCTTTTGTTGCACAGTGTCCAAGCAGAATGAACTTTGAAACAGTGTGGAGCAAATAGCATGTACATATATGCTTCTCTTTTTTTATTATTATTGTTGTTTTTTAATTAAATACATCAATTCACACAATCTGGCATCTCACAGAAAAACCACATTTTTTGAAATTTTTATTCAGCTTTCTTCAACCATCGCACAATCTACACAAAATATGTATTTCTTCTCCATTTTTCCTGCTGTGTACCACACAGTAGGTTTAAGTAGTAATAAATATAAAGCTTTACATATATAACATATATAAAAGGGAAAAGAAATGAATGAAAAACTGTTCCAAAATAAAATTAAAGACAAAGCACTGCAATAAATTATTTCAAGTAGTTAAATACATTTTGAACTTGTAAATGTATATGTAAGACAGACACAAACGTACATAAATACACATAATAAAAATAAAAGTAGATAATACCATAATCATACATGTAAGTAGCAATTTTCCACTCCAGGATAAGATATTGATAGTATGATGAAATTATATTGTATTAACAAGGCCATAACAAGGTTTCAGTTTTAATTTACTTTTTCAATCCAGGTATGAATGTGGGAGCATCTAGTTTTTTCACCATCTCATTTCAATACCTATTAGCCACATACATAAAAGGTATGTCTGGTACTATACCTGGCATTCTGATAAATCTACTAATAATTTTCTGTACATGCGTTTTAAGCTCTTTAATGTATCTACATTAATTGATCAAGGTTTCTGGTCTGTCTGAGCTTGTCTGTCTTGGTAACGGCAGATTCCCCACACTCGCTGCAGTTGGCAGAGAATTAAAAGCAGTAACCAATTTATACAAACACTGTTGAATTCTTCCAATGGAGCCCGCCAGTAAGGCTCTGATGATTGGCATAACAACCTCCATAAAACACGTTCACACCTATTTAAATGTAAACTGAACCATGGATCAGAACTGCTACTCCTCCAGTATAACATAAAATATGTATTGTCATGTTATAGTTATCAATTAAGTGTACTGTATTTCACAAGAGATTAGCAACTTATTTCATTCTGTTTATTTATGTTTTTGATAATGTCCCTTTTTTTTTCTAAATGGAGCTGTAAATCAAGAATTCAATCAGACTCCTTGCTACCACCGCAGTGACCCCCTCCTGGCCATTAAATAAAAAGGCTAACATTGATCGCTAATTGCCAGGACTTTCACCTGCTGGCATATTGTAACCTGATCAAATAATCAAAGCGCTTTTTTCTCATCATGCTCTTTATGAACTTTCTTGATGATGTAGATTGTGAACCAGAGTTGTTGTCGTCACGCTCTGTACCACCGAGGCCACATCATATAACCGTTGCATGAAAAGAATACCAATGGCTCCCTGATGATTAGATATTCCACTCAACCTTCATCTAATCAACATTTATAGTGTCCTGCCTGTGGAATTACACTGCCCTCGACTAAATCGACTCTGCGTCATCACTTGTAAACACTCAAGCATTTTAAGATGGAAAACTCTCCCTGCAAAAGTGCCATCAAAGCCAGCGGTGTGTGAGTTCGAGTGTGCGATCAAACGCGCATAGTCTCATAAAAACTGCTGAGCTGGGCTCTTCAATGCAATCAGGCGCCGGTCTCAGCTCATATACTTGTTTGATGATAACCGAAGATGGAGGGAGAGTGATGGAGCTCTCCAAGGGACCGCAGCGATAATTTAGCTTGGGGAGTGGGTGTGAATCATGGCGAAGGCGCAGGGGGTTTGGAGGTGGTGGATGAATCATTAGGGTGGGGGCAGGGGGGCGGGATGGAGAGATGGAATAGAGGGTGGAGTCCCTGGGGACTTAGATCCATCAGACAGCACTGCTGTGGCCTCGACTGTGGCATCGACCCGTAGGACGGCAGCCCAAACCCGTCCATCTTTCTTTCTCATCTCTCTCCCTTCTGCAAACTGTTGGTCTCACTATTCCTCCATCACTGTGATTCATTGCTGTCTCTCTCTTTCTCTCCTTCTCCTCTCTTTCTGTCATCAGGCATGTCATTCCACATCAGAGGCCTCATCTCTGCCTTCTCCATGTCTCTCGTAAGCTTCTTGAAGTATGACTGGGCCTGAGAATGGCAAATGAATTCTCCATCTGAATGCACGCTCTCAGCCTCTCCTCTCTCTGCTCCTCTGCTGCCCTTCATCTCCCGCCTCAGGCTACTCATTCTACCTCTCCTCCCCTCTATCCTCCTCTCCTCCTCTCACTCCCTGCACCCATGGCAAACTCTGATGGGATTCAGAGCAAATTGCTCACCCCTGGAAAGAAGACACAGAATAACAAAAAAGAAAGAATTGTTTCAGTTAGCCGACTGCCATTTTGCATGTCTGCGTGACATGACGAACAGCGTGCGCTCTAAAACATAGCCCTAGACTGCCCTACTTCTCCCAGTGCAATAATCCATTACCAGCAACATCCACGCCTTTTCAGGAGTTTCAGCTCCCCAAGGCTTTGACTTTGGACAGGCAGAGGTTAGAGGAAAACAACCTGAAAACAGCCTTATCTCCCAACACACGAATGTTTGTTAAGGCTCCCCCATTAAGTCTCCCCCTGAATTTGCATATTAATTGCATTTTGGCTCTACTTCCCTCCTTTAAGGCTGCTGTTTATAGGTGCTTTATTTCTTTGAGAAGACACAGATGTCCGCGGGGAGCTCACCTGCAACGGAGGACAAGAATTGAATTCCGCAGGAAATTGCTTTAACTTGAGTGTAATCGAATTTGCACCCACACACACCTTGACTCGAGGACCCGGAGGTCAGGCATGCACGTGGATATACATGAACAGTACATACAAATGCACACATGCCGGGTGCTGATCAAACACAGAGAGAAAGCAGGACAACCTAAAGAAATGCGTACTATACCATATAGAAACACGGATGCATGTCAATCTCAAGCTCTCTGGCTCCCCCGATACCGCTCACGTCTTACATACTTTTCCGTCCCTTCCATGCCTTTTTTTCCCTTGTAAATTGTGTTTACTGCTTAGACATCAGAGCGTGGTTTGGCAGCTTTCTCAACAAATGTTTGAAAAGATGTGAAAGTTTTAATGACTGGATTGAGTAGGGGATAAAGGAACAGCTGGAGATTCTGTAATGTAGTGGCTATTCTTATATAGGAGAGGTACACTCAAGCTGTCTCATTTGAAAACCACGTTGCAGTTTTATCCGTACTTAAGAATAACAGGTGATTGAGCATTCTCTCGTCCCTATCTCCAAAACAGTGTGACCATATGGGACTTATTTGAATATGATGTACTGAATTGCACTCTATATGTGTGATATCACATTATGCAGAGTGGGCCTATTTATTATTTTCAAGATAATAGTTTCATTTCACAGATTATGACTCACATGGATTTTTTTCCCACAAGCTTGGTTGCAGTGATAGCGTGCCATTTAATAGCAAATAGCAGGCAGTGACTGTTGTAAGGAGTCATTATTTTGATTATTATCCACTGCCATCAACAATGTTTGTGATGATCTGTATCTCGAACATAACTATTATATTCCTGGGATACAACTAAATTCCACCACAGGAGACTTGGTTTTATGGTAATGGTCCTTCATTCAACTGAAAATCTAATGATCTGCACTCAGCCCATCGGAGTAACTCAGTTCCGGGGCATTGATTTCCTTTGTGTTGCAGATTGATCTGTGGCCTGTTAGAGCTCAATATGTCACAGCCTCCCTGCATAAAGGGACACAGTAAAAAACAGATGCATGGACACGCACTAGTATGATGGTGTGAGGGCCATGCTAGATAGAAAATAAAATTCAAATTAAAGCCAGGAGACAGGGGCAATGGACCAAGATAAGCTCAGAATTCTTCAAGATTTCAGAGGTACATTTCCAAGAAAAAAAACAACAGAGATTTAATTAATGAATTAAACGTCAGAGACTTTTTACTTTGCCGTTAAATTAAACTTTGTTCGGCATCTTTACACGTCAGATTTTGATAACGACTGTGGATTATGCTTGCAGTGGATGACCAAATCAGTATTTAAACAAATATTTAACCCTACAATTCACAATCAGATATAGCTATGAAAAGAAACTTGTGATTTCTGCTCAAAATCATTAGGATCTGGGCTTTGCAGAGTATTGTTTTGAATCAGAAGCCGAAGCAAACAATGTACTCATATGGACGGGGTGATAGCTTTAGTGCATCTGGCACCACAGCACAATTTAATCCACAACACTGATTTAAGGATTCATGAGGTATTTTTTTTACAACTTTAATGTTGTCACCTTAATCTCACTTTGTTGAAGTTCTGTTTTAGAATATTTCCTCCCTACGATGGTCCTGATGCATATCTACCGCAGAAAAGAACAGAGCAGAATAGAAAAGTTGTGGATTCAATAAAATACATACTTCTTGATGGCATTTCAGCCCATATTCCACACCGACGCATAATTACGCTTAATGTCAATGAACTACATAAAAAAATAAAAAAAAAATAAAAAATATTGACAAATTTCAAAGATGCCACTGGATTTCCATTTGGGCTCAAACATGATCATTAATGTGCGTCCATGCCAATGGCCCTAATGCCTCTGCCCTCCACTCTACTGTGAATAATCTGCAAGCAGTAGCCTGGGAGAACACAGTCTCATTATGGCTTCCACTGCAGTGGACCACTCCCAAGATCTCCCTACAGCAGCATCATCTCCCTTCACCCATTGGACCACGGCCCCTGAAGGCAGATGCACACACGCATGCACATATTAAACCCTTAGTCTTTCCATTAGGCCATTTACTGCAGCACCCTTTTCTTAACATGGTTGTCTGGCTTCACTGTCTCGTCTGCTCTAACGCAGACCGAGCACAGACCCCCGCTAGCATGTGTCTGGGAGAGAAAGACATCAGTGTCTCTGTTTTAGAGCGTTTATCGATAAGGAAAAACAAACAAAGAACTGTACAGGGACCTTGCAGCGCAGTACATGTGCCACGCAAGAGCCCTCCAAAAGCATGCATGCCTGTGCGCGCACATGTTCGTCTGCTCTGAGGAGGTTTCTATGTGATATGTGTGTGTAATGTGTTCTAAGGGGTTCGGTAGGCACGCGATGGGACACATAGGGCTGCTCTCCCGCAGATGCAATTAGGCTAAATGGGATTATGCCTATCACATTTCAGACAGGCCGGCCCCACAGCCACCTGGGGGAGAGGGTGATGGGTGGAGGAGGAGGAGGAGGAGGGGTGATGAAGAGGGATAGAAAAAGAGGAAAGGGGGTGGAGAGGTGGAGAAGATGCAGAGAGAGGAATGTGGTCTCTTAGAAACAGCATCCAGTGTAGTTGTAACGCAAGCTGGAGCAGAGCACACTGATACTGGCACTCTGAAGGAGAAAGCATGTCTGCCTACTGTGTCTCCTTGTGGATTTGTAACAATACAAGGTAGAAACTGGGTCTGCAGCACACGAGTCAACACATTTCTGACCCTGCCTTTACTGGCTGAACCCCCCTCTGGTGTTAGGCTAAATGTCAGCATCAGCACAGAAACAGAGGGAGGAAGGCTGACATTTTCACACTGTGTGATTGTGCCCATAGATTCTCCCCATAGAAGCGGTACTCTATTGAACCGTGTGGTCACGGGGTGAAGGAGAGGACAGATGAAGAGGAGGCTGTGCTCAGCCACTGATTTTTCAAGTAGCCGTTATTCTGAAGGGCTTGCATGTAATCAAATTGCTGCATTCTTAATCATGTTTTAGTGGTGGCAAATAATTTGTTTATTCATGTCTCATATTACCTAAAGTCTGTAAACCCTTTGGGGTCCAAGTGCTGTCACATAACTTCCTCATTCTTTCACAACGTAAACATGAAGCAGTGTGGAGCCATCAGCTTCCCTCTGAAATAGTAACTTGCCTCTCCATGCCAGTTTTTGTTTGGTGGTGATAGGACAAGTAAAAGACAGACTAAAGGTCAAATATAAGTATTTTAGCATTTATATATCAATGTATATTACAAGATGTTCTTATTTATCCAACTTACTCTACTAACCTTACAAGTGAATTGAGCATGATTGTGTTTTGAGGGAAACACAGACAATATAAATTTCATCTTCGTTTTTTTTTTTTTTTTTTCTTCATCTATGGATCAGGAACACCAACGTTTTTTCCAATTCTTTCAGCCCTGGACCTAAAAATTATAAAATAAAATAACAGGCAACGTGCAGTTTATGTTTTCCTAGATTGCTGACTTGACTAGTTGACTAGTTAGCTTGCTGTTAATTAAAAAACCTGAGTATTAATTGTAGATGTAGCTGGTATGGGTCATCTGAGCTTGTATCTTTGCAGATTCCTTTTGAGGTCTTATTCTCTACACCATAATAAAGGGCATTTGGTCCCTGTCCTTGGTTTCCAACTTGGGTTAAGGTTAGGGATCGTTTAATTGACAAATACAATGATTTGATCTGTTGCTCGTCTACCCCTGCCTTGACTGGTTTGTTTGTTCATGTTATGGTGTGACTTTGTTTAATCAACAAAATAACCAATGAAGGCAGCAGTAATTCAGTGACTTCTGTCTTCTGCAAGGTAAGATAAATGGCTTGCAGAAAAATGGTGTGTTTTGTTAAAGAAGTTTGTTTAAATCAGTGTTTGGTGACTTCATAAAGAGCACAGATGGGCACAGCTTCTTTTCTTGTCAAAAAGGGCTGTCTGATGGCAAGAAGTGTACACTCTGTTTACAGCACATAGTTAGACTGGCACTGATGGCTAAAATACATTTAGCTTCTGCCCCTGTCCACACAAATACTTTGCTTAGGTTATGTGCCAGTACTTCTGCCTGCTTCTCCAATACTGGTGGCCTGCTGAACACCAACCAGTGCAAGTCATACACTGACTACCTCATACAACCTAGTTTCAAAAGATCTGAACCATCCCTCTTAGATTAACTCTCCAAACAGCTTCTGTCAGGAATGAAAAGTCATGGGACTGAATTAATTAAACATGTACTATTCCCATCTACTGTCAGCTGTATTACGACTCACACACACCCCGAGCAGTGAGACATGTGGGCCAATGGTGGACCTTCCTCACCTACATGCACCTTTTTGGCAGGGGCAGAGCAGAGCGGGGCACAGTGGCGCCATCCTCCCAGTCTCCCACGCTCGCTCTCACATTAATCAAAAGGGATGTGGTGGTTCCCAGCTCACCTCGCAGTCCCCTGGTGCCAGCTGTGTTTGGGACGGGCCCTGTTGGCCTGCCTGCCCCTAATCACACACTGTCATTGTTCCTTCAGCCTTGTAAACACAGAGTCTGCTACAGCTGATCAAATCCAGGGTCACATACACTCAGTCTCATGTGAACAGATGCATGCCCGCATATGTAGACCTGTGCAAATACATACATCCCACTTCAGTGCATATAAATTCACACTCTCAGAGGCAAAAATGAACACATTTTACTGTTGGACACAATCTCTCTTATTCTAGGTTAAGCTCATGTAATTTATTCATCAAAATGTATTCATGAACACATTACAGTAATCAAGCAGGGATAATACAAGAAACATTTCTACCTTCTTTGCCAAAGCAAATGCAGGTAATGACAATAAGGGCATTTTGCATGCTGGCTCCCTCTGGGATGGTGCTGCAGGAGAAGCCCATGTGAACAGTGAGTGTGTACATTTGTCATTGAGAGCAAATAAGTGTCTGGGTGCAACTGGACATCTCTTAATGATGAGAAATTAAACGTTCACGGTAGACCACTGAGAGAGACTACAATATGCTCCTGAACACGGGGGGACAGAGAACTGAGACTGAGGGGGGGTGAACTGGAGAGCTGTGATAGGATACGGCCCATTAATTATTGAATTTGCTGACGTTATGACAAATGGCGTTGTCCTAGCCCTCACTGGTGCCTGTGACTTTTACAAGGCCAGCTGGACAGAGTCTCAGCATTTCTGCTGTTAAACCACATATGCAGGTTTAAAATCTCTGCTGTTTTCTTTCAGGGCCAGGAGGATTTTCTCAGTCCACCTGCAATGTGGCAGAAGTTAGATTAAGTAGCTGCAGTAAAGCATCTCTAAGCTGGGGTCATTTACACTGATGCAGAAACTGAAATCCTCCTTGAGAACCTCCATGCAGGTTTGCTGTTTCGGGAATGAGAGTAATTGAGCGAGGGTGCATGTAGCTGAGACAGTAAGCAAGCCAGTGTGGGAGTCGGTTGCACCTCCGTGTTGGGTGTTTATGCGATGCGAGGCCAGCAGAGAAAGAAAGGCAACAGTGTGCTGTGTTTGCACTGTGTGGGACGGCCTCCTGCTCCTGACGTGTATGTGGTCAACTGTGCGTCCACTATGAATTGTGGGCTAAAACCCTGGAGACTCTGGAGTGTATATAAACCTTGTACATTCTCCCATCCGTGTCCTGAACACAAAGTACTGTACAGTAAATAGTTTGAGCTTTTACTGAAACCTGTGTCCACTTCGCTGGTCACAATACTGGGATTGTAAACTGATAAAATAGTACTATGATACTGGATACCTATTTGAATAAGTGCAAAAGAGAATGATTCCTAGGTACAGAATAATTCTAATTTCTCCTGATTTATTTAAAAAAAAAAAAAAAAGTAATCTAAATATGATTTTGACAATACTTAACATTAATATTTTATATTGAAATGTTTTCTGGAGCTAGGCCAGCACAGTCTTTATATTATTATTTCTAAGTATTATTTTTTGTTTCTTTATCTGTTTTAATGGTTCAGAGATTTCCTTCTATTTTCCTGAATAAATAAAATAAACAAATTGATATAGTAGCTTAAGTACTTTGTATCCTTTTTTTGATGTTAACAGAGATTTAATATTTCTAACATTGTTTTGGAAAAAGTATGAAATAATCCATACTTTGCATAAGCTTACTGTCCATTGTGTGTGTGTCTTTGTTCTTCTTTTCCTCCATGTCTCTGCCAGTCTTTGTGAGCAATCAGCTGCAGATGCATCATTTCATTGTTCATCTGTATCTGACTTCATCTAACCTTCAAACACCTCCAACACATGCAGTGCCGTAAGTGACAAAAAATGTGCAAAAAAAAAACACGACCGAAAGAGAAATCACATGAGCAATAGTTCTCAGAAAGCACTCTGTACTCTGCACTGAATACAAATTGTTCTTGTTTAGTTTGTCTAAAAAAAAACTCCCATTGCAGCTGTTAACCTTTAATAGCTACGATGTATCACCTGAAGAAGAGTTAACATACTGCTGTTCATCTTTATCACTACTTTTAATATCTTGCAAAAATGAGTCTCTGGTGAATTGCTAAAGTGTTTCTAATTTGAATTACTAAACAACTGGGTACCACATACTGAATAATGACTCCTTTTATATGAAACACTTAAGACTGACCGAAAAGGAGCTGGAATAATAGCACCATTTATGAGTCAAACGTATGGTGAGAAGTCACAGAGGGCATTCTTGCTGTATTTGTCTCCTGTGGTGTTTGCCCGTCTCAGAATAGAGTGACGGTCTGTGAGGGATCCGGGGTCTGCAGGCCTTCTTTCTTTTGCTAGCTGCGCCGTTGTTAATGGCTATCCCTGTAGATACAGCCTGCTGCCAGCTGCTGCTCTGGCCCTCTGGAAAAGAGGCAGGCAATTAGACCTTGCACTTAAAACAAGGTGAGTCAGGACCTTTTAATGGTGCACTATTTCTGCGCTCCCACACATGTGGCCGCTTAGATTTTCGCTGCGCCAGAGAACTCTGGGTACTGAGGCATGGAGGTGACTACTTTCAAATAACTGAGGTAGTGGGTGGCTTGGTAATGGTACAGAATTGTTCTGCAGAAACAGCTTTCTGTGAAACTGTATGTGATCTGCACTTTTACCCTCTACTGGAAGCCATTTGTCAATAGTGTGAATTATTTTTCTAAACAGACTGCTGGTTTAATGTCTGTTCCAAATCTCTGGAATATGCTCCAGCTAACATTATATATAAGAGCTACAGGGTTATTGCTGCTGCATGGGAGCTCTGTATTCCCTCCCCGTTGCTTTCTGTCTGGAGGGGCTGAGGGTAACTTTCTAATTCTGTCCAGCCTCTCATCTCGGACCTTGATAGGATGGAGGTGAAAGGCTGTCTGTGTTTAGACTGCTTAAATTTGTTTCCATGGACCTTACTCGGCTAACCTTGAGTCGATTGGTTGATGAGCACACTGACATGCATGCTCTCTCTGTCTCTCTCTCTGTTTCCCCCTCTCTCACACACTCATAAGACACACAAACACACAAGAGGGCTCATGAACATGAGCATGGATGGAAATTATTTACTATTGCACAAATAGAACAGTGTAGGTTGAAGTAGCAGGGCTAATGTCCCAGCTATTTTCTGCTGCTGAAAGAAAAACCTCACATTTGCCTCCTTTGATTTTTCTTTAATTTCCTTCATTGTGTTTAAATGTGACTCCTCATATACCAAACTGTGACAGCAAAGTATTTTTTTGCTTAAGTATTATTAAATATGTTTTCAGTCTCTTGGGGACTGACTTTCAAGGAGTGGCATTGAGCGAGAGAAGAAGGCTGATGTTGTCTTAGGGAAATGTCTGCCAGGTCCTTCCTCATGCTGTGGAATTTCATTTCTCGGACCAGACTGTGGAGATTCACAGTCATCCATACACTGTGACAGACGTAAAGGCCATTTGACTTGGACCGTGGTTGGCGGGAGCAGTGAGACTGCCATCTGAGGAGGGGCTATACGCTCATGATAAATGACAGCCTTCAACCTGGCCAATCTAAATAGATTATCTTGGCTGCATCCTCCCGCGACCAGGTGCCAGAGTGTAAAATGGACCAACTATGTAAAAACCATACAGTCACCTGCTTTATGCTGCCTATTCATGGCAACACTAGGAAGGAGCTCTGAGTAACCGGATTCAGTTATTTATGGATTAGTATCGTTTTGTGACGGATTTTTAAGTTGGCCTTTATTTTAAAATCTCATCAACCATTTTTAACCCTCTGGACCAGAAGCTGTTATAAGGCTTCTTTTCCTCCTGTTAATTTGCTCACTTTGGCCTTGATTTTCACTGCAATATATAATGCACCTCATTGGGAGGACTCAAAAATGTCTTTTATGAATTCTTAAAATGCCATAAATCAAAACAAGAACGTTACATTTACTCAAAAATGTATAAAAAAGGGGAAAATTGGAATCTATACCATGCAACATCTTTCCAAATGCCCACAAGTGTTTCCAATTTTGGAACAAGACTGAGCACAACACATGCTATATGGCACTATTAACATTTTGCAACCCCTACTTCCAACCTCTCCTGGCCTCGCCTCTGTCCTCGGTGTAAAAAGTTCACTAGTTTTTAGCCCTGTCACTGAAGGTTTTTTAATGATTTACTTACTGTTTCTCTGTTGTGCTGAGGATCACAGATTGAAAGTATTTTAGAGAATCCTGTTAATGCAAATTTTTTATTTCTGCAGAAATGTGCAGAATTTGATGGAATATTATTATCAGCGAATAATAGGAGATGAAAGTTATTTTTCATGAGTCAACATGCATTATTCCTTCAACTACCATATACATTTGGAAATCAAATATCAATTGCATGTTTTTACCGTTTTTCAATGATCAATCATGTAATTTGCACTTTTATCTCTAAATAAAACATACATTTTGAACCCGCTGGTGTGTTATGTAGTTCAGAGGGTTTAGCTTGAAAGCTGCCATATTGAGTATACCCTACATTTCAAACAATGTTAAATCTCAACGCTGTTTGTCTATGCCAGGTCAAATCTTTAATATGCAGATAATGTTGATGTCTACTTACATTTATGGATGCATACTGTGCACACATGTGTGTCTGCAAAGAGCTCTCTGTCTTTTGTTCTCCAAGAGATAAAGAGCATCCACTGCTCAGTACCAAACACATAAATATGCATTAATCTGTTCTGGTTGGGCGAATCTGAAGAACTGTCAAGCGTCAAATGTAAAGGTCATGCTTTGCTTGCTGTAAGGGGAAAATCCTGGAGACCATGGTTAGGGCACTATTTGAATAAACTATGCAAGGATTTACAAGAAGTAACCTTCAGGGGTAAACACGCCCCCTTCCCTCACTGGGGAATCGCTACCATTATGAACGCGTTCTATCACCAACTTCACCATAATGGATCAGACTATAGATGTCACACAGATCATGATAAATAGTCAGCCGGTGAGCACCAGTATGGAGTGGCTTTTGAAATTAAATTGTCAGGTTAAGACGCAAAAGTCATTGTTTTCCTAATCAGCGTAACGCTTTTTACATAATTTGCACATTGTTTATTTACTAGATGTATCACTGCAGTGAGTAATATTGTGTATGGAGACAGTGTGCACAATGGATTACCTTTTGAATTTTGAACAAAGTGCCCCCACTCCAGCCCCCACCCCTTACCGTGTAGCATGACAGCCGAGCAGAATGTGGCAGGTGGAGGTCTTTCAGGCAGAGCGAGGGGTGACCTTGCCACTTCCTCTGTAGAATTGGTTTGGTTGGGAAACGCTGCGCCAGGTCCCAGAAATGTGCTACAGCTCTGCAGACAGGCCTGGTGAACAGAGGGCCAGGCCCAGCCCCAGCCTCATGCCCAGCCCCATGGCAGCAGATGCCACATGGCGGCCCCAGAGCCTTCAGCCGGCGAGGAGACGTAGGCGAGCGCCAGCCGGGTCACCGAAGCCCATGTCCATGTCATGCACAGAGAAGGCCTTCTCAGCAGGCAGGCAGGCAGCCTGCCGTCCTCTCCTGTCCCCCTTTCTTGGAGGCAAGAGTGTAACAGCTCGTTTGCACGTGCTTTGTGTAGATTAAAGCAAGAGGCTGTCAGGAATAATTAAAAGTAATAGAGCTTAGCGCTTTTTGGATTAGTGTCCTAGACAGTGATACTACTGTCTGGGCATGTGTGTTTGTTTATGTTTCCTGTGTGTATGTGTGTTACTCTGTCTATATATATGTATATATGTATATATGTGTGTGTGTGTGTGTGTGTGTGTGTGTGTGTGTGTGTGTATACATATAGCATGTGATTGTGGTACTTTTTCAAATGGGTGTTCACAAAACACACTGACATGTGGTACATAATCTTGAGAACTAATGATAATATGTCTTGTCCTAACCTTGTGTACTGTGTGTGTGTCTGTGTGTGTGTGTGTGTATGTGTTAGAGAGAGAGAGAAAGAGAGAGAGAGAACAAGACAACAAAGTCCTCTCATCCCATTAAGTCTGTTCTTCAATCACCCAAATGGTTGCTTGAGCAAAGTTAATTGCTACTGTGCAGTAACCCACGTAAAATGCATAACAAAAGACAGAATAATTAATATACAGAGGACATGTAAAAAACATGATGCATAATTGACATGGTTTTGCTCGGTCATTTCAACCATCAATCTCTCCTCCCACTCCTTCCCATAACTCTACTTTTTGTTTACTCTCTCTGAGGAGATGTTTTGTTGTTTATGTTGAATAACATCTCAAAAATAGGATTTAAATATTCAGAGCCATGAAGTAACATTACCACATTCATGTTCTTTGGCATTCCCTATGCTTTTATTATGATACATTCCATTGTGACTGGACTTATTTTACCCGTCAGCTGTTTTGACCACATAATTCACAACTGAAGTATTTACAGTAATCTATTTGTACAATTCAGACTTAAAAAATCATGTGAATTTATTAGATTTTTTAAATAGCTTAAATATTTGTACATATCTCTATTGACTTAATGTCATAACATGCTGCATTTGTTTTTCACACTGTAGTTTAGTATTTTGCCCTTTTTCATCTTTATTTTATTTACATACTTATAATTCTGACATGATTGAGATGCTGTTCATCAGAGTCAAACTGGCTTTCAGTAAGAAAGATATATTTAATTTTTTTTCAACTCCCTTTTTCAGTTTCCTGCTTTAGCTACTAACACTGGGCCATAGGCTGTCATTGTAGAAGGCTTGTCTTAAATTGTTTGCTTAATATTAGTAAAATCAACAAAAAACTTGGGTCATAAATTCAGTTACATGAGGTAACATTAATTGGTGCACTATAACTATTAAATGTAATATTTAATGGAATATTTATTTCCATAAATAATCATCAATAACTCAACCCATGTTACCTTGAATTCTTGAAGAAAGTTTTTTTTTTTCTTGATTCCAAAGTGAACAAAGAATCCAAAATAATGAAAGAAAAACAAATTCTTGCACAACTTGTGCAGAATAAATCTCTCCGATCCAGTCATGCTCAGCCAAAAGCTTATGATTCAAAACACTTCATGTCAAGTTCGGAACATTTATTTGGAAAAAAAATGCTTTGAGTTTTGCAGGAATTTGTAAACAAATTTTTGACAGATTTTTGTTGTTAAAGGTAGTCCCATTTACCCAAGTTTATCAAAAATTTTCATTGATTTTGGATTCTTTGTTGAACGTGGAGGCAAGCCAGGAAATCCAAATGATCATTTTTGGGGGTTAAGCGTTCCATTAGATATTGGTACTTTAAGAAAAAGGAGATTTTATAGAAGTAAATCCTGTGTGTCTGCATAAAAAGTATTCCTCTGCCTAAGTCATGTGGTTTGTAAAGGAAAATGTTAATGCAAAGTAGAAAAAAAAAAAAAAAATAGAAGGCCAAAGCAGAGGGGGACTACCCTCTGCTTTGGAATTAGATGTCAAAGTCTAATTCCAACCACTTCTGTCCAGAAGTGGTTGGATCTTTGGGGAAGAAAACACATTTGTAATTTGAAACAAATTAATTATAATAAACCATATGGGGAATGTACAGGGAAAACCAAAGGGTCATTTAGCAGAAACGCTTAAAATACTGAGGCAATGGGTGCATAGCACATTATAAATCAGCTGATGTTTATCTCAAAATTGCACTTGTTAGCAAAAGGAGGTCATTAAGGAATTACCACAGGCCTCAATTTAGCCATTTATCGGAAAACATCTGCAGATGAGAGTTTGTACTTGTGTTTAAAATACCATTTTCTATAATAGGATTTTTACTTGTGACCAACACTAAGGCAACATCTTGATTTTTTTTTTTCTTTTACCCAAGAAGAGCAAGGCTGTTTTGTTTGAATAGAGAATGCTCTGTCCCCATTATAAAAACATACAGGAGGATGAAAATGCTCACCATAATGAAATTAAAGGGGACGAAATTACGATTTGGACTTGGTACAGTAATAGCATGATGAATTATGGCACATTTTCTTCAGGGGACATTGCTTGAGGAAATGTTGTAAAACGCCCATGGGAACCGGCAGTCATCAATCACACATGGTGTGGCTGGGGGTGTTGTGGTGGCCCTGAGGACTTGGGTCTGCACAGCAGCCAGTAATCTAAATGGTGACACTGAGCTCCGAGGCCTCCATGGGGCTGCCCGCTCAGTCGCCTGCAAAGAAAACAGATCAGGGGAGAGGGATCAAGGTTTGTTTTCTCCTTTTTCTAGGTCATTATTTATTATGTGAAATATCAACGTCCTTGGCTGCTGCATGGGATCTTCTTCCCCCCAATTGACAGATCTCATTATAAGATAAACGTGACAAAGATAGCTCATAATGCTTCAGAGAAATGTAACACCATTAGCAGGTCATTGTCATCGTTCTAATGTGTCCTTTTAAGCCGCTTAGTGAACTGGTGCTGAAGTGTGATACAGGGATTAACCTATCAGAGAGTTGCTGCGGAGGAGTTGAGCCGCCATTGATGGAAATTTTTGGACGTGTGGCGATATCTTCCCAGGCGCTACGCAGAGTCATGGTGGAGCCTGATTCCTAAACACACAGAGGTTTCTGGGATACGGGGGAGAATGTCTGCAGGGTATAGGCATGCACAGGGCTGGGACTGGCGTGTGTTTCGTGTATGAATTCCTCAGTGTTGCATCGGAGGGAATGCTTAGCATCAAAACATATGGCTACTTTTTTTTTTCTTACGTGCGTGGAAATTATTTTTGTCATTTATTTTTATACATCGCCTTCTGCAGGTTGCTTACAGTGATACGGCAACAATTATCTCCATTACAGCAATACAGCGAGCTCTTGTAGTTGCACCTCCAAACAACATAAATCTTAATATATTGGCAAACTACATCTCATTTCTAGGACAACCCTCTATTAAAGAATGTGCTTTTAATGAGTTGACAGAACTGATATACCGAGGATGAGCGTCTGCCTCAGTGAATTAATGAGTGAATTTCACATTTGAGTTGTGGAAATGACTTCAAAATGTGAATGACAGCAAATGCTTCCAGGGTTAAATGGTTATTTATGAGGCCATTGTTTAATTCTGCCGTACAGTAGAACCATCTGCAGTCACGAGGACACATCATTATCGTTCAGTCATCCATTGTACTTTTGGTGACTGTTAGCTGACACAGTTTCACTGATCAGTTTCACGACCTCATCAATCATACTATTAGCTCTCAGCGTCACATTAACATCATATTAAAGTTAGGGAGCAACACAAAAGATGCGAGTTAATGATGATACAACTCACACTAGCGGCCGTATTGTCTTTGGTTCACACAGATACACACACTCTTTGTGTTTCTCTCCAGAGACTGAAATATTCTATTAACATCATGAACGATGATCAGAAAAGTCAGTTTCATAAGAGTATTATGATGTTTTCTCTATAGCAAGACATATTCCAGTCTAGTTTAAAGGAGGTAAGACATTTCAGCCAGGCTTCTCTATCCCATTTTCTAATTTCATGGCTCAGCAGGAATTATCAAAGCTTTTTTGATTACATTTTCATATGACCTTGATCTCAAAGGGCATAGCAATCAATACAATAGCCATTAGCATCCTGGTAATTGTTAGTGAAATAGTAATCTTTTTTTCTCGGGCCCCAGAATCTCTTTTAGCTTCTTATTTATTTATTGGGCATATGGAGGGAGAACGGGGCTGCTAGCCGAGATGGATGTGATGAATAGAGCCCCGAGATGCAAATTAAAATGTTTGTAATTAAACCCACTGATCATAATGGCTTTCTTGCTGCAGTCCTGCTGGTTCTGGGTTGCAACAGAAATGGATTTCAGTGTTAGAATTTTTGTAAATTTGACACATAAATTTGGACATTTACCTTTTTGAATGGTGTTGTTTTCTGTTTAAGTTTCTGGTTTGTTAACGTTGCAATAGGAAAGTCGGATTGGCATGGCATGCCGGAGCCATCTTGTTTACATACGGACATGGGATGCCATGTAAACCAGCGATGCACCAAATCACAACGCAGTAGTCAGGGTAATGGGACTATTTATTCAGCTTTGTTAGGAGAAGAGGTCATGTGATCAGGGGATAGTAATTATAGCATACGCTTAATTACATTAGCAACCTCCTGTCTTTTCATATTATCTCTGACGCAAAAAAACACAGAGAGAGATTTGATTATGTTAATAAGCAGCGTTTTATACATGGTAATGGAGGCCTAGTTCAAAGCCATTAGTGCTATGAGGAATATCCATTTGAGTGTTGGAGCTCTCGAACGCAGCTCGGCTCAAAGTGCACATTGTTTAATGGTATTGATCAACGGTCGAGCGAGCTCCGGGGCTTTTGCTCATTACTGTGTCTTATTCATGCTTTCTTGGGTAATGATGCCCACACAGCAATTACTGCCACAGCCATTTAGATGATCTAAGAGAGAAATCGTGATCATAAAAAGATGGAGGAGAAACAGAAGAGAAAAGAGTCATGTGTCATTATCTGAGAGAAAAGAAAACGGCTTATTGAGAGGAAACATGTCAAGATTTTGAGTCTGCTGACTTCAGAAACATCTCCATTAACTTTCACCAGCCGCTCTTTGTTGTTGATGACTCAGTCACCCTTCTGATATGAATGCATTTGATTTAAGATGTACTTTAATTAAAGCAACTACAGATTTTTTTATTAACAGTCTCATTCTCACTGTTACCTCTGAATGGTCTGCAGAAGCAAACAACACCATCAGTTAGAAGACTTTTTTCATAGTTATTTTCCTTTTCTCGAGGTCACATTCCTCGCAAAATCGGACAGAACGATTAATGAAATTCAGACCATGTTCATATATTCCAACACAAAGTTTTGCAGTGAGCAGTACGCTAGCCAGAGGAACAGCAATAAAAGGTGGAAGAGGTGTTATTTTTCATTACAGAATTAGAATTTGTACATTACATTTAGTGGTGATGCCTGATACCCCTGGAGCAGGCCAGCCAAGAAAAAAATGGGATTTACAAGAAAAAAGAGGAAAGAGATGGAGCACAGAACACAATATTAGTCATCAGTGATCAGTTATTCCGCAGATAGAGAGAATATTGGGGTTTATAGGGTGCAAAAAGATCCTAAAATTGACACTCTGCAAGACAGGTTAGAAAAACAATTTATTTATGAAACTCAATGACATGGTTTTCCTGTATAGCAACAGATGGATACATTACCTCATCATTATAAATACTTATAATATCTGTACAAAAAAGACGAATCAAACAAAAAATTAGAATTAGAAACAAAATTAATCCACATGCTAGCCTGATCTACGAAAGCTGAGAATGATAGTTTAACTTGACTGGGTTTGTTTTAGGGCTACGGATTAGCAGCTGAGGGGCTGACAAACTCCTATCTATCATCTGCAATGTCATGTAAATTGTGAAATTACGTTTAAATTACATTGCTAACGTAACATTAGCCTTAATCTGCTTTACCTTAGTTGAAATGAAGAAGAACACATTATTAAATCATTCATCACAAAAAAGGTTTTTGTTATTTCGAGATAACAATATATTAAGTTATCACAAAAGGGCCCTACGGTGGCGCAGTGGTTAGCATTCATGCCTTACAGCAAGAGTGCTTGGTGCAGAGGGTCGCGAGTTCGAATCCAGGGCCGGGCACTTCTGTATGGAGTT
>JAOWBC010000248.1:11473849-11484760 GCA_028566105.1 Hypoplectrus providencianus | reverse complement strand
GTGTGTGTGTGTGTGTGTGTGTGTGTGTGTGTGTGTGTGTGTGTGTGTGTGTGTGTGTGTGTGTGTGTGTGAGGGGGACAGGGACACATCTAGGCACACAGTCACTGATAGTGCTGCCAGGCGCCAGACACCCATAGATGAGACAGGGGGCGTTATCGCAGGCTGCTGCTGCTGTTGCCCTTGGAACTTTAAGCCATGTGGGTAGGTAGACAAAAAAACACATGTGCATGCACATCCATACACTGCCATGCATTTAATGCACTTCCATACACACGCAGAGCTGAACTTGAGTTCCTCCTGTACCTGTAAACTGTCTGTCTCTGAGCTGGGGACAAATGCATCCACCAGATTATTGAGTGTAATATGCACTCTGGGCCTTTTAAAGATGAATAGAGACTGCTTATGTTGATTGTATTTCAAAAGGTTCACTGCAGCAGTCAAGGCAGCGATTTAAATATGAATGTTAAGCTTAAATAAATCCGCATTGAGGAATTTATTATAACCTACTTTAACTAAATAGAATTTCCCTAAAATAAATTGTTCTGGAAGTGAACCGTTATTGCTGCTCTACCTTTTTATCCCTGCACCCACTTCATTACTGCTCGTCAGCGAGGTGGTCTGAAAAATCAAAGCCAGCCTTTTTTCCTGCCTCCAGTCTTTTAGTTTCATATTATACTGCCAAATAACATTCTCGATTCAATGATGTTGCACCATATGTGGTTTTATAATTCTCTGGGCATGCAGCTTGATGCCACTTAATAACATTTTAATGCAGAGCACCAACATATTTGCATGGATACTTAAATGTCAAATTTAACATATTATAATTCATGTTATGCTGATTTTTTTCCTACACCCTGCAGATGTATTCATGCTTCCCAAAATAACTTTTTACAATTTCACAACCTGCATTGTGAATTATTTGTGGTATTGAATAAATCCATGGGTGCAATCCAAGTGTATTCATGGTGCAATGTTAATAAAGGCCAGATTACTAATAGTCTAAAACAGGAGATCCTTTGGTAGAAGATGTCTCACTGTCTGCAGCATCTCCTCAACATCTCAGTGGCCGTGCCACATGGGGTGAGGGAAGTTTCACATAACTCCGTCTGTCAGGAGTTGTTCACTGATTGTTAAAAGGCCCTGCATGTTTGTCGGCGGGTGTCTGGATGCTTGGATGACAGTTTCCGACAAACACGGCACTTCAGACATCACATGCTGCATGGTGTTAGGCCCACAGTGACTGAAATTTTACACAAATTCCCATGACTTGCCTTTGTTTTTACACCTTTTACACCTCGTTAGTCTTTTTTCCCAACAGAGCAACACCCACAGATTAGCACTTTTTAAAGGTTGCTCCTCTCTTTTATTTCATTCCTAGTGGTGTCTGTGGAGCTTTAGATACAAAGTTTTTGTTTTGCTGCATTCATGCTTTTCATACGGCTGCTTCAGTAGTACAATGTCTGAGTAACAGTTGCCCCTAAACAAAAAGCATCACAATATCTTCTGTAGGGGTCTGTCAATTACACAATAACAAAATAGCTGCAGAAAGCTAACATTAATTTTCTAACTTAGCATTAGATGTATGGACTACCCATTTCACGGCAGCTAACAAAATGTGGTGAATTTGGTTGTCAGGTATCCCAGCACGGTTATCGTTGGTCAAAACATAAATACATAAAATACATTTGAAAACATTGGACATTGTTATAATTGTACAGCATCTGTTTTTACCTCTGTGGTTTGAAGGAGTCAGTAGCACCTTGTTGTAAGCTTGATTGATATTGAAACATCATATCAATAAATCAGGTTTCTACTGGATTACTGTCTTGCAAAATGAGATACAATTGTAAAATGCTATATGGATGTGTTCTAAAGTGCATTTATGTGACGTGTGATGTAGAGTTACTTGTATCATTTGGTGTTTCATGTGTTTTAGGGCAACGAGTGGGCTTAAATGGGACATAATGGCTTTGGTAGAGACCATATATACACACCCTCACCCTGAATGAAATTGAGGATATCTCCAGGTTTGAACATTTGGAAAAAATCTGAGATAGTGTAATATAACAACATATATAACAAAGGCCTAGTTATTTTTACAAATTTGAATAGAAATCTTACATGTTATACCTTGAAATATTACAGATAGTTTAGTGTTTTTGCTGATGGGCAAAAAAAACATCACAGTGGCTACAGTTATCAGGAGTGGAGTGTTTTCTGAAAAATTAAACTGGGTAGACTTGTTCAGCTGGAAATTTGGTGACTGAGCGCAGTCGGTTTGCGAAGGCCTATTGAGTATGTACCTGAATTTGAATATTTTATTAAAGAAATCATAAGTAATAAGAATCTGATTTTAATATATGGGAAGTTTCTTTCTATTTGGAGAAAAACCCCCTCACCATTGACATGTCTGCATCAGCCACTGAATTGATGGAAATCATTTTTATGCTGGAAAAGACAAATTTTAGCTGTTTAATGTGACTTTAGGTACAAACAATTCCCATTTCTGGTCATTTATCCACATACAGATGCAGTGTTTGATAATTTTGTTGCTAATGAGGTCTCTATACAGAGCTGACATTTTAGCAAGAACAACAAGCTAGGTTAAAAGTCAGCAGATTTTGGAATAAAAATACATAAAGAGAACTTGGATACAAACTTACATACTGCAAACATTATATAATGACTTGGATGAAATGTGTTGTGACAGTCTTCCAGTCCTCCACATAGCCCTGCTAACCACTGTACACACCATCAACAAATCAAACCTGATTTATTATACCCCTGTGTAATCCAGTCATGTTTCTTTGCTTTTTTTGGTCCTCCATCTGAACTCTTTATTGGCGACAGCCACTTTATATCAGGTGGTTGGTGGTTTGTTGGTTTTGGGGAGATGGGGGGAGCGAAGGAGCTGTCATTTGGTCTAAGGAACACACACCCCAGACCCAGTGCTGCCTGGTCTCTGTAACACCCCTCACTGCCTCCCCCTAGTAAACAGTCCATTAGCGTAGTGCTCCAAGGTAAACATATTTACTGGCTGGTGACGGCTTGCCAGTGTGGCTCCTCAGGCCCCGTGGCAGAGGGGATTTCATTAGGCAGAGGGCAGGGGGAGAACGGAGGAAATTAATGTGCCATTCAAGATGATTTCTTTGTTTCCCATCAACATGATCACAGACAGGCCGCAGGGAAGAGATGATTTACGCACACAAAGGAAAGAGACAGGGAGAGAGAGGGAGGGTAGGAGGGAGGGAGAGAAAATATCACAAAAGGCTCCCAGTGCGTGAAATGTCTTCCTTTTGGTGAAAATGCTCTTGTCATGATTTTTGTTATGGCTTGAAGTGCTGGAATTGTTTTCAATCAGAAAAGCTTTCTTGTTTGTCATTAAGGATTGGGAATGAAAGTATTTCTGAGCAAAAAGCACCAACAGGCACAACAATGTAATGCAATTTTTTCCACACTATCTACACACAGTAATCCAACCAATACGCTGATGTCCTGCAGCTCCGTTAGGAACCACAATAGCTGTTTTTTTTTTTCATCCAGTACAACCTGGAGGATATTATTCTGTGGCCTGCCTCGTTTATTAATAACTGTGGTTCACCGATTAATTATCTGAAAAATACATACAGCTGAAGGCAGAACATTGGCTGTGTTGGAAGATAGTTTGTACTGTAGTGTCACTGTTGTATTGTTTTCACATGTACTTTATCAGTTAACAAACTTTTCGTAGGTAATGCAAAACATTAGGATTAAATTGTCATACATAGCAGCGCTTCATGTGTAGGTACAGCATGTTTAACAAACGCACAAATGATTTTTTAATCTGAACAAAAAGTTAAAAGAAGTTCTATTTTGGATTATGGAGATTTGAAGTTCTGAACAGCAGCGTGTATGAATCAGTGGTGTCCGGCTGTGGTAATTCAACACTTGATGAAAAGTAATAAGGGAAGGTTCTGGTCAAAAGTAGGCGTCTTGGACTTTAAGAACACAGAAAGTGAGTCAGAAACACTGGATCTTAGCCTGTCTTTAGCTTGGGAGGAGTATTCTACAAAATGAGTAAGCTGTGGCTGTGGCCATAAAGACTGAGAAAACCTGGTATTCTTAAAAAAAAAAAGAAGCATTAAACATCCCAAAGTGCATGTTGTCACTTGTTTTCTGTTTTAGAAGCTGTAAATGTATTTTTGGTAGAAACTTTGTAAGATGGTTCTAAAAAGTAAAGGCATTTTTTTAATCAAACCATATCTGTATGGTCAGCCTGTGAATTCATCGTCAGTTCAAGTTCTTCTCTGGCCAGCCATTAGGTCTATCTGTTACTGACATGACATGACAGTTGGAACTGGAAAGACTGCAGTGTGGTAGACTCTTTGTTTTGTTTTTTTGGTTTTTTTTATGTGAAGGGCAGGGGCCATTCAAAATTTGCATGTAGAATGGGCAATCAGCCAATCCGAGGGCAGAGTTCAACTTTGTAAATAATATGCATTGATGTTTTAAGATGTATGAAATGAATATGAACAAGTGGATATGCTTTATCAATTGACATACATTTTAACTTTGAGCTGTTGTCAGAAGCTTTAGAAAGAACCACAAGCTACACTGAGTACTGCTTGAAAGGAGAGGAAAGAGGAGAGGTTGGTTCATTTCATTACTGCAGGATGTCACCAACACCTAATGTGCTTTTTGTACAAACTGGACTATAAGTAGATGATCTCAGGGTTGCCTGAGAACCCTAGAATGACCTTGAAGAACATGCAGGATATGACGGTTACTCCACTCTGCCAGTGTACTCAGAACTCGGTTAAGACCTCTAAATGAATGAATGGATGAAACTGAACTAAGTTCACCACATCCTCATTATTTTCTTTCCAAATGTGTTTAGTCTAGAACACCAAACCAAGTATGGAAGACCAAAATCCACCTGAATAGGCCTACAATCAATCAAAGCAACAAAATAGCTGAGTAGTCGCAGATTCATATTTCCTGTCGTTTGGCCGTGTCATCTGAGGTTTGTGAGCTTTCCTTAATGCAAGTTATGGTAATAGACGGTTCGCCCACCCATGGCCAGGACAGGTGGAAATCTGTCATCTGTCAAAGCAAATAAAGCATGAGCTCCGCAGATTTGTCTGGTTTTACAGGCTAATATTTTCTATAACATCATTTTTTTTAACAACATTTAGAGAATTAAGTTATATTTCTTGTTTTCTTTTGTTGAAGTTTAATGAAACCTAATGCAGCACGTCATAGAAATGTATAGAAAGGGCTACACTTAAATATACAGTAGGTGAAGACTTGCTGTTTCTACAGTGAAGGTTCATAGGTAGGACATTTAAGCCTACAGCCTTTTTGTTTGAAGATGGAGCATAATGAATGTTGAATGCATGATACATCTATGAACTATAGTGGACCATGTATTCTTCTCTCCCTCTCTCTGCTCTCCTGTTTATATCCACCTCTCCTTCCATTCAGGTCATACTCAGGGTTGTATGACACCTGTGAGCGATGTGGTGGCTGACATGAGCTGCATATAAATGACTTTAGAAGAAAAACATGCCACTTTTTTTATTTACACACACACACACACACACACACACACACACACACACACACACAACCACAGTGTATTTTCAGGTGGCCATCGCACTGTGCTTGGAGGCAGTTTTATGTAGTTGGTGACCTTAGACTGTGGAGCAGGTGTTTAGGCTCTGATAACATCATGACAGAGAGTACAGGTGTGACTGCATACAGACAGGAAGGACACACTCACACACAAATAGGCACACGCACAGACACCTTTTGTATGCCATATTGGATGGCACACCTCTTTGTTCGCTGACCAAAAGACAGCAGCGTCATACCACGGGGGGATTATTCTCTGGTTTGGATACAATGTGCATACAGCTGTGAATGAATAAAATCTATTTAAAATAAACCTAGCAAATACATGGATATGCTGTGCTGTCCACTCGTTATAAGCCTTTACACAAACATGCATCTGTTCAATACAAACAGTGCAGACATAATTAATTTACAGTGATTATTTGGATATTCTGTTTACGTCCTGTGGGATTTACATACATGCCACTTTGATAAATAACTACTTGTGTGCATTTTTATGATTTTATAAGTCAGATCTTTTAATTAATGCAGATAAAAGTGACCAGAAACCCCTTTTCTCTGGTATAGCAGCAGTATTTGAGCATATGTGCAACTGTGTGCAGTGGACATGCATATTTAAGAGCCTAAAGGTAAATGTCAGCTTTCACGCCCGTCCAGAGGGAGACTTGTCCTCTGCACCATCATGTGGAGAGAAGCAGTACAGCAGTGACTTCATTGACATTCCTCTCATAAAAGGCAGTGGCTAACCCCGGCCTCTGAAAGTAATCCTCCTTTACTGAGACGTGGGAAAGGAAGAGGAGACAGTGTAAAGCTGATCGATTTGATCCTAACCAGGAAATTGTACATGTGCTTCTCGAGCTATGAAGTTTGTCCGCTGTGTTTCCATCCAATCCCATACTTCTGCCCTGGGGATGAATACATAAACTGCTCCAGTGCAGCATCAAACCGTGAAGAGATGTTTATAAATTCAAACTATAATGTAAAGTATGTTTTTTTTTTTTTTTTTTGGAGAAGTCCTAGCCTACGGGGTGATGTTTTGTTGATATCCTGCGAGGCCCAAGGTACAGCCTTGATAAGGACTGATATCCAGACAGAGAATGTTTTGTCTCTCTAGTTCTCATTGAGCATGACAGAGAGGATTTCAGAGAGACTGCACTGCCAGATGGGAGATTGTTCCTTCATGGGTATTGTCTGCGAAACGCCTCGGAATATGTCAGCTTTATCTGTGTTAAAACATACCAAACATTTTTGCATGCGATACTGTGGTACCGAAGCTATAGCCTCTCCCATCTGTGCCGTTGCAAAACTGTATCTCGGTCCTGCAGCATCCAGTACACAAGGCAGAAATAACTCCACTGATCTGAGGAGAAGGCTGCCACTGCCAAATTTGTGATACGTAAATGTGTGAAATATTGTGATATTGAGACATGGTTCCAGATAGATTATGTTGTATCAGTGAGCTGTGTTTTATCCCTCTCCCCACCGCTCTCTCCTGCTCGCTCTCTCCCTCTTTCCGTCTTCTCTATCTCATTCACACACACATTGACACACATAATGCTCTATCATTTCCCTCATCCCGTGCAAGAGGTGTGAAAGGCAAATATATGCTCTCCTTCACTGTGGACATAATACTGAGGTCATGAATGGAATGTTAATGAATGTTTTACCACATACCTCTATCAGCGGACACACACATGCGCACATACAGGATCACACTCGTACACCAGGATTTGCCGAGCGGGTACCAACTTAGCCAAAACCATAACAATACACTATTTCAAACGTGCATTCCTGTGCGAGCGAGTGGGTGTTCTTTTCAGACCACGGCAGCTTGCTTTGACTCGTATGTTGAGCTGCAAGAATGTGAAAAAGAATGAGAAAACAAAATTAAAGTGACCGACAAGGTAAAAACAATTCAGCCGTTTAGGCAAGAAGGTCTGTTTCTAAATGCGACCCGTGAACTCCAAATCCGTGTCACATTGGGAATTGCAATAGAGGAAACAAAGGGGAGCAAGGGTGTGGGAAGGAGAGGCCGCGGCTCGCAGATCACTAGGCTGTGTTTGAGTATCTTATCGGGGCTGTCGCCAGCTCAACCTGGCTCCATTGACTTTGTGTGGGGATTAGAAAGGCCCACAGCTTCTGATTATTTGGGTGAGTGAGCGGTTCTGTGTAAACAAACATTGTGGCCGGGATTGTTCCAGTCACAACACGGCTGGTTGGCCCCTGACAAACCACACACACACATCCACACACACACACACACACACACTGACTGCATCATTCTGCTGTTGGTGTCCTGACGAGTTATGCTCACCTTTTATTCGTATAGCCCTTTCTCACTGATAGTAAAGGATGCTCAATTTAAAGGGGACCTGTTACACCTAGATTGAGGTCCATTCTAGTAATTTTGGGCTTTATCTACAAGCCTTAATGTCATAATGCTCATGGTTTCTGAACCTCTACTCTCCCTTAGCCTGAGACGCCCTGATTTGTTGCCAGTCTCTTTAAGACCCCCCCAAAAAAGCAAAGTCTGCTTTGTTTCGTCAGTATGCTGGGTCTTCTGCATCTGTTCTGTCAGTGTTGGTTATAACAGAGAGGATCAGTCCTGTGTATGAATGCCACCATGTTCTCGGTCTAATTGGAGCAACATCGGAGGGTATGTCCCACCCTAATCTGCCATTGATTGGCTCACTCCTCTCACTCTTGTGAGAATTTAACACAAGATGCATCCTTTTCAGATGAAGCCCTTGGTGTCTCTGCACCACGCATCACTGCAGCCATAGGAATCACTGCAGAGAGTAAAGCAACACTTCCTGTCATGAAAAATCCAAACTACAAAATCAATCGTGTTCCAGCAAGAATGTGTTCTGAAACTGGAGAGAAATTAAAATCAACATGACAACTAAAATTAAAGGTTTTCCGGATGTTAAGATTTAGCTAAATGTAGCAGTGAATGTAAGATGTAATGTAAACATATAAACTGTAACAATCCTGGACCTTGTTGAAATAGATCACAAGGTTTTTACTCATCCTACTGCTATACTTTTACATACACATACCTCTTTATTTGAGACTTTGGCCACATTAATATTAACATTCTACATTCTGCCATATAAGGCAGTGGTTCCCAAAGTGCAATGCCAAGGACCCTCATTCATCATTTTTCTTTAATAAACATTCCTTGTTATTGATGTCCTAATATTCAATATTAATCTTAACAGTAAACATTTCCTCTTTAGTCAGCCTGTTTATTCATTACATTCAGTGTCTTCTGTTTTTAAAGACATACATTGAAAAACATTTTAAAAACATATATCATCGTTTCTGCAATCCCCTGGTGAACCCCCTGAGGGTCGGGACCCCCACTTTGAAAAACAGTAAAATGACTAAACAAGAGAAAAATGAGAAAAGGCGCTGTTGGTTATCCTAAAAGCTCCAGTGCAGAAAAGAGATAGATGCCAGCCTCATTAGCTATCCAACCTAAAACATACAGAATCAGGATATTAAAATTGCATTTTGACTATGAGTAGATGTATTGTTCCCTTTCAAAGTGAAACATGCTGAAAGATGGCCAAACCAGACTGAAGCTACTGTAACCAAAAAATGCTGGCATCTGTACACTTGTTAAAGCCGGGAGGAGTCAAGCAAAAGCATATTGGAGGTGAAGCGAGTCTCACAACTATAAGAAAAAACAGGAGTATTTTATCAACAGCAATATAACATTATGCCAAGCAGATGGAGACGGTGCACAAAGAAAAACTTTGAAAATCATGTATTTATAAACCCAATTCCTCAGTGAGAATCATGTTTTATTTTTACCCCAACCTTTCACTGTGCATGTTTTTAAAAAAACACAAAGGTAGAGTGAGAAGCACCCTTGAAGGGGCTGTGAAGTCGGCTGCATCTCCAGATATCCATTCCAGATGCTGGCTAGACTTGGTGGAGCCGGGGCCCGCCGTACTGGGGGCTGGATTTAGTTGTCTTTTCCTCCAGGTGTGATGCCTCATGCTGATTCCCCCACATGTTCCATGGGTCTTATCCAAACACGCCGGGGCCGGTGACAGCGCCGGTAGGCCTGCCCTCCCTCTGGCCCGCCTTCCCCTCTCTGCCTCCCCTGGTGGCCCACCCACCCACACTGCAACAGCAGCAACCAGCCAGTCCACTTCTCCTTACCTGTCATCAGAGTTGCTGCCCTAAATGCAGCACAAACCCAGGAAACCTCCTCCCTTCACTCTTTTATTTCACGCGTTCCCCCTCTGCTTCAGACCTCTGTCTCCTTCTGAGTTTGAACCCCTTTGACGAGGGGTTATGTTCACACCGCTGCTCCACAGGCCCTGCTGCAGGCCGGGACAGGCCAGTTGTTGCTCTAGTAACTCAATCGTGCTCAACGGTGATGTAGGACGTATTAAACTTGTCATATTTCAAGCCAGGTCAGTTTTAGGACGATAGCCATCAGGGAGTGTTAGGCGGTTAAAAAAAAGCAAAGTGGAGTGGAAAAAGAAAACAGAAGCTCTGCTGTTTTGTGTATTTGTTCCCCAGCTGAATGTTCGGCGTCTGTTTCCATTAAAATGTGTGGGGGAACAAAATATCTTACAGTACTGCAGGAGAGCTGAAGCTCTTTCTCTTTGCTGCTTTACTTAACACCATGACTCAATTCTTCCATGACAAAATGAATGTTTCCCTTTAATGTAAATGAATTCCTCCTACTCTTAAAGTTTTTTGTTTTTTTTCCAGGGCAGGAACAGAAAGATGCAGTGGGGGCAAACATTATTAGCTAGCCCACACAAAATATGTTGTCTCATGGCTAGAGTTGGATGCCGTCCAGGTTTGGCATAACTGAGGATAACATATTTATGGGAACAAGAAACATGTTGGCCTTCGTTTCTTTGACAAGAATTTGTCTTGGTTTATTAGTATTACAACAAATGCTGAGCTGATTAATTGTTTCTTTCCACTTGAAGTTTCTATCACTGAAAATGTTTTAGAGCTGATTCATTACAAGTCAATTATGGAGTTACAAAATTAATTAGAAGGCAGGCATAAATGCTGTTATTTTGAATGATGAAACAACAGATTAAAATGAATCTATTTTTCTACAGAAGCTCTGAAATGAAATTAAATAGTTCTGTTTTCTAAATCCATTAATCTATCAAGTTCCCTGCAAGGCTCTGTAGTATTAAGAAACCACATCTTGAGTCAGATCATACAGACATGGGTTGGCCTTGTGTGTGTGTGTGTGTGTGTGTGTGTGTGTGTGTGTGTGTGTGTGTGTGTGTGTGTGTGTGTGTGTGTGTG
>JAOWBC010000248.1:11461760-11473749 GCA_028566105.1 Hypoplectrus providencianus | reverse complement strand
GTGTGTGTGTGTGTGTGTGTGTGTGTGTGTGTGTGTGTGTGTGTGTGTGTGTGTGTGTGTGTGTGTGTGAGCAGTTTCGTGTTGTCATAACTTTGCTGAGATACTTAGAAACTTCCCATGAGCCAAAGCAATGTAAATGATTTCCTGATGTTTAAACCGTCATTGCTGTGATTAGACTCACAGGATCAAGATTTCGGTTTATAGACTGCTTGGACCGTTCCCAGAACTTATTACAAAACACACATACTCTTTGAGAATGTACAATGATAGAACGCAACTGTGATGTGATTTTATTGTTATTACAGTATAAGCACAACAGTTCTGTCTGTCCAAACCAGCTGACAGAGGGCGCATTACATACAAAATAGGCTTAATGTAAATAGCTCAATAGTCATCTGTATCTAATCAAGTCATTTTCTCACAGAGTGTTGTCCAGCAACTCATTGTATTGTAATTTCCCATTGGGGGTGATTAATATGTTGCGTCAAACTATATCAAATGTTTGGCAACTTCAGCCTAATATGATCAGTGCAACAAATGTCAAGAAGCTGTGGTTTGGTTTGGAAGCTGTGGTTCAGCCTAAACTCTTCATCACTGTCATACTTCTCCTCCTTATTAGTTGTGGCTGGAGGATGCATTGTTGTTCTGTTGCATAGTGAGGCAATAATGTTTGTCGTTGCCCTCCAGACATGTTTTAAAGCGTGTAAAAGTGCTCTGATATGTTTAATATTGTGTTAAACAGTCTTGCTGCTTGCACTAGGTTGACCAGTGAAAGTAGTGTCAATCCAAGACTAGCAGAGTTTCTAAAATGATTAGTGTAGTTTGTATCTTTTATATGTTTTATATGCTTGTAACCTGCAGTGGCTGACACAGTGTTGATGGTTGTGAAACATGAAACAATATCTATGATGATGTTATGTTATGTTATTTATGTTGGGTTTTTTTTACAGCTCCTCTGGCTTTCAAAGTTGTTACATACCTAATGTAACTTGTACAATATTTGAATTTTAAGCTGCTATTTGCCCTTTCATAAATTAATGTGAAGACCCCTCTCCACTGAAAAACTCAATAACTTCAAGTTCAGACATCGGACATCGGCATACAAAAACCACAGGGGCCCTAACAATTTATGTCAAAGTTAGAAAATTATTTTTAAGATTGTTAATTTCATAGACTGATTGATTTTTTTTTCTTTTAGCATATTTCACTGTGCCGAGTATTCAAATCTCTCTGAAGTTGCCAGTCAAATTAGGTTCTGCTTCCATCTCTGGGTTTTGCTCATCAGTGGGAACCAATGATTTCCCGCTGTTAGTTCCAGGTGAGGCATCGCTAGCGGTGGCTCAGGACCCCCCGAGCCACAGAATGTCTCGTGACATCATTGCCAGTCATCCATTTCATCTCTTCTGCTCCAGCTGGAGCTGGATGTTGGACCTCGGTGCGGCCCCAGTGCTGGTATTAATTTCTTGGGCCTGTTGGCGTCCGTCTCCTGGCAGCCCAGCGCCAGCTCCAGCCCCAGTCTCAGCCTCAGCCCCGGCTCTGGTTCCATCTCCATGTAGGAGTGTTACTGAAAAGCTGGCCAGTGGGATCTGGCTCTGATAATCATTTCAGAGTAAACCTGCCAGCATCTGTAGCAAAGCTTGCAGGAGATGGGCTATTAGTATTCAGAGAGGACAGACGTGAAGAAAAAGAAACGAGTAATGAAAAAAAGAACTCACGTCCTGGAATCATACATCATCTTCAGAACATTTTGAAAAAAAAAAAAAAAAAAAAACTTTTTCTGTGGTCCATTTTTCTACAATATGGCTTTATAGCTTAATACCGATATGGTCATGCTTTTGCGGAATCTCAATGTGGTTTCCAACATTTTGAGCAATTTATATTTGCGCAGGGCTGTTTCCAATTGCAAACAGAAGGAATGGCTGAATAATGAAGTGGAACCTTTTAAGGTTTCTACAAGAGATAAGGCTCTAAAATTCACAAGTTGTTTCATGTTTAATGCATTCCCCACTCAAGAACTGTAAACTTATACACTGAAAACACTTTTGGATAAATAAGAACACATTTGATGACCCATATGCAGTGTTCAAATGTTGGAATGGAGCCTATGTGCTGCAGCCACTTTGGATTATGTTACCATAAGACATGGATTCCAGGCAAAACTCTGTGCGGAGGTTTATTCCTTTCAAACAAGCCAAGCTAATGAAAAACAAACTCGAGCATTTGTGTCTCTATGCGGTCAGCAACCTTCAGTTTTTCATTTTTCACTTTTCAAGTGACTGTTCTTTTCATGAACCAGTAAGGTTTTTCTCTTTCTCACTCTCTCTCTTGCTACCAACAAACCAATGTCCTGCCTCTTAAACTAAGGTCCTTCAGCTATAGCGGCATCTGCTAATGATTGCTACATGTGTGTTTGGGATTTCAAGTGTACATTGTGATAGTGTGGCTGTGTGAGTAGAGGTGGTCACAAATTCCCACTGCATCTGGTACAGCCAGTCCCAAGATTCCAGTGGCTTCATGGGATGCCGCACAGTTTAGTTGGCTATTAGTGAATGTTTAACGTTGAGTCAACATGAGGGAATACTGTACCTTCCCTCTCTTTATGAGACCAAGATGCAGAATGATTAAACCTCATCTCAAACAATCATTATAACTAGGCGTACTTGGACTGGGAAAATCGTTCTTTTTTCTTCTTCTCCTTTTCAAATGAACATTTCATGGGTGACTGATTTACACTATTTTCTCAGCTAGATGTGTTGCCTCATCCAAACATTGCTGTCCAATGGGTTTTTGGAAGGATGAGCAATCCCTTTATCCTATACAAATGTTTTCATTAAGAAGAGCAGGGGTCAATAAATTTTTTTTTTAAACTCTAGGAACACAAGAATTGGTCTGGTTACTTCTACTCAATACCTTTAAGGCAGGAAGTTTTGATGACTGAATTCCAAATTAAGGATCCAGTTTATTACTGAGGGCAGAACAGGTTCAGCACAACCAGCAACTTTTACCAAAAAGTGATCTGTAACGTCTTATAACACTCAGTAACTTTGTAAAATACTATGTAGCTTCCCTTGTTTTACACTTGTATTCCTGTTCACAAGATTTGTGAAGACTAACTGTTGGGCAGACAAATCTCTTTGTACAACTGTACAATTGCTCTCTTTACCCATTAAATTTTCATGGAATTTATTATTTTATGATTTAGCTGTTTGCAGATAAGGTACATAAATAAATTTAACAAGAGTTGATCCATTTCTCCCAAAATCTAAATTTCTGCGGTGGCTTTTCCATTTCATTTCTGCATTCAACTGCAGAGTTGTCCAGTGAAATCGCAGACTTTAGCCAACAGCACTGGCAGCACTATTCCTGTGACACTTGTGAGGTGCCACTAGTTGCTATGCAACCCATAGCTTTATACAAGTTGTCATTCCTAACCTGACAGATGCTTGTTAGGGGCAGTTTAACGTAGTAGAGTAGTCCATGAAATATAAGCTATCAAAAAGTGGTGAAATGGGCTGCATATGATACCATTGGCTCACAGGTTATGCATTAAGCGATTATACCTAAAGATATCAAAGTTGAGTTGATATCTCCAGTTGAGACTTTTGATCCTTTTTGTACCAATGACGGTTTGTATGGTTTTACTCCCAGCCATTCTTTGACTCATGACTGTTTGATCGGCAGCAGCTGTAACCTTTACTGTCTGTGGTGAATTAAAGTTCATCCTTGCATTTGACTGAGTTGGAGGTTCCGTGTGTAATGTATTCATGTAAAATAATTTGGATGGGGAGCAGAGATGGTAGCATTTTTTTTTACAACTATATGCTATATGCTACTATATGCTATGAATTCATATGATTGGTATCAGTTAGAATATGGTCACTTTCAGGGCTTTGGCTTTGGTATTAGTTTTGCTATTTGTCCTTCGCAAACCCATCAGTGTGTCTGCAAAATAGCAAACTTCACATGTATGGCATGTTTTTGCATTCAGATGTGAACCATACATCACATTCTTTCCTTTTTAATCGAAGCTATCTGTGCATGAACACTTCACCACATGACTCACTGACCTCCACCATGATGCCCATGAATCTCCTCCTTCCTGGTCTAACAGCTCCTGAGAGGTTTCTCCAACAAGCTGTTGTCCCTTCTGTAAACACAAGTACTGTAGAATACTGTGTGTGTGTATCTGTGTGCGGACGAGGTTATTCAAAAGCTGTTCCACTTGCATGGCAACGCCTCATTACCCATACTGCCTCCTTCTTTGCCCCGAAGAGGGGTGCGGCTCCCCTCGCTGGGCCCAGTCGTCAAGGTGACCCAACATGCCCCAGGATGGCAGGCAGGCAGACAGGCTGGGAGAGAGGGGGCTGTTCGCTCTGTCTTTATTGTACCGGGGCCACCGTATGCTAGCTGGTGCACTAGGCCCTGGGTAGTTCCAGACTGCCGCATGCGTCCCGGTGAGCAAGCAGCTGATCTCATTTTTCAACACACAGCTGCCCCAACATCAGGCCCAGGTGAAGGTGACCTCCCTTGCCTGTTGGAGTGCCTCTTAAAGTGGTGGGTGCAGCGGATGTTGGGCCAAATTCAAAATACCTGAGCTCTTTCTGATGTAATGTTTTGATTTTTGGTCAGGCTTATTTGGTGCAAAAAGTAAGCATCAAGATCATTGTAGTGTTGCTTTATCTCCAGTAGGGTTAGGGTTAGTGATATTAATTTGACAGTAATTGTAGCTGCTGAGTGTTTTGCCTCTCTACTCTCTAGTTCTGTCAATAAATATCATTATTTTATTATATGTAGTAACAAAGGAGAGACACTCGCATATGAATATTGATATTCAGTTGTGACAAAGGCAGCAGTATTTTATTTGTCTACGTTACACATCAATAGATATGTTGATGAATTTACCTGTTATCAGACCACAAATTAGACAAGTATTAGCCCTCTGCATTTTCTCTATCTTAGAACTGCTGCTACTTTGTTGGAAGGAGTTAGCAGCTGGTTAGTTAGCCAGCATGTTAGAAATGCTGTCATGCTACACTGGTTACAGAAAATGAGCTGAGAAGTTGCAAAAAGTGGCAATGGGCTATCCTAAACAGTACAATAGTGTGTGGGTGAAGAATTTCGTTGTAAAATTTATCCTATTTACTACACTAATGTTGCTCAGTGGTCATTATGGCATCAACAATGATATGAATTTAAAATAAGTTAAATTTAATAATTTTGTTGTTAATTTTTTAATTTGTAGAAATATCAATCTTTTACAGAAGTATATTGAAATAAATTTACAAGTAGTTATGTCTTATGTCTTGTCTGAAAAGATGGAATCTTGGGGTTTGTTTAGTCATTTATTTATTGATTGATTGATTTAATATTTGTTTTTTTGTAGAACGGATATTCTGATGTCATTTTTGGTCATTTTTGACAGCCCAGTTCTACTCCCCAGCAACACAATGACCACAAAGCACAGACAAGCTGTAACTGTATATCTGTCTCTCTCTTGTTTCTTCTCACTCCATCCATCCATCTATCCATTCCTTACTCTCATTTGTCTTTCTCCCTCCCACCCTGTCTCTTCCTGTCACCCCCCTCCTCCCCATCCTCTAACACAGGACAGATTGGGAAGCCGTGATGGCGGCACAGAAGTTGAGGGAGAAGCTATTTATCCCAGACGGATCAGGAGGTGTGTGACGGAGGTGTGGACGGTTGCTGCAGGTCAGTGACGTTGGCAGGCGCCAGGCAGGCCGGCCCACATGGCTCGGGGACTGTGGGACTACAGACAGATGGCACCTGGTGGGTGACAAACAATTAACAAACCAACAAGAATAGCTGGATCGGCAGTATACCCACAAGCACAGGAGATAGCAAGAGAGCGGGTGCATCTGTGCTCTGAACACTTTCACTCTTTACTTTTCCTCTTCCCCGAGTCTTGTTTTGTATAACAGTTGCAATTTACCCATGTGTCTTTTTCACAAAAACACTCTTGTTGTCGTGTCGCTATAGAACAGTCTAAATAAAGCGGTGTTGAACATATGCAGCCAGCATATGTTTCTGTTTATTTCAGTGCAGTTTTGAGAGAAGCAGTGGGTAATTTAAATGTATAATACAATGAAACAACATATTTGATATAGACTCAAATGTTAAGCAAAAGTTATAAACAATCACATAAAGTTTCGTACAGCAAAAGCATTACCTGGCTTGGATGTGTTGGGTGTGTGTGTGTGTGTGTGTGTTTTGTTGAATTCATGCTGGAAATTGATTCAGTGTGTTTGTTCAAAAGTGAGCATGGTGGCCGTTGGTATTTCGCCGTCTAACTACATCCAAATGTCATCGTGATGTGGTGTTTCTGCACTCCACTCCCACTTACTGTACAGTGAAGATGTCCTCTGTTGGTCATAAACAAGAAAAACTGCAATTTTGTAAGTAGTATCTCTTTCAGGAGTGGGGAGAGATGGATTATTATCCATACCTAATTGTGTGTAAGTAAACGGCTGTCATCTGGTAGAATTATTGGTTTGGACTGGCATTGGTCCTTGTGTGTGTGTGTGTGTGTGTGTGTGTGTGTGTGAACACATCTGGAGTCTAGACTCTGTGGCTCTGTGGGCAGGATCCTATCTACGAGCAGCATCGGGTCCGGAGACCGGCCATGTTGACATAGGTGGCACACACATACCGGCATCTGTTTCAACAGTCAGTACTCTCACCAAACACCCCCCTTCGCCACAGACACACATATTCTGCTGGACACTTTTATCCTCCACTGAAGGATTGGAAGAGGGGGAGGCGGGGATGGAGATGGGAGACAAAGTAGAGGTACGGGAGGGAGCAGGGCCTGCTGAACCCGCAGAGGTCCCTGGTAACTAAAAGCAAATGCAACTTCTCCGAATCAGCACTGTAAATCCTCCAATCCCCCTTTTTCATTGCTGCGTCAGGATATTAAGACATGGAGGGGAGGACAGCGAGTGTATGTATGTGTGTTCTTGTCTTCATCCCCCGTGCTAGCTGCGTGTGTATTTTTGTTCATGTGGATGTGTGTATATGCGTAACAGAGAACATATAATAAATTTCCTCTTGAGGAGTTATGGTTAATCATGAAAATGGCCCCACAGAAGTCTTGGGGCGAAGTCTGTGTGTGTGTGTATATGTGAGAGAGAGAGAGACAGACTGCCAGTGGGCTGCATTGCAGGGTGAATGCTGAAGGAGCCTTTAGCACTTCCAGATCAGGGACTTTTATTAGCCCATATCAGAGCGCTGCCACTTTTGATTTATGTCTGCATGATCTCTAAACACACTCACACATAAATGCATGCACACCTATTTATATACACTGTTAAAAGTGCACACAAATAATATAAGCAAGCAGGATAGCAAAACTGCTGTTGGTCAGTATTAGAACAACTGGGAAGATGGATGGAAAGATTGGAAAGAGTAAAACATGTACACAACAAATCTATCTATGTGATGGAGAGCTAGTCAAAATGATCACTGCAACACTCTGTAGGCAGTTTACATAATGGCTTGACGTATTAATGGGATAAACACAGCGATAAATCTTGGTCAGAAAATGACATGCAAAGAATGCGGGAGCAATAGGCTTTTCACAGTAGGAAAATAAACACTGATAAGGCTGTGGGAATAATCATGAAGAGGTCTGATGCTGGGTGCATGCGGTTGTGCGTGCACAAACACATGCAGAATAAACATAGAGAGGTAACAGCAGCACCTACAGTGCAGCAGCTTGGATTTCATTTAACACCAACCACTCAGGAGAGGAGTTCATATTGAATTTATGCTTCTATTTTAGTAGATAGAGGCAATAGAAGAGTTCATTTTAATGCTTACTCTCTCTGACCGTGCTACAAATGGGCTAATGGCAAACCAAGTCAGTGCAAGAATTAAATCAATGAAAATGAATGAGCTTATGGAAAACAGAAATCGATTTTCATATACGGTGACCAGGGCTGAATGTGCTCAGCTCCAGTGTTTATGCCCAGTCAAAATGTCGACAAAAACAAAGGGCCTTGGATGCACATAGCAAATAGAGGTCCGCTAATAGAATCTGGGAGATAAATTTTCCTGTCACCTCCTCTACCTCCAAAGAGCCTCTTGGTCGATAAGGGAGAAAGATTGGGTTGAAAATTGATTTTCCAGAATAATTGCTATTCTCTTCGTCAGGGGGACTCAAGTGTCTCCAAGGCTTTTTCCTATTACAGCTGCTGGCTCTCCAATTTACCTGCCCTGAGAAAATACATGAAAGGGCACAGCCTTTGGCCTCTGCAATCATCAAGGTTGCGAGGCTTCCAGCAGATGAGATTTATGGTGAGTTCAGTGGGATTGGCCGGTTTTATTCTGTAGATTGATAACGTTTGACCTTCGTGACACAAAACCTGAAACATAAATGACACGTTATGTTTTTATTGTCCCGTAGAAACCATGCTGAACATATTTATTTTGCGGGTTGAGGTTGTGCAGCGCCATGAGCACTAAACGGACTCCTTGCAGAAATGCGACAGGCTTCACTCCTCGTATTAACACACAGATATTGACACAGGCCTGCTCCTGGTGCTGACAGCATTATGCTGCATGTGTCATCACCACTTTGATCTCCTTTGCTCCTTCAAGCAGCAGCAAGCAGGCTGTTTGTAAGGAAGGTGATTAGTGGACAGAACCAGGTTTAATTCCCCATAGCTTAGTGTGTAGTAGGCCCATCCCTTTGTGCTGCCAGCTAACAAGAACAAGAGAGACATTTATCTGAAATGATAACACGGTAAAGGAACCAGTAGTGGAGGAATTATTCATGTCCCTTACCTGAGTAAAAGAAGTTTACCTAACCCTAACCACATAGTGAAGTTACACCAGTTAAAGTGAGAAAATACCAGCATCAAAAATGTACTTAAAATATCAAAAGTAAAAGTACTTGCATTTAGAATGCCCCCACCTAGAGTGATTATTACTATTATTATTTGTTTGGGATAAATAGATATTCAAGATTGGGTTGGGTTTTTTGTTTTCTGAAAAAGCAAAAAGACTTTTTGGAAGAGGGTGTCATTTTCCATTTTAAAATGGAAACTTTAAGTGCATGTACCTCAAATTTGTGCTTTAATACAGTACTTGAGTAAGTGTACTTGGTTACATTCCACCAGTGACTGGAGCCACTGATGTGCATAGTCTGTACCAGACATGGTGGGCAAAGATATTTGGAAGCATTTCAAAGTCCAGTTGAAGACTGCCAGGCACCATTAACTGCCTCAAAAGTGAAAACAATGCTTGTAAAACGGCTGAAGTTGAAACTAAAAGCAGAATCACTCATGCTTTAATTTAAACATTTGACATGGACTCGACAAACACTGTATCTTGTCTGTGCAGTGTTTATGTAATATATGCCGGGCGAACATGGAGCCGTGCTTCGTTATTAGAGATGTGTGTTGTGTTGCATTGTAGCGTATCATTGTGTGGAACAGAGGGAGGGATTCTCTGGGCCTCTGTCCTCCTGCATATCATCCTCGGCTGCCATCTGAAGCCTCCTCGCCTTGCTCCACTGTACAAAACCCTATTGTGGTTTCCCTGAGATAAGCAGAGAGGGTGAGGAAGAAGGAGAGAGAAAAAGGGTGAGGGACCCCTCTGGAGGCGCCAGGCCTATCTCCTCTATCTCCTCCAGGGAACATGCCGGCATTCCCAAAAACAGTGGTGCTAAGAGCCTCGCCGCCCCGCTGCCCACCTCTCATGCTCGCACAGAAGAGACGTGGAGATTTATGTCATGGTAACCCAATATGTTCCCCTACTGAACTCCCCGTCTCCCCTGACTGCCTGTGGGAGCGAGGGAGAGTTTAAGAGTGGAGGGAGACTGTGAGGGCTGCTGATGTTTTTGCAGAGCAGAGTTGGGACTGGAGCAGACTCAGTGTTCTTTTTCTGTTTCAATCTGATATGTGAGGGCTGCAGGGGTTTCTCTATCTTCATGGTGAGATAGAATACCTGAACTGGGTGTGGCTTATACTGGAGCTTTTGTTAAATCAGGCATATACTGTTTGCAATGTTTGTGCCTTTAGAGCATTTTTTTTCTCTCTTTTTTTTTTTTGTTGCTATTTTTGAAGACTTTTCATTCTGCCACTTCCACTCACCTATATGACCTATTAATTAATTTTCACTTTGACTTACTGGATCAATATTTTGAAAAACATAAACTTCTTAATTTGGTTTACTTTGAAGACCCTTATCTATGGTTGTACTTGGTCCGTCATCATCAAACAAAAATTGGCATGGACTTTCAAGGCAGTACGTTAAAGAGAGCAGGACTCCATGCTGCTTATTTTTACATTGTGACACCATTAAGAAGTAACACCCCGGTGTCTTCTTGAAATTTGGATGGTCAATATTGCATTTAATTAATTGCAAAGTATATTTCCACTCTTTGTAACTTCAAGAGCCATAATAACATACAGAACGAGGCAGTCATAATGGCTTTTTCTCTAGATTTTTTGTTTTGTTTTTTTTTTTTTCTTATCACTGCATTTGGCCTTTCTACAAAATATGACATTCGTTGATGGCTGTAGCCGATGTTTATCTGATGCATTACATTAATTGAACTCTGATTTCTTTGTGTCCCTGCCTCCAATACAGTAACAAATAACAATAAAATTACACTAACAACAATAAACATCTGTATTGGCATTGGCCATTAGCCTCATTTTGATTTTTTTTTTACATCAGTACTTGTACCAGCCTATAATATCACAATGTGTGCATCCCTATTTATAAGTATCTCTGTGCATGCATTAGTGTCTGATATCTGATACCAGTGGCCCTACTTTTTTTGGGACTGAGTGGGATTGACTCCCACGGATGGTTATGAGAAGAAGATGTGACACTTAGAGAGAGCAATAAAAAGAAGGAGGTCGTGTAAACACATTCACACATAGACACGCATGCTAACACATTTCAAGCCAATATTCACACAGTTACATTTTTAGGATGCCTTCCTAATGCTCCTTTAACATTTTAACATTCACCAGATTTTCATTTTTGTCCAGAAAGTGACTGGAAGAAACTGCGAAAAAGTTGAGACTTTACAAACTAAACAGATGCTGGAAGCGAGTTGTAAAGCCAACATGAAGATTGCACTACTTCTTCCTATTTATACCTATTAGAATTCAAAGAGTCAACAATGCAGTGTAGGTGTACATAATGAATGAAACACGGAATGTGACATCTCCTTGAATTCATAGGTTTAATATTTCATGGTTCGGAGGCACACCTGAGAGCTGAACATATGACTGAATCAAAAGTTAATGTGGAACACGCAATATGCTGAAATTATGAAGTCAGGGGGAGGAGGAGACTGAATTACTGCATCAAGGATGACAGAGTTGGATAGTAAAACACTGAACTGCAGTCACTTTTTATTTAAAACTTTCTAAAGGATTTAATCCTTCACTTTATAAATAACAAAGTAAAGGAAAGTGTCTACTGCATGTTAAATATTTGTTTCTAAATCCACCATAATTAAGTAATACCGCATGTTTCAATTCATAGCAAGTTTCCATTTGTTTCTCACCTACAAAAACTGCAAAGACGTGGTTAAATTAGACTCCACACATTCCCTCTCACCTCCGCAGCATCTTCCGAACATGTGTCGAACTCCCCAGGAGTCGGCCTTATGTAGATGTGTGTACGTGCTATCGCGAGGAGGCCTTCCTGCATGTGTGTGTTCGGCATGACGTGGCAACCCCCTGCCCTGTTCAAACACGGCCTTGGCTGTGCAGGCAGCCTCATCGTCAGGCTTGGCTTGCCACTGGTACACGCTGTGCCTGGCACCCTGCGGAGGGGGAAGGAAGGAGCACAGCGGGGCCAGGCCGCCTCCAACACCTCTCCCACCGAGCCAAAGGCCCCTCTGGTGGGGCTCTGAACACCAGAACAGGCCCAGGGAGAAATGATAATGAGGACCAAGACTGTGTTACACAGGATAACACGTAGGGACGCCATCACAGGTTTTAAACCA